>JAGFNQ010000996.1:506618-540333 GCA_024364735.1 Boesenbergia rotunda | reverse complement strand
ATCCTAATTTCCAAGATTTGATCACATATTTTATTTATGGATTAATTAATTACAACAAATTATTTTCTAAGGGTGGCTCCCCGAGGCTCAGATACCCAAAGAAAAGAAATTTGTCGTAAATCCAATTTGGTCCGCTCCCCGAGGTGTAACCAAATTAAACATGACAATTTTATTCAAAATGGGAAATTAAATTACAACAACTAACATTAAATTGGACGGCTCCCCGAGGCTCAATCCAAAATAAAGAATTTTGTTAATAATTTAAAACCAATTCGAATTTTAATTGTCAATTAATGGTCCATAAATTTGTCTAGACTTTCTTGAAAGAAAGTGCCCAAAATTGCGAGATTTCATAATAGGTTTTCAGAATATTTGTAAGTTTCTGGTACAAAGAAAACTTACATTTTTCCAAAATTGGAAAATTTCCAAAATAGGAAATTTCCAAAATTGGAAAGTTTCCAAAGATGGGAAGTTTTCACATTTATTATAAAATTTCAGAAACTAGGATATTTCAAAAGTTTACGAAATTTCATGAGGATTTCCAAACTTTAAAATTCCTAAATCTAAAATTTATCATAATTGGAATGTTTCCATAATTGGAAAAATTTCCAAAATTGAGATCATGACAAAGTTTTCCGCAAAACAATTATATGATTATGTCGAACACTAACCTGGCTCTGATACCACTGTTGGGACCGAGTGCATGTTGACATGGATACGGGTTCGTAATTTTAAAATTTAATTACGTGCAGCGGAAGATTTAGCATAAATAATTTCTTAAATTATTTTAATCACGTATCTAGCATGCAACCTTAAGTTGTGGAGATATGATCATACATTTAAAATTTTGCAGAAAGTAAACTAATTTACTTAATACCTCGCGTAACTTGTAGAAAGGGACGAGATCCAACCGTAGCGTCCCTTGGAAGCTCCGTCTCTATTCACGTCCATGCCGTGTTCTCTTCGGGATGACTTCGCAAAGCCACGAGTTTCGTGCCGACAAGAACTACTAGATTCTCCAAAGGCACGTCTAGAATATCAAGAGAGAAAGATGGAAAACTAACCACCAAGTAACGGAATCAAGATTCCGGGGGAAGGAAGGAGTCGCGACCCGCTTCTTCTTCTTCTTCGGCACCTTCTTGGTGGATGTGGCTCACGACAACTAGAAGGGGCGCCGGCCCTAGAGGAGGGAGAGGGCGCCGACCCTAGAGGAGGGAGAGGGAGAGAAGGAGAGAGAGAGAGGGCTTGCTTCTTAATCTCTTAATTGGAATTCAAGCCTTGCCTTGGTTCCTTTATATAGTAGCCTCTCCATCGCCAAGTCTCCCTTTTAACGGAATAAATTTTCATAAGAAATTTATCTTATAAATTTTTCTATGAATTATTCTGTTATGCCAAGTTTTATTATAACTAAATTTATAATAAAAACAAACATATCTCCCCTTTTATTATGGAATAAATTTTTATAAGAAATTTATTATATAAATTTTTCTTATCATGAAAAAATCAATTCATAATTGATTTTATAAAATAAAATAAACCAATCCAAGGTTTATTTTAATTTCCATAAAAATAAATTTCTTTATATAAATTTATTTATCCATAATTTTATAAAACAAATCATGCTTGATTTATTTTATAATTTAAACCAAATAATTTGGTTTCCCTCCTTGTTGTGGCCGGCCAAACCAAAGAGGGTGGGGACCCTCTTTGGCCGGCCAAACCAAGTCGTCTCCTTGCGAATTAAACTCATTTAATTCGTCCAATAAGCCTTCAAAAGACTTAGTCATTTTAAGCTTCCGGTGCGCCTCTGATAAAATCAGATTCGACTTATTTCTCTTGATCGGAAAATCCAATTTTCAACTCGTTTTAAATCCCTCAGATTACTCGTAGTGCGTGTGACTAAATAGGCTTTCGATTTATATTGGCCGTCTATAATTAACCAATTATAGAACGATCATGAGTGGCACCTAGTAGTACATCATGATCCCCAATTAATCGAAAGATCAACGGTTGACCTCAGAAATAATTCTGAAACCCTTCAGCAGCTATTATGAGTTGTGCCTCATTCCCTTCACCATCTTATACCCACTTGGTTCAGGACACGGTCTATATGTGTCAGTCCCCACTAGGCTGACTATGTCACACCTAGCCCAAGTAATGTCTTTCTCGTCCAACGGATTCTAATTACTCTCATGTTTCCTAGAGATTCATACTCGGAACATGTTATGCTCTGGACAGAGGCTTCGAGTAACAATCCGACGATAAGCCTTGGGTATACATCTCCTCGCAAGGAGTGGTGAATCCTTTGTAGGCTGTTCAAACATCTTCGGGCACTTCGGCTTATACCCAACTATCCTGGGTCTACACCTCCTTAGAAATGCTTGCTTAAGATGTCAAAGTATAAGTCTCCGTGACCAAGATGACTTGAACACCGCAAGTCAAAGGAACATCGCACTTAAGCTACAGTAAGAACTTTCATTGACATATCTATATGTAGATTACCATATGAAGTTTTATAGCTAGTCACTCCAATGAACTAGCTCCCTTAACTAGCATCCATGTTTATCTCCGGACATCCCAATGTCACCATCCAGTGAGAATCAGCTGATTAGAGAATAACTCATGCTAGTCTCAACAGAATTGACAGTGTCCATATTTATCAATTCATCGACTATGGACAATTTCAATACTTCACAATTGCACATGTAGAGATAATCACTAGTTGTGAATTCATCACAAATTCTCTCATGCTGTGAATTGTATTGCGGACATTCAGTAAATGAGTTTATGATCTCGATCAAATACATGAACATGTATACTCAAATAGTGAATATTCTTTTATTAAAGTAAATGATTACAATCATAAGGCGATTGCCTTAGGACACTTCTCTCATAATACTAACAGCGCCGACACCACTTCTTCCCGACACCACCTCTTCCTGTGAGCACGTCGTGGCAGCGGGGAGATCACAAGTTATAACTTTTTTCGAAGTTATTTCTTCCCTGCTCCGATTGGTGTTTTGTTCGGGCAAAGCAGCAAATTTATTTTCTCTTCATCGAGTGCACGTCTACTCCCAAGTCGTGCCCTAGCGTCGACCCATCACCGCTAATTCCCTCTGCCATCAAGGTAAGGGTTTGATTTTGTGGAATTCGTTGTGGAGTTGGGTAGCAATTTATCATTGATTTATTTTGAAACTGCAACCCTAGTTCTCAGAGTTTAAGGTTGATATTGGATGATTGGTAGATGAACAGGTGTTTGATCAGTTGAATATTGTGGTTTCTACAAAAAAATTGCTTTGTTCTTCTTGGTTGAAGAAGTATCCAGTATATATTGCTTTTGTTTTTCTTTTCTGGCATCATCGATTTCAAAAATTGCCTTTGTCATTTTATCTTTATTATGGCTTAATAAGGTTGAATTAGATAGCTTCAGTTTCCTTCCATCCTTGCCTAAGCATTCCACATGCTTTTCGTACAGCCAAGATGATTTATTAATAGTTGATTTTAATTTGGTTTAAGGTTCAAGGTGGTAGAAATTAATTAACTGATTTCTTAGAGGCAATATTTATGTGTGGAGTCTAACTAGGATAATAATGTTAGGATGGAACCATAGTTGTTACACACACACACACGTAATTATTTGCTTATATATAGGTTGGCTATTTTTAATTAATTTTATAAATAGCTAAATTTCATCCTTAATACAGGACCTTGATCGATATTCGAACTCATACAGTTGATAATGGGAGTTTCTCTTCTCATATATGTTTTACATAAAAGGCGGGTACTTCTCCTTTGTATTCTTGTAGTTCTTTTATCTTAAATGTATGACTTCTTATGTCTGAGTAATTCTGCTTGACCTTCTTTACTGTTGTTTATTTTAATATCACCCGTTGATACCTTTCTTACTTGGTCTTCGAGTTTAATCAAAAATTTTGTATTCCTACAGTCTCTCGTTAATTTGCTATTCTGTAAAGTACCGCTCGTACGTGAGTACTTAGATGTTTATTAAACATCACTAGGATGGTTGACATTAGAGACACGCTACCTAGTAGTTTAGTTGCATATTCGTTGGTTTTTGGTTGGTTTCTGATACTTGTTGTTTATATCATTGCATCGTTATTATTCGATTGTTTGTGCATTTTGGTATCATGCACCATACCTGCACCATTGCATACTGACGACTGTTGGGCTTCCATATGGTTAAGTCGTCGTTAGTCATCTAGTGTCTTTGTCACTCAACCACTTATCGTGGTAGTTGCTAGAGTGTGAGTAACCGTCCTGTTACGCCACACTCGACCACTCATGTACAGTAGATGTTGGAGTTGTATGCAAGAAGTTGATACCCTCACCGTTATTTCCGAGGGATATTAGAGCTGTTGGTGGCTCCTCCTTTATTCTCGGGGGTTTTGGAGTAGTTGACTCCCCAGCATCCTGTCCACTCAACCACATATATCAGTTGTATTCGTTGGAGTGCGTACAGTTGTCACAGTCCTACCCACTCAACCACACATATGTGATGTGTTGGCGGATTGACTAGCGTCAGGGGTGACACATGTCATTGCATCATATGTATCTATTGCATTTATGCATTTTCTTGTGTTTGTTGCATTTATATGAGCTATGATTGTTGCATTTAGTTGACATGCATGTATATTTGTTACTATGTTATCTCGTATGTTTTACATTGTTTTATACATGCTTAAATATCCTCTGTTTTCTAGAGACTGTTGTACATCATTATTTCTATTGTTTGTTATACCTTTTATGATGTCATGCGTTTATCTACTCATATACCTGTAAAGTCCGCCTGGACTCACCACCCCTGCCACCTATTTTTATTTCAAGTAGCAGGTACATGCACTACCTGAAGCCAGGAGAGGATCCAATTGCTAGTCACGCGGTGTCGAGTAGTATTGGATTTTGTTTCCATATTTAGTTTATTTTTGCAGCTATTTTATTTCTACGTTTTTGTTATTTTCTCACTTATTTGATGGACTGTTATTTGTTTTGTTAGTCTGATATGTCATAGTAGAGGTATATTCGTTTTTGGACTCATACTGGAGTTTTCTTGTGTATACGAACTTTCCGCTAGTTTTATTTCCGTTGAAAGACATTGACAGTTTGCGATGTTTAGGTTATTTTATCTTTAGCATTCATATTGATATAAACTGCGTGGTTGTTCCTTTATATTTCCAGTTATGATGGCTGAACCATCTTTTATGTGGAGATGTGTTGTATATTTATCCCAATTTATCCGCCGTACAAGGGAGATGCTGCCCGATTTTCGAGTTAACATAAGCCTCTGGGGGCGTGCCACTTTCAAATCATAAATCTCGATAACGACGTTGAAGTCCTTCTACATCCAAACTTTTCAGCTTAACAGAACCGTGCTCTGATACCATGTAAACCATGCAAATATAATGCAAAAGGCAATGCAAGGAGAAGGAGACAGAGATGAGAGAAAGAAGAAAACCAACAATGGCTAGATAATTATATTCATCAAAACTTAGAATTTACAAAGGAAAGGGAGGTATAAATAGATATGTATTAATAAATTAAAAGATTAATCTACCCTTACATAAATAATAAATTATCATATACTAATAGAATAGACTAGATAAGTAGAGAGTAAGTGATTGAGTGAATTGAGCTAATCAAGTTAATCAAGTGTATATTGGATGGGTTGATCATCCAAGCAACTCACTTCCCAGTGCCCCCGTCAATTCGTCTCAGAGCCAATATAGAGGAGGTAAATTACGGGGGCTACTAACCTGGATGTTGTGGCTAGTGCGTGAGAAGTGTTGGTGCAATCTTTGTTAGGTCAGGGTTGACTTAATTTGACTAGGCTCGGGTGAGTTTATGTTTGGTAAGCTTGGTAAGCTTAAATTTCGATATTTGATAATGATGTTTGAATATCGTATGAGTCAAGTAGGTCAAGGTTGACTGGAGACTTGACTGGGAAAGACCTACTGAGACTAGGCACACCTGGTGGGACTAGGTGAAGTCCAGGTGGATCGGAGAGATCGCACGCTGGCATGGGAAAAGTTCTAGTGGGACTAGGCACACCTAATGGGACTAAGCATACCTAGTGGGACTAGGTGAAGTCCAAGTGGATCGGAGAGATCGCATGCTGACATGGGAAAAGTCCTAGTAGGACTAGGCACACCTAGTGGGACTAGGTGAAGTCTAAGTGGATCGGGGAAATCGCACGCTGGCACGGGAAAAGTCCTAATGGGAGTATGGGACTAGGCACACCTAGTGGGACTAACTGAAGTTCATGTGGATCGAGGAGATCGAACATTGGCAAGGTGAAAGTCTACCGAGAGATTAGACCTAACTTGAGAGTTAGGCAAACCTGGTTAGGAACTAGGCAAGGGAAAATCCAAGTTGGTCAATGGTTTGATCGGGCACTTGATGAGAAAGTCCTAACATGTCACGTTTGACCGGGGTTAGGTAAGGGAACCCTAGACTTGTGCACACAAGTTAGGATTAGGGTCAATCAATTGAGTAATCGATTGGTGTTGGTTTCTCGCGAACAAAAGCCTTCATAATTGATTGGGTGATCGATTAAGGAAGGAGTGAATTAATTGGGTAATTGATTGGAAAAGTTGTGTCGCAAGAACAGAAGTAGGCTGAATTGATTAGGTAATTGATTCAGCCTCCTCTAGCTTAATCGATCAGGCAATCGATTAAGGGGAACCGTAATCGATTAGGCAATTAATTAAGGGAGACCGTAATCGATTAGGCAATTGATTACGGCAGTATTGCACAAAAGCACAGAAAGGTGCTGAATCGATTCACCAATTGATTTTGACCTTCTTAATCGATTGGCTAATTGATTAAGCTTCAAAAAATAGTTGTTGAATGGCTAAGTCTAACGTGATAATCGATTGGCGATTATGGAACCCTAGGTCGCGGGTGTATAGGGTTTTCACGTAGGATTGAAGCGAGAGCTCTTTGGTGTTCTTCGCACGCTCTTCCTCCTTCTTCATCATCATTTCAAGGGAAGTCTTGGAGCATAGTGCTATTGCATTTTCAAGGTTCTAGAGGCGATTCCAAGCTAGAAAAAAAGAAAGAAAAGCAAAGAGACTCATTGTTATAAATCTTGCAAGATTTTCTTTGTATTTGCTTGTATTCTTGTTGTATCTTCTTGAGATTTTGTTCGAGGTTTCTCTACCTCCATGAAGGAGTCATTCATAGTATTTGAGAGAGTGAGGAGAGCGGATCCTTAGATTAGTCACCTCAATGAGGTAGATACCAAGTAAATCCTTGAATGTTAACATTGCTTGGAGTCTTCCGCAACGACAAATCATCAACAAGCAAATCGAAGTTAATCGCCCCCTCTAGCTTGCCTACCGGTCCTAACAAGTAGTATCAGAGCGAGGTCTCTCTTCTTTGCACTCATCACCAAGAGAGAAAGTGCTAAAGGAAGAAGAGAAAGTTTGAAGAAACCCTAATTTCAAGAAGTCATCATCAAGCGGGTTCAACTTCAAAATGGAGTTCGGCTACGACATCCGAGCACCTCCGCCATACGACAAAGCCAATTTCAATCTTTAGAAAACAAAGATTGAAAATTTTCTCATGATGGAGATGGAGCAATGGTTTACTCTAATGGAGGGCTTTGAAGCTCCAACAAATAGGAAAGGGAAGCTCCTCAAGAAAAGCAAATGGAATGAGAAGCCAATCAAGAGATGTGAGACCAACGACAAAGTGACCAAATTATTGGTTAATCTATTGTCAAGTACCATCTTGAGCCAAATTGGAGACTATCAAGATGCCAAGGGCTTTTGAGCAAGTTAACCAAGCTTCATGAAGATCCCTCCACTATACCAAATCAAGACAAATCTGAAGAGGGAGATTCATTGGATGAAGAGGACTTGGAAGATGAGATGCTCAACATCCGAGGAGGAAATTCAAGAAGCATTGGCCAAGGAGAAAACTCAAGAGGCCTCTACCTCTGGGATTGAGGGGGAACAAAGACCTTTAACTCTAAAAAAAGAAGGATCCTCTACCTCTGAATCGAGTGAAGAGTCATGTGCCACCCCTACCAGCAAAGGTATAGAAATTCAATTTATCAAAATAAAAATCATATCATTTATTTTGAGTGTAAGGAAAGAGGACACTATAAGAGTAAGTGTCCCAAATTGGTTAAAAAGAAGGTGCAAGTGACACCCAAGACCAAGGAGAAGCCAAGGGAGGTCGGCCCCGAGGTACGGAAGGATAAAAAAGCACATTGTCCAAAGGGGACATTATCGAAATCAAGGGAGAGCTCAAAGAGGACATTATCGAAATCAATGTCCAAAGGGGAAGGATCCGACCAAAGCTAAGAGGAGGAGCTTAAATCAAGGGAGAGCTTCCAAGAGTAACTCTAAGTTACCATTAGGTAATGGTACTTATTTTCATCATGATAAAATGAATGCTAAAAATCATTTTTATCATTTTAATGTCATTTATCATGAAAATAGGAGGCATGAAAAACCTAAGGAGAACTATAGAGTCTTCCATGCTAGGACTACCACAGCTAAGGATAAGGAACAAGTTAGAACATTTCATAGTAGACCTTGTTGATGCAGTGTGACCTGATTGTTGTTTTGATGTTGACACCGATTTAAGTTTGGTTGAGTGAGAATTGAGATTAGATAGTTAATTTCGGATTAAGTGTACTGGTCAGAGAGGGCTCGGTAGCTCGTTCTCTGGACTTTGGTCAGAGAGGGCTCGGTAGCTCGTTCTCTGGACCGGGATGAGTCGGAGAGGGCTCGGTAGCTCGTTCTCCGGACTTTGGTCAGAGAGAGCTCGGTAGCTCATTCTCTGGATAGGGATGAGTCGGAGAGGGCTCGGTAGCTCGTTCTCTGGACTCTGGTCAGAGAGGGCTCGGTAGCTCGTTCTCTGGACCGGGATGAGTCGAAGAGGGCTCGGTAGCTTATTCTCTGGACCGGGATGAGTCTGAGAGGGCTCGGTAGCTCGTTCTCCGGACTCTGGTCAGAGAGGGCTAGGTAGCTCATTTTCTGGACCGGGATGAGTCGGAGAGGGTTCGGTAGCTCGTTCTTCGGACTCTGGTCAAAGAGAACTCGGTAGCTCGTTCTCTGGACCGGGATGAGTCGGAGAGGGCTCGGTAGCTCGTTCTCTGGACCGGGATGAGTCGGAGAGGGCTCGGTAGCTCGTTCTCCGGACTCTGGTCAGAGTGTAGCGACCCGCCTTCTCTCTACCTTAGACGGATCGTTACTTTATCTACTTCTTGACTCTAATAGTCCACCAAACTTATAGTTTCGAGCCATATAAAATCATGACAACATTTCTATACTCTATACCAGTTTTCTAAACAATTTAGCCCATCAAAACGAATCCATAAACTTGAAATTAGGACTTTTACGGAATTTAGCAAGTTATGAAAAATCTACATAAATTTTAAGCTAGAGTTTGTACCAAACTTAACTTCTAACCGTTGAAACTCATCACACAAAATTCTGAAACATCCCTAAGGCATTATCAAATGAGAAAGCAACTTTTCTACTTAAGCAATAAAACTTGATTCAAAGGGAAATTAATACTATCTTGGCACATGCATTTATTTCTCTAACAAAGTATCAATATTTCAAACTACTCACACTTCTACTCATCCAATGCAATCATAAGGATATGTATGCTAAATGAAATGACATGGAATCTTTACTCTAAGAAATTGAGCATGTAAAACTATCCAAAGCTTAAATGTTCGCTAAACTCCATAAAGCAAGAACTTGGAATTTAAATAAACTAAAACATTATAATTCAAATGACTAAATTGTCTCGTCTCAAGGATCTCTCCAAAATCAGCCACCACACACACTTTACTCAGCACCGCCTCGTCGCCTTCCTTCAGAATTGCTTGCCTTTACCTTTATCTGCAGTAAGAGGAAATGCAACTAGTAAGCAAAAAGCTTAGTAAGTACTATCTAGCTCACAAAATCTCGAAATGTGCAAACATGCTTCTTGAACAATATGAAAATCATATGAGATACTTATATGCTTGAAAGAAAACTAAGAACATGTATAACTCAAAACATGCATACTCAAGCATTAATAAATCTCAATTTACTTTTCTTGGCTCAACTTGAAACTTTAGCTATTCTTTAACTTTTTGAAAACTCTTTAAACTTTAGAAACTTTGCTAAAGCATATACTTGAAAATAATAATCACTTGGATCCACTGAAGACGTAAGTACCATCTCATGCGCGTTCCCTAAAAGGTTGGGGTAGCGAGCCACCAATCCTAATAGAGCAGACCTTGGTCTACCAGGGCCAAGACCTTGGAATTGGACACCTGGATTTCTTTAACGACGCCCTTGGACGCCGGGTACTGGCCTTAGAAAATAAAATAGCTTTTCTTTCTTTTCTTTCTTATCTGTAAATGCCTTGGCATTTTCTCGAGCACCTTGCGTGCTAAAATCCCTAAGTCTTGACTTTTGGGGATTTCTTAAGGCCTTGGCCTTTTCTTTTCTTATCTTTATCTTCTCTTTTCTTTTCTCATAACTTTCTTAGCCCCTAATCTCACATAGGGTGCTTAATCAAACTTATACAAGCATATAATGAACTAAGATCACATGCAAAAACTTAAACAAAAAGGAAACATCTCTTTTAAAAACTATTAAGGGAAATTCTTGCGGAAAAACCGCCTCTTACTGCAGGTGAGCAGTACTTACCTTGATATCTTGGACTTACAACCAAGAACGGCGTCGGAGGTTCCGGAGAAACTCGAAGTCTCGGAGATTTCTTCGCGCTCACGCGTTCCTCTCGTCGTGGGGATTCTGAATATTGGAAGATCTCTCGGAGGAGAGCCTTGGCCGGCCACCGGAGGAAGCCTTAGGGCTTGGTGTGTTTTCGCCCAAGGGAGGAGAGAGAGACGGCGTGAGGGTTTGGGGGAAGAAAATAAAACTTCTCTCCTTAATTATCTATTTATACTTATGGGGGCGAATTTACCTAATTATACCTTATCTATTGTTTCGCTCAATCTGTTTCAACAAAACCAACCCAGCGCAGCTGGTCCGCCCACTCTTCTCTCACAGCGCAGGTGAAGGGTTCGAACCCCCTGTTGCCCTTAAACGTTTTTCCTTTTTTAAATATACTAAACGGACTCGAAAAATTCCATAAAAATATTCTAAAAATCCCTAAAAATATATAGAATATTTCTAAACCATTTTTAATAATTCTAAGGACTCTAAGAACTAAAAATGGGAATTTTGGGGCGTTACACAGAGAGGGCTCGGTAACTCGTTTTCTGGATCGGGATGAGTCGGAGATGGTCAGAGAGGGCTCGGTAGCTCGTTCTCTGGACCGGGATGAGTCAGAGAGGGCTCGGTAGCTCGTTCTCCGGACTCTGGTCAGAGAGGTCTCAGTAACTCGTTCTCTAAACCGGGATGAGTCAGAGAGGGCTCGGTAGCTCGTTCTCCGGACTTTGGTTAGAGAGAGCTAGGTAGCTCATTTTCTGGATCAGGATAACTCGGAGAGGACTCGGTAGCTCGTTCTCCGGACCAGACTGAGTCAGAGAGGGCAAGGGAGCCTACTCGCTAGACTCAGGGTCTAACTTGAGTTAGTCATGGTCAGAATCGGCCATCAATTAATCAAATGATCAGAACAGACCTAGACCGATCAGGATCCATCCTGATCGGTCACCTTGACCGATCAAGTACTTCCCTAATCGGTCACCTTGATCGATCAGGTGCTTTGACTGAAATTCCAGTGAGTTTAGGGATCGGTCTGGTGACCGATCCCCTGGTCTCTGATCGGTCAGTGAGACAGATCAAAACATCACTGGACCAATCAGGATAGAGTCTGATTGGTCAGGAGGTTGTCTGATCGGTCAAGGTGACCGATCAACACCTCTGAACTTTAATTCAAATTGTTGTCAACGCAGTTCTGATTTCTGATTTGCTTCGCTAATGAATCTATAAGTGTGCAGACAACGCAGAGCTTTAAAATTCAAATGAAGGAGCAAGAAGAAGGGTCAATGGTAACTTTCCATGGTGTTATTTTGTTTGATACACATTTGCAGGTTTCAACGGCACCTCACCTGAAGCTTCAGCTGAAGAGGATGACTTCAGTATGCTGAGAGCTCAGAAGGGGTCAGTGGGTGACGACGCCTGTATGTGTGCAGAAGAAAGGCTTAAGAAGAAGAAGTTGGCGAAGCAGAAGAGAATAACGGAGAACGGTGATTAGAAAATCTGCGAAGGGTTTTGCTGTTGAGTTGTTGGTGTTCTCTGCATTTTTCTTCTTGCTTGAACTTTCTGCTTACTACTAGTGCTTGTGCTTAAGGTGGTGTGCATCTGTTGTGTAAGCTTCCTTCTCTAGTCTCTTGTGCTTCACTTGATATACTTCTGAGACATTTATGGAGAGGTTACTCCACCGAGAAGGAGGAAGTTTTTAGCCGGATTTATTCTGGGGCTTGATCTGCCGAAGATCAAGGGATCGCCCACCTCACGGGCACGCCAAGGAGTAGGGGCAAGTTATCCCCGAACCTTGTAAACACTGTGTTAGTCTCTGTTTTAGTTTATTTCTGCTTTGTTTGTTTTCCACTGCTAATCTGATTATAGGAAGAAGCGAGTTTTGATGGGTGGCTATTCACACCCCCCCTCTCTAGCCATCCCAAGATCCTAACAGACCTAACAAATCCAAAGCTACGAAGGAAAATTGCCAACGCTATACTAGAAAACCAAGTCTTGATGAAGTAATAATTGAAAATCAAATTTTGAGGTCAAAACTTGAGAAATTAAAAAAATCCCTCAAAAGAATAGAAAATCTTCTTAAGGGATCTAAGGATGAAAACCTAGATTTAGGAAATCAAGGACCCTCTAGGGGCAAGAAAGGTTTGGGATACAAACCTAAAGCCAAGAATGATGGTCCATCTTACCATAGATTTCCATATAGGCATAAAACTCAATCTAGGTCTAAGAGTCAAGTCAAGGTCACAAGGGAAGTCATCCCTAGAGTTGACCAAGACAAGATCAACATGACTAAGGCTTCGGAGAAGCCTAGAAAAGTCATTAGGAAGGTATCAAGGGAGTTATCCCTAGTGAATACCTAGAGCACTCAAGGAGCACTAATAGATTTTGGGTTCTAAGAGTGTGTTTGCCACACCCTAGATAGATCTAGGGAGTGTCAACTCAAATTAGAAGGGTAGTTAACCCAACCTTGATGAAGTTGACACTTTGGGACATTTTCAAGGACTTACTACCCTTGAAAATGAAGAAGTCATTTGTTTACTCTTGGGGAGTAAAAGTGTGCCAAACTATATTTTTGAATGATTGAACTAAATAAAGTTGACACAATTAAGTTAGAATCCAAAGATATGCCAAGTTGGGGAGTTTTGGCATATCTTGGAAAATTAGGGGCAAAATTAGGATTATCAATGGTTTAGCGATGAGTTATTGATACTTAGATAGGAAATCTAGGTATTTCTTTTATGCTATTATGTTATGATTTATATGCCCTATCACATGCCATGACATCATAATTCATCATTCATATTTTATTATGAAAATATCATTTGATATGTTATATATAGATCATTTAGTTATAATAAATGTTTTACTCTTGAAAATATTCATGTGATGCATGTCATAGTCATTATCATGCATAGTTCAATTTATATTGAAATTAAGGACATTGGCATTAATTGACATCCTAGGTGGATGATCAAAGTTGATAATGTCTAGGTAGAGATGCATGAACCCTAATTTAGGGTGAGTCAATTTACACATCTCACCAAGACCATAAGTTGACTTGTGTGTGTTTTGAGCATAGTTTGCAAAATCGCGATCCTGGATCGTAGGATCGTACGATCCTACGATCCTACGCCAGAAATCGATCCAGAATCGCGCAGAATCGTTTTTCTTAGCAGGATCGCAGCAGGATCGGTAGGATCGGACAGAATCGTATAGGATCGGACAGAATCAGAGCAGAATCGGAGCAGGATCGGTAAAAGCTTCAAGAGGTCATAATTTTTGACTCGGATTGAACCACGTGACCTATAATATATCAAATTGAAACTCGTTCAAAGATCTACAGGTTAGTTTTAAGATTGAATCCCAAAAAATATTATTTAAAGTCTTTTCAGAAGCTCAGAAGATTATTAGTCTTTTTTATTATTATTTTTTTATCTTTTACAGAGTTAGTGTTAGGGTTTTAAGATTATTTAAACATCTATTTAATTATTTTTAGTTAGTTTTTTATTAATAATATTATGTTATATCTTTTTCCTAAGGGTTTTAAGATTATTTAAACATCTATTTAATTATTTTTAGTTAGTTTTTGATTAATAATATTATGTTATATCTTTTTCCTAAAATGATACGTTTTTAGATGTCTATTATCTAATAGGTTGACAATTAAATTGGATCATCTTGTAATCAATAGAATATTCTTGAAGTTGAACGTGATTATTATCATTATAGTGTTAATAAAAATTGTATATTCTTTCATTTTAAGGGTTTTTGTTAGGATCGTACGATTTTACGATCCGATCCTGACCGATCCGATCCTGACCCCAAATCGATCCTGTGTAGGATCGTGATTCTACGAACATTGGTTTTGAGTCACATTAGAAACAAGTGAGATGTTAGGTTGACGAATAAAACTCAAGGTGTTGATTAATGTGCATCTTATTGAGTTTTAGGTTCATCAAAATATAAATTTAATGAACTTCAATCATTGAGAATGTTAATGTACAATTCATGTGCATTTAGCCCAAAGAACATGGTTAGAAATTATTTTTGAAAATTATTTCAAAACTATTATGGAAAACCTTGGTTAAGAATATCTTTTGATAAAACTCATCATTGATGAATAGGATAAAAAAATAGAGTGAAAAATTGAAGTGTCTCAATGGTTTCTAATTTTATGTCAATCTTTGAAAATGGATTGTATTTCCATAGAAATTTTTTTTCCCTGATAGTATATGTTATAAATTATGTCTACACAAAACTTCATAAATTTTTGAATTTTGTAGAATTATTTAGGAGATTCTGAAATTCGATATGAAATTATTTTCAGAAATCAGAAAGTCTCAATCGATCAAGTGATCGATTAGGACAGTAACCGATCGATTGGTGAACTTTTTCTACGAGCACAGAGGCGTGCATAATCGATCCGTTGATCGATTAAGGGCAACCGTAATCGATCTGGTGATCGATTAAGACATAGCTTAATCGATTGTGACCCAACACCAATCGATTGACACGACTGAAATTGTCTGATTTTAGTCTTTTAACCCAATTTTGAGTGACCTAACAATCCCTAGCCCCTTGAAATACTTTTATAAGTATATTTGGGTAAATTTCATTATGAAATCAAAAAGGGAGATGGTTTGGTGAAAACCATAGGGTTAAGGAGTGGTTTTGATTCAAGTTTGGAATCTCAAAATCTCATAACCTCAAGTTGAGATTTCCTAAAGTTTTAGGAACTCAAAAATCATTGTTGGTGCAATGATAGAGGTTTAGAGCAGGTTTTGAGGGGAGGTCTTCCTTAAAAGCATGTGTTTGAATTTTTATTTTTGGGTTAAGTGAAAGAATAAAGATTGGGAATCTTCATCACAATGAATGCTCAAGGTTGAGCATGGGTTGAAATGAAAGGTATGAGACTTTCATTGGGCATGTCTTTGACCATATAGACCCTCGGGAAGAGTTTTGATATGTGTCAAAGAGGGAGAGATTGAAAGGCTAATAGAGATTAGTCTTTCTCAAACATATTGTCAAATATCAAAAAGGGGGAGATTGTTAGTGCAATCTTTGTTAGGTTAGGGTTGACCTAGTTTGACTAAGCTCAAGTGATTTTATGTTCGGTAAGCTTGGGAAGCTTAAATTTCGATATTTGATAATGATGTTTGAATATTTTGTGAGTCAAGTGAGTTAAGGTTGACTGGAGACTTGACTGGGAAAGACCTAGTAGGACTAAGCACACCTTGTGGGATTAGGTGAAGTCCAGGTGAATCGGAGAGATCACACGCTGGCATGGGAAAAGTCCTAGTGGGACTAGGCACACCTAGTGAGACTAGGTGAAGTCCAAGTGGATCGGGGAGATCGTATGCTGGAATGGAAAAAGTCCTAATGGGACTAGGTGAAGTCCAGGTAGATCAGGGAGATCGTACACTGGCACAGGAAAAGTCCTAGTGGGACTAGGCACACCTAGTAGAACTAGGTGAGGTCTATATGGATCGGGGAGATTGCATGTTGGCAAGGTGGAAGTCTACCGAAAGACTAGGCTTAACCCGAGGGTTAGGCAAACCTAATTGTGAACTAGGCAAGGGAAAATTCAAGTTGGTCAAAGGTTTAATTGGACACTTGGTGAGGAAGGACTAATATGTCACGTTTGACCAGGGTTAGACAACGGAACCCTAGACTTGTGCACACAAGTTAGGATTGGGGTCAATCGATTGACGTTAGTTTCTCGTGAACAAAAGTCTTCTTAATTAATTGGGTGATCAATTAAGGAAGGAGTGAATCGATTGGGTAATCGATTAAGAGAGTTGTGTCGCGAGAACAGAAGTAGGCTGAATTAATTAGGTAATTAATTCGGCCTTCTCTTAATTGGTCAGGCAATTGATTAAGGGGAACTGTAATCGATTGGGCAATCGATTAAGGGAAATCGTAATCGATTAGGCAATCGATTACGGCGGTATTGTGTGAAAGCACAGAAAGGTGTTGAATCGATTCACCAATCGATTAAGCTTCAAAAAATAGTCGTTGAACGACTAAGTCTGATGTGGTAATCGATTGGGTTATCGATTAGGGAACCCTAGGTCGCGGGTATATAGGGTTTTCATGCAAGATTGAAGCGAGAGCTCTTCGGCGTTCTTCACACTCTCTTCCTCCTTCTTCATCGCTATTTCAAGGGAAATCTTGGAGCATAGTATTGTTGCATTTCCAAGGTTCTAGAGGTGATTCCAAGCTAGAAGAAAACAAGAAAAACAAAGAGACTCATTGTTGTAAATCTTGTAAGATTTTTTTTGTATTTGCTTATATTCTTGTTGTTCTTCTTAAGAGCTTATATGAGGTTTCTCCACTTCCATGAAGGAGTCTTTCATAGTATATGAGAGAGTGAGGAGAGCGGATCCTTGGATTAGTCACCTCAAGGAAGTGGATACCAAGTAAATCCTTGAGTGTGAGCATTGCTTGGAGTCTTCCGCAGCGACAAATTATCAACAAGTAAATCGGAGCTAATCACCCCCCCCCTCTAGCTCGCCTACCGATTCCAACAGGGAGGGTCTTCACATTGGCTATGCCAGATTTTGACCCTCAGACCTCAAGGTAGTAACACCCACGCCTTAACATCAGTCCATTCCGTGGGGACGACACATATGTTGGATAGGTGAGACCAAACAAGGTCAAATTGACTATCTTTAAATTAGAATAGTAATGTAAAATCATTTAGCAGACAATCAAGTCCCCGAGCATGATTGAATTGATTATTACAGAGCAAATATTGTTGAATAAGGATTTGAATCTAGGTAAAGTCAAGAAAAATATCCTTTTTATAATGATCAATTATGGCTTTCCGATTTATCTCCTTGTAAATGATCATGAGATTGACCGTATAAAACCATTAGCACCCCCGTTTGGAAAGCTTTTAAGCAATGGAATTGAATTGAATTCCATCAAGAATTGAATTCCAGCGGAAATTGAATTCAATTCTTATGTTTGGAATGAGTCTACCAAAACAAAGGAATTGAATTGTTTGGAATGAGTCTAAAACTAAATGAATTTGATTACTTTTACTATTTTACCTTTCATTGATAGGTTAGGAATCAAACATTATATTTATGTAAGGTTATTTTAGTATTTTTATTTGTTGAAATTCAATTCTCATAACAAATCACACCTATTTGGGATGAAATTGAATTTCTTAGTTTTGTTGGATTACAATTTCTATGAGAATTCAAGTCCTTCACTTAAGTTACTTCCAAATCATGGAATTCAATTCAATTACTGATGGAATTGAATTCCATGGATTTCCAAACAGGGTATAAGGAATTCAATTTCATCCCAAATAGGTGTGATTTGGTGTGGAAATTTAATTCCAACAAATAAAAATACTAAAATAACCTCACATAAATATAATATTCGATTCCTAACCTATCAATGAAAGATAAAATAGTAAAAGCAATCAAATTCATTTAGTTTTAAACTCATTCCAAACAATTCAATTTCTTTATTTACCGACTCATTCCAAACATAATAATTGAATTCAATTCCCGCTGAAATTCAATTCAATTCCATTGCTTAAAAACTTTTCAAACGGGGTGTTAGTTTTGTTGGATTTCAATTCTCATGAGAATTCAATTCCTTCATTTAAATTATTTCTAAATTATAAAATTCAATTCAATTCCTGAATGGAATTGAATTTCATGAGTTTTCAAGTATGATGTACATGATGAATTTTATCTTTTATTATAATTGAGCAAACAATCAAATTGCCTGAATCCAAATCAACTCAAATCAACTTTTTTTTTCCCTTTACCATCAAAATACAATTATGACAAGTAACGCATTTAACCATTTCCCCTTCACCTCTCCTACTACCTAGCAAACTGAATTATCGATGGATTAAGAAATATCGAATCTGAGACGGCAGCCCGACACAAATAAGATGTTGGGCTTCCAGTTGATTTGTTTGGTCATAATAATCTGGAACTAACTAAATTTGCCATAGCATTATGGAACGCAAACAGGCCGTGAGTACTCACGGGATGAACTGATGATTAATATATGAATATTATCAGTACAAAATTTGGGAGTTAAAATTTGACAAAGTGAATGTGTCCGTCCTCCCCACGTACTAGCCACAACATCCGGATTAATAGTCTTCATGATTTATCTCCTCCGTATTGATCTTGAGATAGATTAACGGAGATATTAAAGACGAATCAGCGAACAAGGCCGGAGGTTGTTCCAGCACGAAACACGAGCGCACGACGGCGTGGGTCTCGTTAATTTTCGCTGCTTCGGCGGTCAACTCCCCCAAGTCGGCCTCAACCGCCGAATAGTCAGACTATAAAGAATCGGAAAAAAGGCGGCATTTTTACGACGACGCGAACAGCGCTGGAATTATTTGCGACTATAGAAACGAAGTAAAGGAAGAGGTGGGGAAGTGATCATCCTCTCCTCAATCGCGTGATTGCCACCGCTATATTCAATGCCTCTCTCTCTCTTTCTCTCCGTCTCTCTCGCATCCCAAATCGGTGGAGTCATTTCTTCTTCTGTTCTTCCTCGTCCCGGGTGACTTCTTTCCAAGGGGAAGAATTTGAGTACGTGCTCTTCTTTCGACCGCATAGATTTCTTTTCTCCCCACTTTCTTAGAATGTGAAGAAGATTCAGTTTGAAATCAGACTTAGTTGGAGCCGATTTCTTTCAAATGTAATGGATTCAACGTTGAAGCCTTTTTTCTTTTTGAATTTCTTATTCTCTGTTCATTCGGCCGAATCTATGAGCCTATGAAACTATTCAAGAATGATGTTGATTTTCTTCTATTTATCTGGCCGAGTTGCATTTGGTGAATGATGTTATCTGTTTTGATCTTCTTAAATAAGCATAAAGTCGTCGCTTAATTGTTCGAGATAGTTTGTAATTTGGACTTCCAAAATTAATCGCTTGTCTGAGATAGTTTGTCCTGTTTTGACGTGTAGTATGGATATTAACAAACAAGTAACACCCTTTACAAAAGTCAACTTCGAGCATCATTCATTTGGCAAGATTCAACTAGTAGCATGCTCTAGTTGTTCATGGATTCAGGTATTTGTAATTTGAGGTTGTCTATATTAAGCTGTCATTTTGCAACTCGAATTAAATCTTACATATTTGCTTTGTCCACTAAACATGTAGGATCAGCAGCGAGGTTGGGCCTAATCTATTTTGTGAATGGAAGAATCAAGGATCAACAACACAAATCTCAATGAGAAGTTACATTTGACCACATCATACAGCTTCTTCAGCATCTCAAACTTCCCCAATTTTGAAAGAACTTGACACTGATCACTTGCATTGGAAGGTTATGGAAAATATTGCAAAAAAGGTTGAGCAAAACATTTCTGTACCTTTGTCATCGGACACGAAAAGGGCGGCAGTTCGAAGAAGTTCGGTGCAGAAACAAAATCATGTTATTTCCGAACTCGAGAGAATTCGCGAAGAAATTTCTGAGTGCAAAGGGCAATTCGAAGCTGCACAAGAGGCTAAAATCCAAGCACTGAGGGAGCTAGAAGTCACTAAGAGTATCATAGAAGAACTACAGTTGAAGCTTGAGAAAGCTCAAATAGGTATTTCTAGTGAAGCCAGCCTTGTCGCTAAAGCCCTGTTTGAGGTAGCCACAGAAAGACATGAAGCGGCTGTTGTGGAACTGTCGTCAGTAAAGGAGGAACTAGAAGCCTTACGAGGGGAGAAGCCTTTATTGATCAATGAAAGAGATGTGGCAATGAGCAAAACTCAAGAGGTTGTTTCTTTAGCAAATGAAATTGAAGAAGAACATAGAATTGGAGAATCCTTGTCAAGAGATGAAGATTACTTAAGATGGAAAAAGGAACTGAAAATGATTGAAGAGGAAATGCATGAGCTTGATCAACAACTTGCTTTGAGAAAGGATCTTAGACTCAAACTAGATACGTCAACTAAATTACTACAGTCACTCAAGGATGATCTATCCAAGTACATGAGCGAAAAGTTGAAACAAGATTCTGAGAACAATGGCAAATCAGATGATGAAACATACAAAAGCCCTTGCCAAAATCAGGCATTAGATACAACAAGAAAGTCACTTGAAGAAGTGAGGATTAGCATGGTGAAAGTGAAACATAAAGTGGGCTGTCTTAGAGTTGAAGTTGCATCACTCGAGTCTGCACTTGATGCTGAGAAAGCAGCGATTTCCGCACTAAAGCAGAGGGGAGATGTGGCATTGATAGAAGTTTCTTCTCTTGAATCTGATCTTGATAGGACAAAACAAGAACTTGAAGTGGTGAAGATAATGGAAAGGGAAGCCAGAGACACAATGATGGTGCTGCCAATGTTGATACATCAAAAGAAGGAGGAAGTAGATCAAGCTAAGGCAGCTGCTCTGACGGCAAGAAAACAGCTACGAAAAGCCAAGGAGGATACGGAGCTGTCAGAAGCTTCCACGAGCACAACAAAGAGCAAATTACTGGTAGCTCTGAAGGAAAAAGAAGCAGCTCAAGAATCAGAGAACGTTGCATTAGCTGCAGCTAGAGTGTTGCAAGAGAGTGAGCAGGCTGCACAAATCGGGGGCAAGGATTCTCTGCCTCAACTGATCCTTCCACCAGATGAATGCTTGATTCTCAGCAAAAGAGTCCATGAAGCTGAGGAACTTGCACACGATAAATTGGCAGCCGCCGTCGCACAAATTGATGAGGCTAAGATATCGCAAAACAATAGTTTAGAGAGATTAAAAGAAGCATATAGAGAGTTGGAAGAGTGTAAAGAAGCCTTTAAAGTGGCTAATGACAAGGCAAAGAAGGGCCAGGAAGAAAAATTGGCTGCAGAACAGGAACTGAGGAAATGGAGAACCGAACTTGAACAGCGAAGAAAAGCTAATGATGCAGTTAGAGCTTCAGTGACTCCCCTGAGGAATCCACCTACTGTGCAAAATGATGATGTAGTTCATCCTGGGCCAGGAGAGATTGAGCCTGGTGTGGTAGTTAAGAAGAAGAAATCATTCTTTCCAAGACTAGATCATCTCTTGCCCAAGAAAAGACCCCAGCAAGTGAACTCACGGGGGTCATTTGCATGCTTGCATGCCTACTATTTCGAAGCTTGACCTTGTTTGTTCATGGAATTCATTCTTCAACATGCGTGATGATTTGATTGGTAAACCACGAAATTTATCCTTTTGGTGGAGAAATTTGCGTTATCAGCAAACTGTGTGATTCCCGTGCAGCAAGGTTAAATAATGTTATTTGATGAACACGAACAGAGGTGATCATAGTTTGAACCAATTCACTGAATTGAGTCTTCGAGCCATATAATTTCAGGATACTTACATACTCGACGGCAAATATAAAAAACAGATACATTTTCATTGCTAATTAAACTTGATCAGAAACAAGATATTTGAAGTAACATATATCATCATGAAACAACAAATGACCGAAAAATCAAGCTTGCATATATAAGCGACCACAGTTACTAACTACGACAGACAAATCAAAACTCAATTAAATCTAAATTATTAACCAACAACTAATTAAGCTAGCTAGATAGTTAGCTCCAATACAAAGCAGATAACATAAACTAATCATCATCGCATAGATTGAGTTTTCTACAAAGACAGAGCATCAAGTAATGAGCTAGAAACAGCAATAACTTTCGTTCTCAAGCATGAATGAAATAGTCGAACGGATTACATATTTTATTAATGGCCCACGCCGGGACTGTGTCCTGGGTTCGTCGGACGAACACCTTCACTGCCCACTACGAGCCCATTACTGCTGTCTTGCTCCTCGCCCGGCGCAATGCTGCCTTGCAACAAAGCCGTTGCTTTACTACTTGTAAACTTCTCTATCTGTATCAACAAACGTCCGCCGGTACTACTTGTTAATCTGGTGTCTTCTTCCACCGTCTTCAGAAATATTGCTTCAACAGGGGAAAGAGTTAACAGGGAGATTATCATAATCACTACAACATTCTCAAGTTTAAAAGCCATGGAGGAAGAGAAATAATCGTTCTCAGAGAGCGATGAAAGACAGAGGTTACATATATAGTAAGTAAAAAGGTGGAATCGCACCTTAGCGGCCTTGGTCCCGGCCCCATAGGTTTTCAGAGAAAGACAACCCACGATTATCACTGGTGTGGTTAGCGGCCCTCGGTCCCGGCTCCATAGGTTTTCAGAGAAAGACAACCCACGATTATCACTGGTGTGGTGAGGCACCTGGGGTCGAGGGAATTAATGTCAGTAAACCAGGGTTTTATCCCCGTGCGCAACTGCGACCCTCGAACTTATGACCTTCAAATAAATGACCAGACGCCTTACCATCCGAAGTTGTAACCCGACCTTAATTATATATAGAAACTCTTAATATATTGACATAGGATAGAATATCACTATTCAGCGTGTTAATTAACGAGAGGAGGAATGGAAAAGAAGGTAAAAAGAGAAAATCCTCGTCCCCGAGATTTCTCTTCAATTGGTCAAATTCTTCATTTAAATCATCTTCTCATCCATGTAGGTTATCTCAAGAGTCGAAGTTATGGTCTTACATGGCGAAACTTAGTTGTCCCTAAAATGAATTTTGAGTGTAGCCGAAGGGAAGAAAGTGATTGATCTTGTCGGCGAGCAGAAGAAATTGTCCTCCTGTAGTCCCTGGGGAAACGCGTTGATGAGGACCTCAGGTGTGGCGATCGGTACGTCCATGGCCACTCCGTTGAATCTTTTTATATAGGCCCGGAACGATTCTTTCGGACCTTATTTTAACGCAAATATGTTGAGGCTCGTCTTATGATGTCATTAACTACTCGCGAAGTGTTGCATAAACAACCTTTTAAACTCCGTGAAATTTGACACAGACCCACCCGGGAGTCGATCAAACTATCGTTGAGTCGGTCCCGATAGGGTCATCAGAAATGCACGACATTTGACGCCCTCGAGGTACTGATACAGCAAAGCGGCACTCTTAAACTTTATCACATCCTCCTCGGGGTCATTTGTCCCCGAGTATTTCGGGATGATGAAGAATCGGAGGTGCTTGGGGACGGGGGCTCCGAGAATATGTTCGAAAAATAGGCTGCTTGTAGGGGGGATGGTGTTGGGTCGGCCAATCCCTTTCCTTTATCGAGCCGGTGCTGATGCGCTTGGCTGGACGTCGACATCTCTACAAGCTCTGAGTGGGTTTCGTCTTCCCTAGGTCGGAAGAAAGCGCGGGGAAAAGGAATTGGGTTGCCCCTGGGCTTGGTGGCATTTCCTCATTCTATCGAGTGGCCAACAGTTGACTGCTCGGGAAATCGAGCAAGGAAACTGCCATTCAATTGGGGCAGTTGGAAAGTTTGGGTCCGAACCGCCATCAAGAGCTCATACTCTTCCGGTGTGATAGTAACCGTCACTTTGTTGAGATCGTCCATCTTCTACTCTCGATCAACCAATATGCCTTCCTTCTAACACCAATTATGATCCTGTCGACGAGCGAGATGGGGTCCTAACTCAATGACGGGCACGACCTATGGGCGGAGGAGGATGGCGGGTGATACATGGTGTTGTAGAAGACTCCGGCGGGTGATGGGTCCCTAACCTGCAAAAGATAGACCGTTAGTAACCCGCCGAGAATGCTCCCGGCAAGGCTCTCCAACAGTCAAGTCAGAATCCGATAGAAAAGAAGAAGCAAAGTGAGAACACTGTGTAAGAAATCTTGCATACCTCCACGTAAGGGATGAAAGGCCCTATATATAGCCGAGAGAGTCGGTCAACTCTGTCCCCCCTTTTGTCCTATGTGTTGACAAAGTCAGTGAACAACATCAGTCGGCCGACCAGCACTGCGTTTTCTGACACCTGCAATTGGTTCTGTAGTACGACCTAGCTTTACTCACTACGCCTGCCAGAAATTGTACTGAGCTAGTGTGATTTCTGTGATTCTGGGAATGAGTGGTGTCAGGCCCTAGTCGGCGGACGTTAGTGCGGTCACTATCTTCACCTATTAGGCTTCATTGAATCCGTACGAGTATTGACAGTAGAAACCTCCGATAATATGAAGTGCCGAGCCATAGCTCGCTCGGGGTGCCTGTCGATCGGTGCCCCATGGTCATACCCTTGGGCCTTCTCGCAGGGAGTTTTCCCGCTCCAGGAAAGCAATAAAGAAACTCCGAGTTGAGTAATGGCAGTCGAGGTCCGGCGGGATTGGGACTCGGGTCGGGGACTCCCCTGAACGGCAGATCCCGATCGGGAGTCATCTAGGGTCAGGGTTGCGACCACGGGTTCAGGCTTTCTGATTGGCAAGATTGCTACAACTTGGCCATCGCGGGAGAACGAGTGGATTTATAAGCGGAGTCGGCCAGACCGAGTCCGCATGGGCAGGGATATTGAGGCCCATGTTTCCCCTGTGTTGGGCCTCAGTTCCACACCCGATGGAGTAGATCCTAGGCCCAACCTGCCATCTTAGCGTGCCATGTGGGCCTACCCGCATCCTTGTCAGCTATGGCGAGATCAGTGACCATTCATCTTCTCCCAATCTTTGATCATGATTTTTCCATATCAGTCTCGTAATCGACACAAGTGCTCCCGCTACGCCGATATTATATACCTCTGAGTTTGAAGACAACCAGCTTCACCTTCATCTAATCTGAAACTTGCCTATAATTGAAAATCTGATCCACTTTGTTGATCCAATCAACAAAATTTTCTATTTGTGACATACTAAAAAATTCGAGTAAATCAACTCGAAATACAAGGTCTCTATGTCAATCTTTTCAACTATATACCTTACGATCTTCAAACTTTCGTGTTGCCAACGCTACACGCTGGGTTAAATTTGTAACTTGTTTTTGTAAATCTTTAATCGTCACATGCTGGGTTAAATATGCAATTTGCCTCCGTAAATCATCAACCTTTTTTCGCGGTGTTAGACTTCCTCAATCGGAACCTGCCTGTTATTGAGACTATGACTACGACCACCATGTTCTTCCATAGGATCTAATATTGCTCGATTTCCACCCGAGGTTGGAAAAACCTCGTTAATCATTTTTTTTTTAATATTGCTCGATTGCCTCAATCGAACATTGCCCGGCTCTAATACCAACTGACGTCAAGTAAGAGAGTGATTATCCTATGCAGGCTAACAAGAAAGGAATTGAGTAGAAAGTTTGAAAGAAAATTACAATTCTCTAGATTTTTTTTAAATAACAAAAGATTACCTCTCAAACAAATATACATGCATTTATATACACTCTAGACTTAAAGAAAGTAAATAAATTTCAAAATATTGATTATAATTTCTATCTTATCTTATGAAAAAAAATTCTAAAAGATAGAAATTTTTTCTAGTAGACTCGTAATTTCAAAATCCCTAAACAAATTAAAAAAATAAAAAATAAAAAAATACTCAAAATATCTAAAATATTTTAAATTCCCAAAAAAATAAAAAATATCAATAATAATATTGTTATGCAGCTTCATTCATCAGATATGTAAGTATATATGAAATAAAATACAATGTTACTTATCAATTAGCCAGTACTCATAATTTTCTTTAAAAAATTAAATAATAATTAAAGATTTAGATATAGAACTGCTTACTATTTTGTTGGTTGTTCTAAATTTCATTTTCTAATTAAAGAAACTTAGTGCGAATAGATCTTCCGTGTGAGTTTAATGATCTACTGTCTAATCCGACTTTCATTTAATCTCGCACAAATGAAGATAAAAAAAAGACAGGGCTCTAGTTTTTTTTTAATTTAATTCTATAGATATCATTTGTCGAATTTATCTCTCCCACAAGGCCACAACACCAATTTATTGACACACATATATATTATATTAAAAAAATTCTTAATTAATATTCATACATTTATTAATGAAACTCATTATTATTATTTATAATTATAATACATCAATCTGAGTGTTCGGTCTAATTAATTAATTTTGAAAATAAACAATCCAATCTCATAGATCAACTACTGGATAAATCTAGAAGTACAAGTAGCTCCTCAAAATACTTCTCTCCCAATAGTTAATATTTAAGATTTTTCATTCTATAAAAGAAAATACTCTTCACTAAACCGTCAACGTACGTTTCAGATTTTTTATTTCGCCATGGGAAAATATTTTTCAATATGTTGTATATATGTTTCAGATTTTTTATTTGACTAGGAAAAAATATTCTTCAATATAGCTGAGATTTAAATCATAAATATTTTAAAAAAAACTACTAACTGTCTTACCATTTCACCTACCCGAGTGCATTTGCTATCAACTATCATCGCTAGTTGCTTTACATTGAAATTGGGTAATCATTTTTTTTTTTTTTCAATCGGCTTCGAGTAATCCATTGCAGATGAATTGTTACCTTAAGAACTTTAATTACCGTACACTTGTTACAAATCTCAAATAATTTTTCGATTTGAAAATTTTTATGTATTTAATATTATAATCTAATTCCTAAATCCTAAATACAATTATATATATATATATATATATATATATATATATATATATATATATATACACACACGAATTTGATCTCCTACGAACCGATTCGTGCCGACCGCGTGCGCGACAACACCTAATCGGTCACCGAAGGGCTCGGGAGCGTACCCCGACGGGTTCACCGTACCTCCTAGGGTATAGTTTTGTTTGGCGGCGGCGGCCTAAGGCCGTCGGTGGTGTCCGATCGATGATCGGAGGACTCGCCGGCAGAGCGTACCCCGACGGGTTCACCGTACCCCCCTAGGGTATAATTTTTTCGGGGGCGGCGGCCGAAGGCCGCCGGTGGTATCTGATCGACGATCGGAGAATTCGCCGGTCATTGCCGACGAGTTGGGACACGGGAGCGCAGCGTCGCATCCGTGACCGATCAGGGAAGTCCCTGATCGGTCACGCAAGCAGGTCCGCATGCGGTCTGCAGCAGGCGATCCATAAGAGACCAAAACTATATATATATATATATATATATATATATATATATATATATAATTTGATTATGCATAAAATATATGCAGGTTTATATATGTACTTATATCCTTTTATTTATTTCTCTTTTCAAAATTTTGAATTTGAAATTTACATTGATGAAAATTCTTTGAACTTAATCCAAGATAAATTAATTTTTGATTAAAATGAAATAAATTGAAATTGAATTATTTTATTATTCATAAATTTTCTCAAGAAAGCAGGGTGTGGCCTTTTTTTATATTTTGACTACTAATTCGAACTCCACATCACATGAAATTTAGTCTTCCGACTGGAGTGACAATGTTAATGTTTTTTCGACAATTTACCAAAGGGCGTACGGAACAATACGAAATTACCAAAGGGCGTCCCATGGTTTCTATTTTACCAAAGGGCGCAGCCCTTTAAGTGAACTTTCTATTCTACCCTTGGCGCCACAATACACCTTTTCCATTACCATTTTCGAGACATCCGAACCACTTTTGCAGTAAAATAAAAATATGTGGTTCGGATGGCAAGGTCATTCTATCTCTCACCGCGAAAACGTAAATGGTATTGTTGAAAGAGGACATTGTGCGTGCCCTAGTTGTGCTTTAGTCGTTTGCTACTCCCTCGATTCCCTCCGCCCAACCAAAACCTAGGCTACTATACAGGAAAGTGATAGTGTGTGATCCTGAGGCTGCTTGAAGTGTTAACGTTGAAGTTGATACTGCTCGGCACTATCAAAGTAGGATTTAGGGTTTCTGCAGGTTTGATTTGCATAATAATGGCAGGTAAAAGGTCTGTGGGTGGTTCCTCATCGTCTTCTTCATTGGCATTAATCACCAAGGTATGTGATATTGTTTATACTTAATTTTGCTGAATAAACACTGCTTGTAATATTGTTTAAACTTATTTTTGCTGAATAAACACTGCTTGTGATATTGTTTATACTTATTTTTGCTGAATAAATTTGTAATGTATAAAAACTGTAGGGTTCAGATGAGTTTGGGAAAAAATTACATTGGTGCAGTGTTTTAGGCCATTTTAAACATTTTGTTGAAGCATTTGAAATTTTAAAAGATCAACACATTGCGAAGATCAAAGAGTCGCCCTTCAGTATTTTCTTGGACATTCAAGAATTGCAGCATATCCGGGGAATTTTGGTAAATATATTTGAAAGTTGGGATTCAACCTCGCAAGTTTTTAAATTCTCAGGTAATAGTTTTAATTATGAATTATAAACAGTATCTATAGTAAGATAAAACTTGGATATAGTTGACCTTAAATGATTGATATTTGATCAATTTAAATGAGTGAATTTAAGGTGAAATTCACTTCAGGTCGGTAGGCCTGAAATGAAATAATTTCAGGCCTACCGAGGGCCTGAAGTGAATTTACTTCAGGCCCTAGGTAGGCCTGAAAAATTCATTTCAGGCCCAACGTGGGCCTGAAATGAATTCATTTCAGGCCCAACGTGGGCCTGAATGATTCATTTCAGGCCCAACGTGGGCCTGAAGTAAATTCATTTCAGGCCCAACGTGGGCCTGAAATGAATCATTTCAGGCCCACGTTGGGCCTGAAATGAATTCATTTCAGGTCCAACGAGAAATAAATTGAATCCTATATTGTTGATGATAACTAAAGATTTTAATTGTTTCAGGTGTACCGGTTGCGTTCACCAGACGAGATGTTGCTTTGGTACTGGGTATAGTGGACCGTGGAGTTTCGATCCCTATTAATTCAACTGAAGCATCGGGTGACCTTTATCGTACTTACTTCTCAAAAGAAAAACAACCTACTAGAACAAGAATTGAGGACTTACTTAAACATTATTCTAAAAGTGTTGAATCAGAGGATGATGTGTTATTAGTTTGTAAATTTTATATTTTGTATATATTTGTTTGTGTTTTATTTTCGTCTAGTACATATAAGGTCCCTCTAGGGCTTGTAGATATAGTAGATGATTATGACAATCTTGGTAGATTCAACTGGGTGGAAGCTATCCATAAATTTTTGTCTCCCCAATTACCTAAGATTGGGGAATTATTTTCATCAAGTCAAGGAAACCAGAGGACCACAAACCTCCCTTATGTAAAGGGATTTGCTGGGCTTTTGGCAGTGAGTAGAATTTACCTAAATTATATTTTATAATATTTTGCTGTTATTAATGTAATTGGCTGGAAAACTTTGTGTAGGCATGGTTTTTGGAGCATGTACCCATTCAAAAACCATACAATGTTGAAGGACCCCGAATAAATAAGTGGAGGAATATTCCTTCGCATATTAGTAGGGTAAGGGACCTTGTCAACCAAATCAGCTCCGAAGAGGTAATTATTGTAAACTGTGATCTATGTTAGTTTATCTATGTTAGTTTGATATAGAAGCAGTAAAATTGTGTACTTGGTAATTGACAGGTGATTGTTGAAATAATTCCTAACCTACATGAAAACACATTGTTTGAGAACCTTGAGATTGGGGATGACATTCCACAGCCAATAGCGACATCACAAGGACATGACACAGAAGATGTAAGGCCATGTGGTGAATGCATTCTTAAAGACACCCTAATCAAGGAGCTAACAGAGGAGAATATATGTTTGAATGAAAGGGTTAAGGAATTACTTTCAATTATTGAAAAAAAGGGCATGGAGGCTCAAGAAAGCTATCCTGTAGTCAGTCCTCTTTCTGATCCAGTATCTTGTAGAACAAGGAGAGGACGTGACCGAACTCGGTATGATTACAGGGATACTCCAATTGAGAGTCCAGTATGGCACCAACTATTACATAAGGGGAAGCGGAGAAAGGAACAAATATCAAATGTCATGGACAAGGGAAAAAGGAAACTTAGTGAGGAGGATATGGATGAAGCAAGAGAAACCATTACTGTAATGGAAGTCATGTCTGAAGAAGATATAGAGGAGGAGAAAAGAAGGACCTTCGAACTATACAAAATGAGGCTTCAAGGCATTGATGTATGTGACTTATTTTCATATTAATTACGTCAAATTTATTGAATTTGGTCATTAATTAGTTTGGTGTAAATTGTATCGATGTAGTTTGTGAAGAAGCATTTTATGAAGTCGAAGAAGAAAAATCAAGATAAAGAAGTGGCCTACGTGATAAATAAATTGGAGAACCTAATGTAAGTTATGAAACATAGTTTAGTTAATATATTTGGGGCTTTAATATATAATCTTATCAATTAACTTGACAGGTTGGATAATGAATTTATCTGGGAGGATGCACCCTTTGCTTTGAAATTGCATTCATTCTTACAAATCCTCAATGGAGAGGTTTTTACAAAAGGCGAGGTCATTGATGCCTTTTGTAAAATGTTATTTAGGGGAGCATCCACATCTGGTAGGCCATACCACAAGTCAATATATTGTTCAACCTTCTTCACAGTAAGTGATGTAAATTAGTAAGAATTAATAGATTGTAGAAGACCTAGTATTATGATGTGGTTATTAATAATTTTGATTTTGCAACTATTTAGGCTTCAATAAGATCGTCAAGAAAGTTTTCCATGCAACAAGTGATGAAGACGGATATGATAGAACAAGGGTTTAGATATATTTTAATACCTTTGTGCAGTGATAATACACACTTTCACTTGTTGGCGGTGGATACAGAAGCAATGACTTTCATTCATTTAAATTCTCTTGCTAGTGGCCGTAAATATAAGCATGATTTTGACTCAGCGGTGAGCTACCTACCTTTATTCATATATATGTTCATCATTTGATAAAAAATGTCATTGAAATTCATGATATATTTGACAGGTAAAAGAACTTAAACAATATACTCGCGAGGAACTTACGGCTATTCATCCATATCTACAAAGTCATCATCCCTTGGACAAATGGCCTTCCGTTAGACAAAAATGTCCCCAACAAGAACATAGGTCAGTAAGTGAGGAAGAGTTTGAAAATTTTAAAATGATCAAAGTATTTTATTACCCAACTTATTGAAATCTGAAATACTATTTGTTATTTTCAGCGTGGACTGTGCCTTCTTTGTTATGCAATACGTCCGATGTCTCCTATACGATGAGAAGATGGATTTCAAACAAGGAGATATGACGAAAATGAGATTTGATCTGACAGTAAATATTATGGGAGACATGTATTGTAAAACATGAGAGTGTCAATCTCTTGAAGTAATGTTGTAAAAAAACATCCTTTGCTGGTGATTCGGCTCCATTTGTATAGAAATTGTGTAATTTGTATGAATATAATTTATTGTCCAGAAAAACAAAACAATTGTGTGATGTTGATTCACATCGAGTTGCTGCAATGTAGTGTACCAACTGATACGGTAAGAAAACAACTCATAATGATTTGGACAAAGTTTGCACACCAGAAATAACATCTCTTTGGTTAACTCTAACTACTGACATATATCCAAGTACTGATCTAGGTCCATAAGTGGGTTTCTGATACATAATTTGAAAACATGACTTTATCGTCTCGAAGGAATTGAAAATTGGTATGCATTCTGTATTGAATTAGTAAGATGGATTATCTCTACCATAAATTTAAAATACTTGTTTCAAATTGTAAATTTTGATAATTAAATAAAATTAAAGGATTTGGTCACAACTTATAGATAAATATAGAATATTAATCTATAAATCATGATTTTATTTAATGGCCAAGGTGAGCATCAAATTTACTTTTCAGGAATACGGTGGGCCTGAAATAAAATGAATTCAGGCCCACGGTGGGCCTGAAATAAATCATTTCAGGCCCACCTTGGGCCTGAAATAAAAACACTTCAGGCCCAAGGAGGGCCTGAAATAAAACCTTTCAGGCCCAGGGTGGGCCTGAATAGATCCATTTCAGGCCCAGGGTGGGCCTGAAATAAATCAATTCAGGCCCACGGCGGGCCTGAAATAAAAACACTTCAGGCCCAAGGAGGGCCTGAAATAAAACCTTTCAGGCCGAAGTTGGGCCTGAATAGATCCATTTCAGGCCCAGGGTGGGCCTGAAATCAAGTCATTTCAGGGTCTCTGTTAAACATTAAATACTTCTGATTTAAGTTGGTGGATAATAAATTTGTAGTTGTATAGGTGTAAGACGTTTTTAGAAGATAACTGATAAATATTGGTACTTAGTGTGCACATAAAAATCCACTGATCTAGCCTTGGTGATACAGCAAGATCAGAGGATTGGGCACCCAAAATCTCATCTCCTATCTCAACCCTAACTACTGATCTAGGTTTTTCAGAATTCCAGATATGGGAGGTCCATCAGTGAGTTTTGCTCAAAACTCACTGATACACCTAAATCACTTATCTAGCCTTGGTGATACTGCAAGATCAGAGGGTTGGGCACCCAAAATCTCATCTCCTATCTCAACCCTAACTACTGATCTAGGTTTTTCAGAATTCCAGATATGGGAGGTCCATCAGTGAGTTTTGCTCAAAACTCACTGATAGACCTAAATCACTGATCTAGCCTTGGTGATACAGCAAGATCAGAGGGTTGGGCACCCAAAATCTCATCTCCTATCTCAACCCTAACTACTGATCTAGGTTTTTCAGAATTCCAGATATGGGAGGTCCATCAGTGAGTTTTGCTCAAAACTCACTGATACACCTAAATCACTGATCTAGCCTTGGTGATACAGCAAGATCAGAGGGTTGGGCACCCAAAATCTCATCTCCTATCTCAACCCTAACTACTGATCTAGGTTTTTCAGAATTCCAGATATGGGGGTCCATCAGTGAGTTTTGCTCAAAACTCACTGATAGACCTAAATCACTGATCTAGCCTTGGTGATACAGCAAGATCAGAGGGTTGGGCACCCAAAATCTCATCTCCTATCTCAACCCTAACTACTGATCTAGGTTTTTCAGGATTCCAGATATGGGAGGTCCATCAGTGAGTTTTGCTCAAAACTCACTGATACACCTAAATCACTGATCTAGCCTTGGTGATACAGCAAGATCAGAGGGTTGGGCACCCAAAATCTCATCTCCTATCTCAACCCTAACTACTGATCTAGGTTTTTCAGGATTCCAGATATGGGAGGTCCATCAGTGAGTTTTGCTCAAAACTCACTGATACACCTAAATCACTGATCTAGCCTTGGTGATACAGCAAGATCAGGT
>JAGFNQ010000996.1:330665-502330 GCA_024364735.1 Boesenbergia rotunda | reverse complement strand
GCCCTTTTATGAACGAATACTAAGTGTCATTTTTGTTTGTGTCAAATAAATTTTGATGGTTGCAAAGTTCGGTATGGGTCAAAAAGATCAGCTTCAAAGAAAGCTGCTCCACCAAATCTAAGAAACAGCAAGTCTCTGGGGGAAGTCATGAGAAAAAACAGCTGCCAAATGAAAAATCAAATTGCCTACCCAGTATTCAAGTTTTGCCAACAGAGGTCGAAGCAAACGAATGAACTGGAAAAGTAGCCTATCCCATTTCAAAAATTTTATTGATTCTGTTCCACCCACACCAGCACAAGAACAGTTGCTTCGAGACACACCCTTTTCTTGGGTCCTCGACCTTCCTACTAGTTCTTGTGTAAGACCCCAAGTTCAGAACATGTTTGATAATTGGGATGAAGAAGAACAGAGCTTTGTAATCCATGGGAAAAATCTGAATTTCACAAAGGTTGATATATCACTTATTCTAGGGCTACCTGACCATGGAGAGATAGTCCAACTTGATTTAAATGAGGCCTCCACGCCACTGTACAAGGAGTATTTTGAAGATTCCAGTTGTTCTGCCCGACATTTGGAGAAACTGCTAATAAAGTCTACATCCAATGACAAGCTGTACTGTCAGTTGTATATACTCTATTTTTTCAGTACAGTGCTATTTTGTGGTACTAGCAGCATACTTGCCATTCCTGCCGTGTCACTTATTGATTGTGTAGATGATTTTGACAATCTACGAAACTATAATTGGTGCAATGCCGTGTACAATTTCATGGCTCCGCAGTTGGGAGCCATTGGAAAGGAGGTGACATTGAGGCATAGAAGACATGTAGGTGATTCAACCCAACCGGCCAAGGCTCCCTTGCTCAAGGGATTTCCAAATATTTTGGCTGTAAGTTATAGTTACTTATACCTGCTGATATAATTTGATGATGGATATAATTTACTGATTATAATGATGTTGCAGGTATGGGTTACTGAACATATTAGAATTGCTGCTCCTCAACATCCTCATAAATTGCCAAGAATACTTCGCTGGACTTGGCCTAAAGCCCACGTTGAGAGTATCAAGAGGATGATAGACCGTGTGGCCACAGATTCAATTATTGTTGATTTAATTCCGTTTGATATAGAGCATGATTTGGTACCTGACTACTATCCTCCAACTCAACCACTTGAGGTACACTCTGAGGAATTACAGCAGGCACCAGAAGGAAGCCAGACACCACAAGGAAGGCAGCATGCCTTACAAACGGAAGCCTGCAATATATGTATACAAAAACAAGAACAAATTGAGACCTTACAGCACGATTTAAATATAGCACTTAAAAGTTTGGAGGAAGCCACAAGTGAGACAGCAACAGAAATCAGTGCCAAGGATCAAATTATTGCTCAGAAAGAAACAATCATTGCAGAGAAGGAGTCGCAACTTAAACAAAAGGATGACATCATTGTTGAAAAGGATATAATAATTGGTGACAAAGTTTCGCAGCTTAAAGTACAAGAGGAGCGTAATGAAAAAAAACTAGCTGCAAGAGAGAAGATCATACTTCAGTGTAACCAAAGAATCAAGAAGCTGTATGAACAATTGCAAAGCAAAGGGACAGATGAAGATGAGCCACTTGCCAAAAAATTAAAAAAAACTCAGTTCACACAAGACTACCAGCCCAAAGGCAAGGGCAAACAAGTTGTTCAGGATGAGGATGAGGATGAGGATGAAGATGAAGATGATGATGAACATGACGCGGCTCCTGCCCCATCAATCTCAGATACTACAACGCAAACAAATAAATCTGAGACCTCCACACAAACAAACATATCTGAACATCACGCAGCTAAAGCTAAAGAATTTCAAAAGGTCAAAAGCAAAATCTTGAGGAATTCCAGGGCAATTTTTAAGAAGAAGCCTAAAGATTCAGAGATTGCTGAAACATTATTAAAGCTTAGTAAATTAAAGTGAGTTAGTTGCTATTGCATTTGGAAAAATATTGTAAAACAATGATGATTATTGACATTCATTAATAAAATTGAATCTTCAAGCATTTCATTAAGTTGCTTATCTTATTTGCATGTAGGTATGAGTTGAACCCAGTATGGTCCAATGGGACCTTTACATTAGATATACTATCTTTTTTGACAATATTTGATTGGAATGACTACACTACCGGGGATTGCATCAATGCATACTGGACTATTCTTGGAAATGAAGCAAAAGCGTGTAACTCACCATACCAGCCCTCCATATTGTGTGGGGTGGGGTTTGATGTAAGTGAATTACCTACTTAATCATTATTATTTTTTTCTATGATTTAGTCCACTGACACTTACTTTTTAATAACCATAGGATCTTTTTGAGGCGATTCACGCTCACGCTTTTGAACAAACTATTGCTACTGATACGGATAAGCCGATTAGATATATCATATGTCCTCTAAATAATGCAGACGATCATTGGCATCTAATGGTTATTGACCTCGTGGAAGGTTGTATCCATCATTATAATTCTCTCGGCGCCACAGAAGGGTACACTGCTAAATTTGAAAAAACTGTAAGTTTTCTACTTCATAGATATACCTCAACAAAAAGGTTCATACCAATATAATTGTTACTAATGTCATATCTGTGTAGGTGGCGTTTTTCAAAAATATGACCTGGGATTATTACAAGACATGGCATAAAGGATTGCCTGCCATATCTGGGACAGAGTTTACTAAAATTGTTGTACAAGGACCCACCCAATCCAGATCGTAAGAGGATGTTTATTTTTGTTAAAAATAACAATGCATTTCATAGTTGATCTTATAAGATGACAACAATGTCAATATTGGTTTTTCAGGTCGGATTGTGCCTTTTTCATGATGCGGTATGCAGAAAGTCTAGTTTTCCAAAGATCTACAGATTTTAGCCAAAAGGATATGAAAAATTATCGATTTCAAGTGGGCTATAAAATAATGAGAGACAAGTGTTGGAAGCTAAATCTGTAACTAGAGTTTTTGTTCATACTATGCATATGTAATTGTCAGCACAAACATTGTATTTGTAATTATACAATCCATGTACTCCTTCTCAAATCAATGAAACTTTGCTTCGAATTATTGGGTTTGTCTCATATATGATCTGTAATCTGTAAATGTTGTCGAATTTTTTCAGTAATATTGAACCTTGTTTTTGCTAGAATCATTTGAAATGAGGACCACATTGGGCCTGATACAAAAGCATTTTAGGAAACCCAGTCAGTGCCTGAAACAAAATGATTCAGTTGTATAATGTAAGTTTAATGACAAACAATATATGTTTGTAGTTAAAATGTATGTAAACCATTTTGATAAACCAATGGAGCATTGCTTTGGATCCTTGTTATTGTCTAAAACTGTAATCTATAATCTGTCCTCTTGTCGATACTATAAGCAATATTGAACCTTACTTTTCCTCTACCCTATTTTTAAATCACAGCCCACGCTGGGCCTGAAATGAGATGATTTCAGGCCCACGCTGGGCCTGAAATAATATCATTTCAGGCCCAGCGTGGGCCTGAAATAATCTCATTCAGGCCCACGCTGGGCCTGAAATGATATTATTTCAGGCCCAGAGTGGGCCTGAAATCATCTCATTTCAGGCCCACTCTGGGCCTGAAATAATTCCATTTCAGGCCCAAGCTGGGCCTGACACAATAATGTTCAGAATTCAAATAATCTCATTTCAGATTTCAAATAATTCAATATTAGAATGATTAAATATTTTATATAAATATACATGTTGTGAAATTATTTTTAATATTAAACAAAAAAAAGAGTACCTACATAGACATTGCATACCACAATTTAATTCCATCCACATCATTACCTCATTTTTTCAGAATTTGGCACAGCAGGAGGTTTGTTTCATGGACCTATGATATTTTGAATTCTCAAAGCTCATTACCAGTAGTTAAAGTTTAGATAGCTAGGAGATGGTATTTTTGGTCTCCAAACATAGTCCTAATGATTATCAATTACGTGTTAATACAGTATCAGTTGGCACAGAACAATGATTCAACAAAGCAAACAAACAAACAAAGGGTCTCAAATGACATATATTCACAAACCATAGGACTTCAGGACTTCAAGACCAGAAATTACATTTTGGTGGGTTTCAAAATCCGAAAACTTCACAACTGCTCAATTCTGCTTACATCACTTTACACAAGAAGAAATGTATCATAATATTGAAATACTTCTTCAAGTCACAACATTAACAACAACTAGTTTTTTGACAATACTATAGCTGTAAAATATACAAAATCTTTACATTCAGTTATCCTCCATACAAAATATACACTTCACTCAGAATATTGGGTCACTACATATACCAATTAACTCAAGACCTTGGGGCTGGCGGCATTCTACATGTCCTTTTATTATGACCAAGTTGTTTGCACCGGCTGCATTTTAGTTTGACCTTGCCATTGTGTCTGGACTCTATCCGTGCCTTCTTTCGTCTACCAGGCTGCACAAGGCTACGGGGACATAGAACTGTAATGTCGTTTACTCCAGTAGGCCAAAACTGCTTGCTTCTACAAGGGAAAATACGATCCATGTAAACCCACTTCCAAGTTTCAGAATAAAAAAAATGCTCACAATAAGGAAGTGTATCCATGTTCCTGTAAATGATTACGGCAATAGCATGTGAGCAAGGAAGTCCTGAAATTTGAAACTCCCCACATTGACAAACCTTTTTTTCCAAATCAACAATGTATGAAGTGCCCCATGTTTCTACTTCCATTTCTGATTGAGAGTAAGGGTGAACCTTATAAGCTCTTGCTTTCTCTCTCCTTGAATCCATTTCTTTTGTAGCATTAGGTGTCAAAGCAAGCTGCCATTTGGAGACTTGCTCTCTACGGTTATAGAACCATTGAGCAACTTTTCTTCTTGTATTATCAATTAATCTGTTTATGGGAAGCTCACGTGTAGACTTGAACAAAGCATTTAAGCTCTCCACACAATTCGTGGTAAGCATTCTGTACCTTCTCCCTGTAAAGTGTGCATTTGCCCACCTTTTAGGGTCAATGTTGTGAAGCCACTTATGGGCAACTGGATGTTTTTCAAGCATTGTCTGCATTATCATATCATATTGGAGTGTTGTGTTGGCTCGTGCTGCTGCCCAAAACAAACCTACAGCAGCTCTACTCCCAGTATCAGTTACCAAATTACAACACATGTGGTGGCAACAAAAGGCATGATGCGCGTTTGGGTAGACTTTTCTAACTGCTGATATAATGCCCCGATGTCTATCTGATACTATGGTGATTGAGTGATCATCGACACCAAAGAACCTCTTTGTATGCTCCAAAAACCACTCCCATGCAGACCCACATTCAACTTCAGCTATTGCGAAGACAACTGGAAGAACATTGTCATTACCATCAATCGTCGTTGCAATCAACATTACTCCCGGAAACTTTCCTCTTAGGTGTGTGGCATCAATTCCGATAAGTCTACGCAAATAAGACCTGAAAACCCTTCGGCAAGCACCAAAACCCCAAAAACACCGCTGGAACTGATTGTCACCATTCCTGCATAGTGCCACATACGTTTCAGGATCTCTAGCTCTTAACTCACGCAGATATTGTGGAAGATCTCTATAAGCCTCATCATAATCTCCAACAACCTTTTTCAATGCTTTCTCCCTAGCTATGTATGCTTTTCTGTATGATATGGTCACTCCAAATCTAGCTTTAATATCTGATATAATCATACTTGGTTTGTATTGTTCATTATGAAGAAATTGCTCTTCAACAAAAGAAGCAACAAATGATGAAGAGCATGCATGATGATCAGCACTTTCCCTAACAGTTCCGCATTGGTGCTCCTTTATATATTTTGTAACAGTGAACTCTACTTCCCCCCTTGCTACTACTCTCCATGTACATGGTTGGTTGAAGCACACTGCTTTAACTCTATTTTTTCGGGTGTCAACTGGGTTATATCTCATATGCTTAATCATGGCATGTTTGACAAGTGCATTCTTGAATTCTTCTCTAGATGGGAATATCTGCCCCACAAAAAATTCATGCCCATCTCTTGCCTCTAACTCTCCAATTGGCCCAGCAAGCAATCGAGAATTTAAAATATAAGGATCTTCAGCTAATGGAAACTCCTCCTCTAAGTCACTGTACTCATCTGGGGGGAAATCATATTCCTCAATCTGCATATCATCGGCTTGGAATTCTAGTACACTTGTAATGGGTTCTAATTCATTTGCATTCCGGATTTCAATTCCTTCCTCCCCACTCCAAGTTGCCTCAAAGAATTCAACAACTCTTGAAGAAGAATTCAAACCCTCACCTTCTATATTAGTTGCTTCTTCATTTAGATCAATTGCCAAATTCCTTGTAATTTCTGATCCATTCCCCGTGACAGCATTATCATCAAGAGTATTCCATATTTCGGAGATAATTTCGTCAACATCATTATCATCCCTGAAAAATAAATTAAAATTACATTTAGCAAACTTTGAAAAACATAATCAAGGACCTAGGAAGGCCCAAACCTCTAACCTTGCTGAAAAACCCGGAAATTTTCCCACTTGAGGCTCATCCTCGGCCTGAAATGGAGGTATTCAGGCCCAAACTGGGCCTGAATTGAAGTGATTTCAGGCCCACCCTAGCCCTGCCAATTTTTTATTTCAGGCCCTCCATTGGGCCTGAAATGTTTTTATTTCAGGCCCACGGTGGGCCTGAAATCATTTTATTTCAGGCCCACCCCCTTGTGCCTCCCAGGGCCTGAAATCACAGGGCCTGAATTATATTGATTCAGGCCCTCCCAGGCCCTCAAATCCAATGATTTCAGCACCTGTAAGGACCTGAAATCTTTTCATTTCAGGCCCTGGGAGGACCTGAATTTCTTTTTTTTCAGGCCCTAGGTGGACCTGAATTCATTTTTTTCAGCCCCTGCCAATGCCTGAAAACAACATATTTGATTCACTCCTAGGGCCTGAAATCTAATGATATCATGCACTCCTAGGGATTTAACTCCTTTAATTTCTGGCCCTTCTAGGGCCTGATATGGTAATATATCATCCCTAGGTCGAATTCAAGCATTTTTTTATCTTCATTTTAACAAATTTCACAGAGCCTTATTATGTAATCATATCACCCTTAGACTCCTCCAAACATACAAATTCTAGTAAGAGTTGATAAGTATAAAACCAGGTCTGATACAATATCAAAGATGACAATCATACGTACATTACTATTTGTATTTGTTACCAATCTGTTGCTTGCTTTTTCTCCTTCAACACCTATCTTCCTCAGCTGCCTTGATCAATTGAGTTGTGCAAAGTCGAAATATATATGTACCCTCGTGATGATTCGACTTTTGCAAGTTAGTATTATATATATAGGCTGAGAATATTTCCACTACCTAGCCATCCGAACCACATATTCTTATTTTACTGCAAAAGTGGTTCGGATGTCTCGAAAATGGTAATGGAAAAGGTGTATTGTGGCGCCAAGGGTAGAATAGGAAGTTCACTTAAAGGGCTGCGCCCTTTGGTAAAATAAAAATCATGGGACGCCCTTTGGTAATTACGTATTGTTAGGGACGCCCTTTGGTAAATTGCCCATGTTTTTTAAAATGCTATTATACAAAATTTAAAACTCTATATATTACTGAAAAATACTCAAATTAACCTAATCCACTTATTATTAGATCAAGCAACTACGTACTGTAACATTATTTTTATTTTTTTTCAAGTGTTTATATAGCCACAGCTAAAGGAAGGATCAAAGTTCATGGTGACAAGAGGATAGTCATATTTCCTAAAAAAAAAAAAATTTGCTATTCACCAATGACAAAAAGAAAGAGAAAAATAACAATAAAAATAAAAATAGATTCAAAATAAAAAGTACACTGAATTTTTCTTTCGAATTAAATAAAAAAAATATTATTTTTGAAAAAAACTCTAATCATTTTTTCTCCAACTCAAATTTTTTTTTCCTCATACTAATAAAATAAGAGCAATGATAGGAAGAGTAAAAATAGAAGAATAAAAGCAAAATGAATGACGTGACACTTTACATGTACACGTCTGATTATCGCTTGGACACCATCGACGGCCTTCGGCAGCTGTCCCGAATCAAACTATACCTTGGGGGGCACAGTAAACCCGTCAAAGGTTGCTGCATGCAAAGTGTCACGTCATTCATTTTGTCTTTCACTCTCCCTATCATTTTTCATAAAATAATAATGCTAAGAGGACCAATTGTGTTTTTGTAACTGAGTTAATTAGCTCTGTATAATGTACTTGTGATACCAATTTCAACTTCGAATGTCTCTACCTATAACTCGACTTTTCGTAATGCCAATTATTTCGCATAATAACTAATATTAATGTAGTTTCAATGTTTTTCATTAGCACCTCTGGACGTTTGTATGATCAGCTAAATACAATATTTTTCATCTGGCCAATTGAAGGGCTGACGAATATGCCTTCTACATGAACCATTAGGCTATTAGAAGACTGTTCTGCACGTGCACGTTCATGCAAATTAAGAAAATTAATTAATTAATTAACAATGAAGGAAATGAATGGTGGCGCGGTCCACGGTGCCAGTTTGGCGATCTTGATCTGAGTCCAACTCCTCGGTCAATGGAGGCGTAGTTGGAATATTCCCTTGAATTGGCTGCTGGGACACGTGATGCCGCCTAATCTAATGCCTCAATGACAAAGATTGTCGCGACAGATTCCCCTTTAGATTCTTTAATGATTACTAGCCTCCATCAAAATGGAAAGACCACGGGCTGCCGACTATAAAGATTCGAATCCTGGGGGCGGGCTCCTTGTTTTCGAACGCCGACCGAATCTTGAATTTTTTAATGGAGTTGGAACTCAAGGCGACAAGGCGGCGGCTGTATCGTTGGCAGATTCTCTCGCAGGATCCAGATTCATGGTGGTAGTTCGATCGGGTTGGGTCTCACGTGCATTGATCTTGGTGGTAAAAATACGATTCGTCCGTCTTCAACGTCCCGTCAATCCGTCTCAAGACCAACACAAAAAAGATAAATTATCGAAGTTACTAGCTTGGATATTGTGGCTAGTGCGTAGGGAGGACGGACACACTGACTTTGTTAGATTTTGATTTTCAAATTTCTTAATAATAATATTCATGTACTAACCATTAGTCCATTGTACGAGGACTCACGTGCATCCATACTGAACGTCAAGTGGCGCGCGCATGGGGTTATGTTATTTTACGCTTTTAATTAATCCAAAGGCTGCGAGAAATATATACTTAATTAATGGATTATGGCTGCGCACTTCGTGTATTTTGTTAGAATATAATTAATTTAGCAGCGAGTTGTTAATTAATAAGTTAATCAACGAGAGGACAGTTGATATTCCAATGCAGCAAGCTGTTGGATTTCCTCGAGGCGAGAGAAATCCGTCGTTCGATTGAAGTTGTCCTTGCAGTATGTTGAAGGGTCATCGCTAGTTCTCAATTAGTTCAATTTAAGAAACATACTACTTAGAATCTAAAAATTTATGGTATATGATCATACATAGTGAGTTGTGATAGCTGCAAATTACTGAAGGATTGACTTTTAATTTTGATGAATTAAAAAAACGATGGATTAATTGATCGTCTATACGAGCTTAGCATGGAATATCACTTATTATGAGCACATCCTTTGACATGACGGCCTCAAGACTTGCCTATGATACATATGCTAAGCGAAAGTGCTATGTACTATTTCAACAATCATAGGCGCATTTTCATGGTGTTAAAAGACGATTTGTTCAAAAATTTTGAATATTGGTTGACAATTAGAATATATATAGTGGCCTTGTTAATTAATACTCTTTTGTTTCACTGAGATCTAGTAAATTTTCTCTACGATAAAATGAGATCCCATGCTGTTCTACGACCTGCACTGGCGAAGACAAGCACACAATCCACCTGATCTGAATCGAAGTCAAGAAACTCAACTCCAGAATATCTGAATATTAAAAACACAATATCTTCGTCTGCTTAAATAAATAACAAAAGCAGAGGATGTCGATTAGTTCCTCAACTCCAGGAACTCAATATGACATTAATATGGTACTTTTTATATAGATGACGATCGACCACATAACATATTAGTTCAATTAAACGATTATTTGTGAAAAAACACCTTGATTAAACTACGTACGTTAGTCAATGATCAAGTCAAGCTCAATCCCTTGGTCTCAAACAACCTAAATTAATTAGTCAAACTGCTCTAATGAATTAATACAGCAATAAGAATAGCTCATGGAAGAAGAACCAAATGATGGAGCTATCACATTAATATACACAGAGACCTAGATGCTAATATCATCGATCGGCCGATCACAGGGATCGCCGGAAGTGGAACCGTAGCAACTAAACGTTCAATTGCCGACGCCAGGGCTGTGACCGGGGTTTGTTGGCCGGACATCTTTCGTGCCCACCAGCTTCTCAGGATGCTCCTCCGAGCTGCTGGGTGCGATGCTGCCTTCTACCATTGTTGCCTCGCTTTGCCTCACGTTGTTACTAGTGCTGGTGCCATTCGCTGCCGGGAGAGGCCTGGCTGTAGCAGTCAGAGAGAGATCGGAGGCCAACAAAATCAAGACCATGAGGCTAATGATAGCAAGTGACGTCGCCTTCGAAGTCATGGAGGAATCTATCAAGCACAAGCTAATTAATGAGAGAGCTAGCGAATGACAGGGAAGGACGTTGATTTGAGTTTATTCTTGCAGCGAAGGAGTTCCCATGTCGAGGCTATTTATAGCCGATCAAGGGAAGCATTGAGCACGAAATAAGTAATCAGAAAATGTTCAGCTGCGGTGTGTCCGTACTTGGACTGTTGGTTTCCATGGCTTTTATGCGTGGCCGTTCCTATAGATCTGTGCTATATGTATTCTTTTTTTTTAACCGATCTGATTAGATTTTAGTCTCAAGACTAAACAATTAAGCCTTGATTTGTTTATAAAGCTTATTGAATCTTATTTGTGAAAATTTTTATTGAGAAGTATATTTCAATTCAATCAACGGCGGAGCCAGTATATGTGTAGCCTCAAAAAAAACCTCTGGGCTACTCCCTCTCTTTTCTACCGAGCTAACTTTTTTTTTTGTCATGTATTTTTTTTTCCTTTTCTCATAAAAAATTCAGTTGGTCTCTTTATCGTTGGTTCCAACCCCAAGCTATAGCCCAGGTAGGCCACAAGGCAGCTTTGCGCTTGAATTCAATCACCACGCCAAATTGGAAGGTGATCCGGTGGAGCTATGAAGTCATACGTGTCCCGTAGAATAGAAAGTTATATTGAGCTATGAGTCAAAGCTAAAATAAGGTGGATGCTACTTCGGGAGGGTGGCACAAAAGGAACTCAAGCTGAATCCAATAAGCCCCATGTGCTCATTCCATAGATATAAGTTTAACTCAATGCAACGTAATGCAAGTCAATTTCCATGGCCCCTGCCTTAACCCCGATCCCAACATTTACTCCGACTCCCTCTTAGTCTTAGTAACAGACTCCCTCCCAGTCTCGATGATAGACTCCCTCTTTGTCTCGGCTACAATCGCTAACATCATCTTTGTCTCGGTCCCATTCATTGATGCCCTCTCTCAACATTGTATCCCGATATTATCTCAGTCTTGATCTCAAATTCTGACTTTGTCTATTCTCAAGATCACTCCATATCGACGTCATCTTTTTCACTCTCAAGACAGGGATATGCCTTACATGGGAGACTGATAATTACCATTTTGATAATCAATTTAGACTCTCAAATCCATGTTTGATCCCTTTTTATATGCTTAATGTTGCATTTACACTAGGTTCTATGAGTTATTTCTATTTTAGCTTTGGATGCAAATCATTTTATATTTGAGATATTTTGGCATTAAAATTTGAACATAATATTGTAGGCTTCGAATGATCACGAACCTAGATCAGATTGGATCGAATTTGAGTTCAGACTTGGCTTTAATCAAGAGGATCAAACGATGGAGAAATGTGGGTCGTCCAATCAAGACATGGGGAGATCTGAGCCATCTTTCAGTTTCTGATCAATCTGAGCTCAATGTAGAGTAAATCAAGACCATAGATCAAGATCTGAAGTTTTGGTCCAAATCAGAATTCATCTAGCCGTTGGATCAAGATCAAGAGGAGTCTAAGCCGTCCATTCAAAAGGAAGGGCAATCCGAGCCATCCGTTGCAGATCTGATCGATCCAAGCTACGGAGAAGAAGATCCTGACCATTGATAGAGATCTGAAAAGTTTGGTTTCAATCCGAGATGATCTGACCGTTGGATTAAGCGAGGACGATCACAGCCGTTCATTTTTAATTGGAATTAGTTAAATCAGAAAACTTCTCACCGAGCTTGGGTCCTGAGTTCTTCCCTGTTCTTGGCGATTTCTTAGTTTTTCTTCTCCGATTCGCGCGACCACCATCAGATCCAAGTTCATTTCAAGGTCTCGAATCATCGAGATAAATTTCCCGTGTAGTTTGCAACTCAATCTCGTCGCTGAAAGGGCTCAGGTGAGGGTTTCGCCGAGGAGCTGTGTTTCACTGATCGATTCCTTTTTATCGTTGCTTTTCTTCAACCGGAGCTGTCAAGGCATTCGGAGGGGTTCTTCGGAGGCTTCTGAGGGTTTCTGAGCCAAATCACCATCCAACTAATCAAGAAGGAAGAGATCGTGGGAGTTTTCAGACTTCTAATCGGTCTCCAACCCGATCAGAAGGAGTCCTGATCGGTCGGCTTGACCGATCAGGAAGATCACTACGCACCAAGCCAATGCAAATTGATCACGGGAATCGTTTCTTCGCTAGTTTTTAAGCTAGAGGGTTTCTAGCTTGGCTCTTGTGTGATGACAAGAAGGGATCTTGGTAAAGGGACTGATCTGATGTTAAATCTCTGAAAATTTCTTTTCTGAACTCTTATTCATTAGTTTTTTTTTCAGTTTGTATCAACTTACTTCTTGGTCATGTTTCTTTGGTAAGTTTTGTTCTAGTTTTCCCAATTCTGCAGTTAGATACAGATTTCTGCATTCAATATTAGTTCTTGAATTTCAATCTCATAGTTTCAAATTAAATTGTTTAGTTTTCAAGTAGGAATAAGTGTAGTTCCTGCAATTTCGAGTTAGTTTCTGATTTAGCTGAGTTTATTCTGTTTCCAACTATAATTTCATTCATTATCGCAGAAATACCCATATCATTTGAAAACCCAAAATAGAAATGATGAATTCTAGCTCAAGTTAAGCATTCTTAGCTAGTCCTTGGAAAAATACGACTTGAAGCCCCTATACTACACTTAGTTTTGTGAGCTAAGGGTTTTTAATTTATAAATTCAAATTTGAGGTTCATTGTGACACTGGTTGTGGGCTCATCAGAGACGCATGATATCCTAAGCATGAGGGAGTGATTACGAGATTGTCAAAGTTGGTCTCCTAATGCCCCCTATTGACACGTGGTGCTGGATGCATGGGGAGGTAACCAATGGATGTCAGATCTGGTCTCCTCACCGGCTCCTACAATGATGATATTTCTGTCGACGTGGAGATGCTCTCTTGACAACTATATAGACACTCACGAAGATAATGACAAGGGAGATTTTTGTCTTCAATTCCACCAGGTTTTACCTTTCTTCTCGATCTTCTCCTTTCAAGATATCACCTGAAATAAACCCTAATTTGGGTGTCGACGTGGCCTTAGGATCCATCCCTCAGACAGTCTAATACTATTTTAGAGAGCTCTTTCAGGACACTGCATCCTCTTCATTGATGATCTCCAAGGCGAAGTGCATGTCAACTCGACTGTTGACTGGTGGCTTGACCATCTACGATATTTTGCCAGAATAGATTGACGTCATTTGTGGATACATTGAGCCAAGTTGCTATAATGGTTAATACTAAAAAGACTACAGATAATCGTGAAACAAGAGAGAGAAGTTGCGACAGAATGTCAGCCATCACACAAGAGAACATCAATAAGATGGTCTCCAAGGCATTGCAAGGATTCCTGCAATAACACCCATTCCTGCAATCACCACTAGTAGGAGGCCTCTCTCCCTTAGTTGGCGCTCCCTCCTATGGGTAGGATGCCCTTATACTTCAGAGTGGTCATGCTTGTTGTGATCTCAACCAACTGGAACTCCCGACGAAGATTCACATGAATCGCGAGCTGGAGAAACCCTGCCTCACGATCACAAAGGAAAAGTGTTGGGGTTGCAAGGTTGTAAACAAAGTTCTACATTGAAAACATATGGGTAAGATCATGGATTTATAAGAAAAAGATATCTCGATTGATATAAGGCCTTTTGAGTAGAATCCTAGAGCAAAACCATAAAGATTTAGGCTCAAAGTGAACAATATTATATCATTATGGAGATATCTACATTTCTTTTAGTCTTGACAAAAAGCTCCTATCTCTAATGAAGGAAGCGTTCAAGGAATGTCTTTTTCTCGAGGAGTTCTTGAATAAAAATTATCTGAAAATTTTGACAACCACAACTGAGAGAATACACAAAAAATATCTTTCTGTCGAGGAATTCTTGAATAAGAATTATCTCAAAATTTTGACAACCACAACTAGAAGAATACACAGGATCGTTAAGTTTGACCCATAATACCATCTGTGCATAAGTATCCCGCAGTGTCAATTCGAAAATGCTTCCCTATTGCACTAGTATACAAATGGTGCAAAGTGTTAAGTGTTTCTTGACTATTTTGCTAGGCTTGGTTCAAAAATAGCTTCTTTCATCACCTCCTTCAACGACTTCAAAAATGCTTTTCTCCACCAATTTGCCAGCAACAAGTGGTATCCAAAGACACTTCTTAATCTATTTAACATAAAGTAAAGGCCTTGGGAGACTCTTCGAGAATATTCACAGCGATTCAACTGATTTATCTAGGACATCACACCCACACTTTTAGAGATCCTAACTAGTGACTTTTCTTAAGGTCTGGTAGATAAGGATTTTTTTAGATCCCTAATGAAGAAGCCATCTTTGAACTATGAAAAACTATTGGAATGATCCAAGAAGTACATACACTTGAACGAAGCTCAACTTGAGTGTAAAGGTGAGATGATCTCGACCCCTCAATAGAACAAGAAGCCTCAGATTGGTGCACGCAAGCTGTAAACTTGGCTCCCACTTTGCAATAGAGCCATGCCAGCTACCCCAAGAGGGACTGGTTCATTTCTACACTATCACCAATTGAACTCACATGACACCCATGAGCACCAATAACTTGCTTAAGAAGTCAGTCGGGTCATAAATGAGCGAAACAAGGGCGGGAGAACATCGCCTATTGTTGCCCGATGTTCGCAGGTCAAGGACCTTTAGTGTGGTGACTCAGAAAATCAATTAAATTGACGCAAAGACAACTCGATTCCCAAGCGAAAGTTAGAATCCCCTCGACCCTGCTCACTCAATCACCAAGATGATCGTTGTTGTGAAACCACAAGTGCACGGTAAGTCGTCAAGTAATAACATATCAATTTTCAGGGACTGTTGACTAAACACTACCTAAGTCCGCAAAACAAACTATCTAAACTTTCGAAGGTTGAAAGCTTGAGAACTAGAGATTAAGATGGAGAGAGGGAGAGAAAGTGTATGTGTGTGTGTGAGAGAGATAGAAGAGAGAGTACAAGATCTAGTGAGAAAGCAAGCGAGTTGAGAGAAATTGATTTGGGAAGCAATTCCAAGATTTTAGTTTCATCGTGATGCTAGTTGATGTTATATAAATTTTTCATCTTCTATTCTCAATTCTTATTCTCTTGCAAAGATTCTAACTAAATACCAAAACAGAATCGTGAAGATTGAACCAAAATGTTTACCCCAAGGGATTTCAATATTATTAAGTAGAAGAGGTAACATAGAAAGTCCGATTAAAGGGATACCTCTGTCATATAAGAGCCCCTCGGTTATATAGTCTATATTACACAAGTCACTTCCTAATATAAAATTGGAAAAAAAACCATTAAGTTTTAATTAGATAATCTCTTATAGAGAATTACCCTTCATTTTAAGATGTTACTCTAGAAAGTCTGGTTAAAGGGATACCCTTTATCACTAAGGGCTCTCTGGTCATACAATTTAGAGCATCACTTTTACATGATGACTAATCCTCTACATCTATTCAATCAAACACACATTCAATTAACTAATCTCCACATACACATTAATTAAACATAAACAAGGCATAAACATACCATAAAAATAGGAAGTTGGCAAATTTATAGTCAATATATCAATATCACATCACAATTACTCTATACATCCTTGAATTCGGAAATCTACTCCATAGCAAGAGACATAAAATCCAAAGACATTAAAGAGAACAATCTACAACTCTAATCTAAGAGAAAAGAGAAGAGAAAACTTAATGGGATATTGTCAAAGTCTTTGGGAATGAATCCTTTCTTGGATAGTGGATGGATCGAAGAAATCGACATTGGAACGTTAATAAATCGTCAAAATCTATTATGGATATGGAATTCAGGGGTTTCCCTAGAGAAAAAAAATCATTCCTCACTCAATAAGGGAGAAAACTCCCCTTCTATATGGGACACATGACTATGCCTTATCACCACACAAGCACGGTCGTGGCATGTAAGCTTCGAAGAAGGAGGCACAACTATGCCATGGGAGATTCTGCAAAATAGGCACGGTTGTGCCTCTTAGATATGGCTTGCCCGTGGAGTGTCTTGGAATGAAGCATGGTTGTGTCATTTTGACATGACCCCAACGTTGATATGGTGGGAAGCGATGTTAGATATTTTATGTCGTGGACTAGCATAAATCATTTTTTATTATAATTTTAATTTAATTCTAGATTAATTGGATGTCAAATTATGTGGATATGGTGTTGTTTGGTTATTGTTATTGGGCTTAGCTATAATGGGTAGGCTTGACCCATTTTCCATAATCTGCAAAGATCCCTACTCCTAACCCTAATTTAAAGTGGTTATTGCCCCCATTGAAACTATACACACACCTTTTGGCAACTGACGGGATGATAGGAGAAGTTTCTCTCTATCGCTTGAATTCTCTCATAGGACAGGGAAGCAGATAACTAATCAATCATGGACTCATCGATGTCTTGCAGTCCATGTAGTTCTAGCACCTAATTGTATCAATTGTGTTTGTTTAATATTTGTCATATTAAGAATTGGATAGCAATTGGTTTTTTTTAATCAATTGGTATCAAAGCTTATCTAATTCTGATACGACAGTGAGTTTACTGTTTAAATTAGGTGTTAATGATTTATTTTCGTATTCATGATTGAGCCTAGTATTTTGATTTCGAATTCTTTAATTTTATCGAAAAAAAACCATTGAGAATTTTTTTTTTGTTCTGGGTGATGCGTCTCGGTTCTTCATTGTAAGCATAAAATGCTAGATTCTTCTTCGAGTTGGACGATCCAAAGAAGTTGAGAATGATACTCTTAATGCTCTTATTGCAATAATGTTAATTGAGCTTTATTTTTTTTTAAAATCTTCTGTCGTTGCAATTTTCCTTCAAGCTGTTGCAGTTAACAAACTTCTTCATTTAAGAGTGTTTATGATCACTTACCTTATGTTTGTTCTATTTTACCATCATCTTATACATTGCTATTATAAAATTTTATGATATATGATCCCGGGCCAGCTTGCGTGTAGCCTGGCCCGGCAGCCTGGCGCCCAGTCAGAAGGAAGGTGGTTAGTGGGTTGTAAAAGCCCGGTAGATAGGTGTCAAGCGGGCTCAGATTCCGGGGATCTTGCGTCGGGGCCCACACATTTTAGTATCAGCTTGATCCCAAGTCAGATGGTTATGCTCCAAGACTCATCCAGATTCGGCTCCCCGCCGATGCATGGCGGCCCACAACCCAGGGGTAAGCTCGAATCGAAGGAGGCGTTACTCAGTGCCCCAGTCGGCACCCTCACGGGCCCTCAGCCGGCCTCGTTACTAAGTGCCCCAGTCGGCACACTCAAAGGCCCTCAGCCGGCCTCGGTACCCAGTGCCCCAGTCGGCACAACAACTCCCTGACACCAGATTACCAGGGGCTGTACGGGGTCGGCGCAGGACTGGAGCCATCTTGGTCCCAAGTGGCGGATATCTCGCCGAGGTATTGATCTTCCTGTCATATCCTGTCCCCCAGTACCTCGACCACATGCCCTGATGTCAGGCCGAGTGGCGTCCAACGACGCCAACCCTTAAGTTGACAGTGCCCCTTTCCTTAATACAGCATGTGTCACTTTATCCTGCCACCTCTGGACATGCATTACCCTGTCCTCGCTATATGACAGCAGGTGACAGGCGGGACAGGAGCTGTCAGCTTCCCCGGCTATATAAGCCTCCTCACTCCGCATTTCCCAGGTACGCGCAATAGTGCAATTCCATACTGTTCTATTGCTTTCCATCGCCACCGTTGTGTACTGACTTGACCGTCGGAGTGCTTGGCCGGGGACTTTTCCCGGCGGGTTCTAACGGTCCTTGCCTTGCAGGTCCAGCTCGCTAGGTCATCTCAGCCACCTCGCTCTCCCCGGAGGCTCACTCAGCTGTAGGAGCGTCCAACTCACTTCGCGACAAGATCAAATTTAGCGCTAGAAGGAGGGACACCAGCAACCTGATCGGAAGTGGAGATGGCTGACCCTTACCAGGTGAATGTGGATGTCTCTCGAGAAGAGTACAAGGTGCTCATGGCTACGCGAGCTTAGCAGAGGGCTTCTCAAAGGCTCTCCCAAGCTATTAGCCAAGGGCCTCAGGGCCCAGAGTTGGTCGCGCGTCGAACTTCGGGAGGACAAGGCAAGCCTGTTAGGACTGAGGGTGGTTCCGCACCTCCCCCCGTAGTCGCCCCCCGGGACCAAGGTGGGGAGGCTCACTCGGTGTCCGCCAAAGCCTCAGTGCCCAATCCGGTGCACGGGAGGCAGCCGGACAAGGGGAAGGCTCCGGCTGACCCTGCTTCGACCATGCTGGTACGTAGTCCTTTTACTCCCTCGATCTTGGAGGACCCTATGCCTCGTCACCTTCGTTTCTTCACCGTCCCCGAGTACGCGGGAACTACAAATCCAGAGGAGCACTTGATGAAGTTCGAGAGCACAGCTATGCTCCAGCAGTACCCGGAGGGCGTCAAGTGCCGAGCCTTCCTGACCATGCTCTCTGGCGCAGCCCAGAGATGGTTCGACCGACTCCCTGACGGGTCGGTCATGAGCTTTGAGGGGTTCAAAAGGGTGTTCCTGCAGCACTTCGCTAGCAACCGACGGCACCATAAGACGAGTCTCAATCTGTTCGCCCTAAAGCAAGGGCCTAAAGAAACCCTCAAGTCATACATTAAGAGGTTCAATGAGTTGGCGATGGATGTGCCAACTGCCACTCAGGAGGTTATAGTTAGTGCATTCTCCCAGGGTCTGCAGGATGGGGAGTTTTTCCGATCGTTGATCAAGAAACCCCCGAAGGACTTCGACAGCCTTCTTGGCAAGGTTGTCAAATATATCAATGTCGAGGAGGCACAAGCCGCTCGCCGAAAGGAGTCGGTTGCCCCGGGATCCCCCTGTTCACGGTACTAGACCCTCAGGAGGACCTATTCGTAGCCCACGCGGGCCCGCCGAGCACGCAGGTATGGAACGGCGCCATGTACAGCAGGTGGCCCAAGGGTGCTTCCCTGCCCGTTGGAGGTCATACTGTAGCTTCCACCAGAGCCATGGGCATGCCACCGAGGAGTGCCGGCAAGCTGGTAGGGGTCGGGCTCCTGCCCCTAGAGGACGAGGGCGGCAAACACCTCCCGGACGGGGGGCAGGCCGAGGTGGCCCGAATGCCGACCCGGTGGTCGAAGAACTACGAGAGAACCCCCGGCTGCCAGCAATCTATTCCCCCAAGGGAACCGGGCGGGGGATGAGGAGACAGAAGAAGAGCAGGCCAATCAGCAGAATGTCATCCGAGGGGGCGTACATGTCATCTCGGGTGGACCGACGGGAGGAGACTCCCACCGTGCCCGGAAGGCACAAGTGCGCCGACTGGAGATCCATCAAGTCAGCACTAGTCTGGCCCAGGCAGATGGGTCACAGATCAGTTTCGGGCCCCAAGATCTTCAGGGGTTAAAAGTCCCTCACGATGACGCGCTGGTCATCACCGCTGTCATTGCCAACTATCAAGTCCACTGCACCATCGTGGACACTGGCAGTTCGGTCAATATACTCTACAAGAGAGCGTTTGATCAACTCCAGATTGAGAAGTCCCAGCTGGACCTGGTATCGACCCCGTTGTTTGGCTTCATGGGGAACCCGGTGCAGCCTATTGGCTAGATTCATTTGGCCATATCCCTAGGTGAAGAGTCGCTGAAGAGGACTCCATGGTCCACCTTCTTGGTGGTGGATGCCCCTTTGTCCTACAATGTCATTCTGGGGTGACCCACCCTCAATGAGTTCCGGGCTGTCGCCTCCACCTTCTGCCTGAAGGTTAAATTCCCAGTCGGGGACTAGGTAGGAGAAGTCAGGGGTGACCAGAAGGTAGCCCGAAGGTGCTACGTGGACGACGTTCACGTAGACAGTCGCAAGGCCCCATGTCCCTTCCCTGATTGCAACATGGTTCAGGCTTCTCCTTGGGCTGAGTTGCATGAGGACAAAGAGGAGGTGTAGCTCCTCCCTGATCGGGAGGAATCCCGAGTCAAGATCGCCGCAGGATTGCCAGAGGAGCTGAAGGAGCCCCTGCTGGACTGTTTAGCTCGGAACCAAGATGTCTTCGCCTGGTCAGTCAAAGAGCTAAGAGGTGTCTGACCGGAGGTGGCGGAGCACCGCCTCCATGTATATCCCCATGCTCGGCCCGTGAAGCAAAGGAAGCGGGACTTCAGTACCGAACAAAACAAGGCGATCAGGGCTGAGATCGAGAGACTGACGGAGGCAGGGCACATCAGGGAGGTACAATTTTTGGCCTGGTTGGCCAATGTGGTGCTAGTACCCAAGCCGGACAACAGGTGGCGGATATGCATCGACTTTCGGGACCTCAACAAGGCTTGCCCGAAAGATTGCTACCCCCTGCCTCGGATTGATCAGATGGTGGACTCGACAGCGGGTAGTGAGTTCATCTCTATGCTGGACGCTTACCAAGGGTATCATCAAGTGCCCCTGGCCGCCGAGGATCAAGAAAAGGTTAGCTTCATCACGGCAGATGGCACTTACTGCTACACTGTCATGCCGTTCGGATTGAAGAACGTTGGAGCCACCTACCAACGTATGATGAACAAAGTTTTCTGGTCCCAGATCGGGAGAAATGTGGAAGTATACGTCGATGATATCCTCATCAAGTCTGCTCGAGCTGAAGATTTGGTGGCGGATGTCGAAGAAACCTGCCAGACGCTGCGGAGGTATGGGCTCAAGATGAACCCAGCCAAGTTCCTTTTTGGTGCCCGAAGGGGGAAATTCTTGGGCTATATTGTGACTGAGCAGGGCATCGAAGCCAACCCTGGCAAGGTCAAGGCTCTACTGGATATGCCCCCGCCTCGGAATCTACAGGAGGCTCAGCGGCTCGCTGGGCGAATCACTGCCCTATCTCGGTTTATTTCTCGATCGGCAGAACGAGGGTTGCCTTTCTTCAGAACCCTCTGCAAGGCTACTAAATTCCAATGGGATGCCGATTGTGACAAGACATTCGAAGAGCTGAAGGCTTACCTTGCTAAGCTGCCCGTGTTGGCAAATCCTGAGGTCGGGGAGACTTTGTATGTGTATTTGGCTGCGTCGGCTGACTCGGTCAGCCTAGTTTTGGTTAAGCAGGAAGCGGCTGAGCAGCAGCCCGTGTACTTCTTCGCACATTTGTTAAAGGGAGCCGAGTGCCGCTATACGACACTCGAGAGATTGATGTATGTGCTGTTGTTGGGTGCTCGGAGGCTTCGTCCTTATTTCTTGGCGCATCCTATTGTGGTATTGACGAACAGCAACCTAGGCCGAGTGGCTTCAAATCCTGAAGCATCAGGGCGACTGATTAAGTGGACTACCGAGCTGAGCGAATATGATATTCAGTACCAGCCTCGACCAGCTATCAAGGCTCAGGCTCTAGCTGACTTCTTAAGTGAGTTGCATTCGGATGAAATTGAGGAGGCATGACAGATATTTGTGGATGGCTCGTCAGCTCGGTCGGGAATCGGAATTGGCATTCTGATGGTCTCCCTGAGCGGAGAAAAAATGCACCTGTCTGTACGACTGGAGTATAAGGCCACAAATAATGAGGCCGAGTATGAGGCCCTCATAGCCGGACTGCAGACTGCTAAGCACGTAGGGGCGGCCTGAGTGATGCTCTACTCAGATTCTCAACTAGTTACGCAACAAGTGGCTGGGCGATTCGAGGTCAACAGTGATCGATTGCCAGCCTTCGTAAAAGCCTACGAGAAGCTTAAGGCTGAATTCAAAGAAGTGCAAGTGAGGAAGATCCCACGGGAGGAGAACTTCAAGGCAGATGAATTGGCTAAACTAGCCAGTTCAGTTGGCTCATGGGTACTTCCTCAGGCTGGCGGCCCGGCGTTGCTAGTCATGCAAATAGAAAGACAAGCCGATTTGGAGTTGGAATCCGACTGGTGAACCCCAATCATCACCTACCTCACAAGGGGAACTTTGCCGGCTGACCGGGAGGAAGCTCGCTGGCTCAAGAAGCATGTGTCCAGATACACCATGGTCAGAGACGTCCTTTACAAGAGATCGTTTTCCCAACCCCTCCTCAGATGCCTAAACGAAGAGGACGCTGATTATGTCCTGAGGGAGATTCATCTGGGGATCTGCGGACACCACATCGGTGCTCACGCAACGGCTCCGAAGGTGATAATGTCAGGATATTACTGGCCTACCTTGCAGAAAGACGCTAACGAGTTGGTTGTCATGTGTCTATCCTGCCAGAAGCATCAATGTCTACCACACCGACCCACGGAGGCCATGAAGGCGTCCATAGTCTCTTGTCCTTTTGATCAGTGGGGCATGGACATCGTAGGGCCATTTCCAACGGCCGCCGCTCAGAAGAAATATCTGCTGGTGGCGGTCAACTACTTTTCCAAGTGGATAGAGGCGGAGGCTCTGTCGCGCATCATCGAACAGGCAGTAATGAAGTTCTTGTGGCGAGACATACTGTACCGGTATGGGATCCCACACAAGCTTGTCTCGGATAACGGGAGACAGTTCCAGGACAGGAAGATACAAGAGTGGTGCGCAAAATACGACATCAAGCAAGCCTTTACCTCTGTAGCCTACCCTCAAAGCAATGGCCAGGCGGAAGTGGTTAATCAGGAGATTCTCAGAGGGTTAAAGACCAAGCTCGACCACGTCGGCAGAACATGGGTAGAGGAGCTCCCGAGCATCCTGTGGGCCTTAAGGACCACGATCAAAGAAACAACTGGATGCACGCCCTTCCAGCTAGTTTATGGAACTGAAGCAGTGATCCCGGTTGAAGTCGGGTGCGAATCAGACCGGAGGGCGGCCTATGATGAAGATAACTCAGAAAGGTGGCGTCTGGAGCTGGACCTAGTTAACAAAATCCGAGACAGAGCAACTGCTCGGATGTTCGCATATCGGCAGATGATGAAACAGAAATATGACCGGAAGGTGTTGCCGAGGGCATTTCAAGTGGGCGACCTTGTCTGGAAAAGAATCAAACTCGTGGGAGACGTGAGTAAGCTGGAGCCGCAATGGGGAGGACCCTTCAAGATTGTGCAGAAGCTCGCTTCAGGAGCTTATTACTTAGAGAATGAGAAGGGAAAAAGGTTGGATCGACCCTGGAGTGCGATCCACCTTCAGCCCTATCGGGCTGCTGAGGGAAAAGTTATGATGTAAATGTAAGGCACGGATAACAGTGGAAGAACATAGTCCTTACCCCGCTCGTAGATGCACCGGACTCTCGAGCTATTAGCCCACAGCTCGGCTGCTTAGTAAGACGCGTGGCGTCCCACGCTCCCTGAGTCCTGCCCGACTGTGTGCGCTATATTTCCCGCAGCTCGGCTGCTCAGTAAGACGTGTGGCGTTCCACGCTCCCTGAGTCCTGCCCGACTGTGTGCGCTATATTTCCCGCAGCTCGGCTGCTCAGTAAGACGCGTGGCGTCCCACGCTCCCTAAGTCCTGCCCGACTGTGCGCGCTACATTTCCCGCAGCTCGGCTGCTAAGTAAGACGCATGGCGTCCCACGCTCCCTGAGTCCTGCCCGACTGTGTGTGCTACATTTCTCGCAGCTCGGCTACTCAGTAAGACGCGTGGCGTTCCACGCTCCCTGAGTCCTGCCTGACTGTGTGCGCTATATTTCTCGCAGCTCGGCTGCTCAGTAAGACGCGTGACATCCCACGCTCCCTGAGTCCTGCCCGACTGTGTGTGTAATTATCCCACAGCTCGACTGCTCAGTAAGACGCGTGGCGTCCCACGCTCCCTGAGTCCTGCCCGACTGCGTGTGCTACATTTCCCGCAGCTCGACTGCTCAGTAAGATGCGTGGCGTCCCATGCTCCCTGAATCCTGCCCGACTGTGTGTGCTACATTTCCCGTAGCTCGGCTGCTCAGTAAGACGTGTGGCGTTCCACGCTCCCTGAGTCCTGCCCGACTGTGTGCGTTATATTTCTCATAGCTCGGCTGCTCAGTAAGACGTGTGGCGTCCCACGCTCCCTGAGTCCTGCCCGACTGTGTGTGCAATTATCCCACAGCTCGACTGCTCGTAAGACGCGTGGCATCCTATGCTCCCTGAGTCCTGCCCGACTGTGTGCGCTATATTTCCCGCAGCTCGGCTGCTCAGTAAGACGCGTGGCGTCCCACGCTCCCTGAGTCCTGCTCGTCTATGTGTGCAATTATCCCGCAGCTCGGCTGCTCAGTAAGACGCGTGGCATCCCACGCTCCCTGAGTTTTGCCCGACTGTGTGTGTAATTATCCCGCAGCTCGGCTGCTCAGTAAGACGCGTGGCGTCCCACGCTCCCTGAGTTTTGCCCGACTGTGTGCGGTATTATCCCGCAGCTCGGCTACTCAATAAGACGCGTGGCGTTCCACGCTCCGTGAGTCCTAACCGACTGTGTGCACAGACTCTTGCCTCGCCAGCAAGTTATAAGTGGACTAGCTTCCACGCCCCACTCGGTTCAGTGTCTCCGATCGGACGCATGGCGACCCACGCTCTGGAGAATCGGCCTGAGTCAGTGGTCAGACGCTCATCCTCTAATGAGTCAAGCTCATCTCTCGGCTCGACCCTCAGCCAGGCACGCGGCGACTTGCGTTCCTTAAGTATTACCTGACCGAGTATACGAAACTCTCGAAACCCTAAGGCAAGAACATCTCTTAAACATCTCCCTAGCTTGGTGGCCGCCTAAGCTGGGCCCGAGTGAGAGCAACACGACAAGTCCTCCTTAGGTTCATGACTCGGCAATGGCGCTACAAATGGCCCAGGCCGACAGTTTCGTTAACACCTATGCGATCTCCAAATACCGAATCACTCGCTGTCACCCGAGCTGGCGGTGTACTTAAAAAGTGTTTTACCTCGACAACTGCAAAGAATGAAATATGCCCGCCCGAGTGGCAAACACGGGGGCAAGACTTTATATCCGCGGAGCTAGCAGAAACCTGTAGTGGCTTGAACTTGAGAAGGAGAATCTTCACTCGGGTCAGTAACGCCGCTCGGATTTTTAACACATAAACATTGCAAGGACGAGTAAAGAAAAGGTGGCATTCTCATTATCAGAAAGTACTACAAAATACAGGCCTAGCCACTCTTCCGCCAAGGAAAATCTCTCAATGACAACTGCTCCCAGCTCGGGGAGCTCGGCCGGTCTTCTTCGGGAACCAGCCTTGGAGCAACGAGTCGGTATAGCCTTTGAGGCGTTGTATGCGCCGCTGAACCGCCTTCAGTACGAATGCTTGTACCTCGTACCTCTGCTGAAGATTGCCGAGCTTCGCGGCACAGGTAGCTCGCTCCTCCTCTTTGGCCTTCAGGTCAGCCCGCAGGATGGAGATGAGGTGCTGTGCCCCAAAAAGTTGCGCCTTGAGCGTAGTCCACTCCTCAGAATTCCAAATTGACTGCGCCGCCTATCCAAAAAAGGAAGGCAAAAGTCAGAAGCAAAGAAAATAGAAATAAAAGTAACACCTTTCATGAATTGAAGCTTCTCGGGTCAGGCCTAGGTGCTCTCGCCTGAGCACAGTTTCCGGGCTCCCGCCCGAGCAGAGTTTTCAGGCTCCCGGCTGGACGGGACTTCAGACTCCCTGTCCAGACCGCTCCTCGAACACGAGTCACTGGCTAGTGCCCCGTGGTTGGTGGCCTCTAGAGAGACTGGGCCAGGAGAGCTGATGGCAGCATCGGCCCCAGCGGAGGCCCATAGTTTGGGAGAGGGCAAGGAGCATGCAAGTAATAAGCCACCCCGGACTGGCATTGGCTGAGATAGGAGTGTTGGGACCGGGTGCATGTTGACATGGATACAGATTCGTAATTTTAAAATTAATTACGTGCAGCGGAAGGTTTAGCATAAATAATTTCTCAAATTATTTAACCACACATCTAAGCATGCAACTTTATCTTGGGTAGATATGATCATATATTTATAATTTTGCAGAAACATAAACTAATTTACGTATTACCTCGCGTAACTCGAAGGAAGGGATGAGATCCAACCGTAAGCATCCCTTGGAAGCTCCGCCTCTATTCGCGTCCACGCCGAGTATCTTCGGGATGACTTCGCAAAGCCACGAGTTTCGTGTTCTCGAGAACTACTAGATTCTCCGAGAACGCGACAATAAAAACCAAGAGAGAAGTAATCACATTGGAAAAACTCACTACCAAGGTTGGCCGGAATCACAATTTCGGCGAAAAGGAGGAAGATAACTTGCGCCCAATCCCAAGGTGATGATGGCTGGAGAGGAAGATCGTCCCAACGGAAGAACTTCGTCACCTCGGTGCTTCTCCTTGTGCTCACGGCAAGAAGAAGGGAGAAGAACCTTGTGGCCGGCCAAGAGGAAGAAGGGAGGAGAGGGAGAGAGCCCAGGCAAGAATACTTCGATTTTTTTCAAAGCCTTGCCTTGGGTCCTTTATATAGTGGTCTCTCAACCATCAAGCCTCTCAAAAAAGAGACTTATTCCATCATGTCAAGTTTTATCATATTTTAATTCACGATAAAATCGACCAAGTCTCCTTTTTTCTTATGGAATAAATTTTCTTATCATGGTAAATCAATCCATGATTGATTTTATAAAATAAAATAAACCAATCCATGGTTCATTTTAATTTCCATGAAAAATAAACCAAACCTTGGTTTATTATATAAAAATTTATATCATCCATAATTTTATAAAACAAACCACACTTGGTTTATTTTATAAATTGAACCAAAAACTTAGTTCTCTCCCTTTGTTGTGGCCGGCCAAGCAAGGAGGATGGAGACCCTCTTTGGCCAACCCATCTAAGCCACGCTCCAATGAATTAAACTTATTTAATTCATCTATTAAGTCTTCAAAAGACTTAGCCATTTTACGCTTCCGATGGGTCTCTGAAAAATTCAGATTTGACTTATCGTTTGGCTTAACCAAACCTAATATCTCTTGATTGAAAAATTCAATTTTCAACTCGTTTTAAATCCCTCAGATTACTCATAGTGCGTGTGACTAAATAGACTTTCAATTTATGTTGGCCGTCTATAATTAATCAATTATAGAATGATCATGAGTGGCACCTAGTAGTACATCATGATCCCCAATTAATCGAAAGATCAACGGTTGACCTCAGAAACAATTCTGAAACCCTTCAGCAGCTATAATGAATCGTGCCTCATTCCCTTCACCATCTTATACCCACTTGGTTCAGGACATGGTCTATGTGTGTCTGTCCCCGCTAGGCTGACTACGTCACACCTAGCCCAAGTAACGTTTTCTCGTCCTACGAATTCTAATTACTCTCATGTATTCAAGAGATTCATACTCTGAACATGTCATGCTCTGGCCAGAGGCTTCGAGTAATAATCCGACGATAGGCCTTGGGTATACATCTCCTCGCAAGGAGTGGTGAATCCTTTGTAGGCTGTTCAAACATCTTCGGGCACTTCGGCTTATACCCAATCATCCTGGGTCCACACCTCCTTGGAGATGCTTGCTTAAGATGTCAAAGTATAAGTCTCCATGACCAAGATGACTTGAACACCGCAAGTCAAAGGAACATCGCACTTAAGCTGCAGTAAGAACTTCATTGACATATCTATATGTAGACTACCATATGAAGTTTTACAGCCAGTCACTCCAATGAACTAGTTCCCTTAACTAGCATTCATGTTTATCTCCGGACATCCTAATGTCACCAGCCAGTGAGAATCTGCTGATTAGAGAATAACCCATGCTAGTCTCAACAGAATTGATAGTGTCCGTATTTATCAATTCATCGACTAGGGACAATTTCAATACTTCACAATTGCACATGTAGAGATAATCACTAGTTGTGAATTCATCACAAATTCTCTCATACTGTGAATTGTATTGCGGACATTCAGTAAATGAGTTTAAGATCTCAATCAAATACATAAACATGTATATTCAAATAGTGAATATTCATTTATTAAAATAAATTATTACAATCATAAGGCGATTGCCTTAGGACATTTTTCTCATATCACTAACAAGGAGGCATCTGGTAATAGCCCCTCCAGCGTTAGTCGAGCCAGTATTGCCAGTCGGTCGGCGTACGGAACCACTCTGGGTTGAATGGCGGGGGACAGTATGGACACCTCCCTTCGGATCCCCCGCTGGCGCGAACATCCAAACCCTCCTCAACGAAGTAGAAGAAGAGGGATCCCCGGGAGTTGTAGCGCTCGGGGAGGCTGCCCCTGTCGGAGGGGGGCAAACATTAACTCCCTTAGCAAAAGAGGGCACCAGAGGGGAGCTCCCCGAATGAGGAAGGGCAACCTCTCGAGTCGGCGGAGAGAGGGATACCTTGGGGTCGGGCGGAGGATGGGTGCACCCCGGAAGGGAGGTCACACGGGAAGACGATGGTGCCGCGGCAGCAGGTTCTGCAAAAGCCGGCACCCTGGCTCGCTTCGCTCGGCGAGGAGGCGTGGGAGTGCTATGTGAAGATGAGAAGATAGCCGAACGAAGCGCATGACGGCGTGACTTCAATGGTATGTCACCCATATCAGAGATTCCCATACAGGAAGCAGGGTGTGTCTTCATTGGTTCCTTCCCCTTACGCGAAATACCTTCGCGGGGGGAAGTGGGGATTTTGAGTATCCTTGTCAGAGGAGGTGAATCATGAGGGAGCATCATCTCGAGAAACTCCCGGTCAACATCGTCTGAAGAAGAGGAGTACGAATCATCTAAGAGAGTGTAGAGTTCTCTCAAAGAAAACGCTTCTTCGGGAGAGTCGGTGGACATACTGGAAGGTGGCTGAAAGATTGATGGGGATTTCGGTTCCACTGGTGTTTGGGTTGAAAGCGATAGGCGCCACCTATATATAGAAGAAGGCAAACCATCTCGACCGTTCGTAGGCGGGCTCGGTAAATCGCGGGATCGAACGGTCAGGCACATTATGGGAAAACGTCAAGAAGTATTAAAGTAGGAGTAAGTGCGCAAGGGTGGCTCGACGCCCGAAGTATTTATGACCGATGATGGACGTTTCACTGCCCCATGCGTCATTTCACCCTCGCTACGTTCAATCACTCAGCTGTCAGAAACGGAGATACGAATCGCCCCGATGGGACAGGCGCAGAGAAACAAATGGGACAGCTCCCGTTAATTCCTTGGTTAAGACCCCGGTCGGCCGCGTGACGGCCCACGGTCACCGAATTCTGACTTAACCAATTGGCTAAACCTTTGAAAATGGGCTAGCTCCCGTCAATCCCTTGGTACTGGACCTAGCTGGCCGCGTGGCGACTCACGCCCCTCGGGTTTCAACCTGACCAAGTGGCTACACCCTCGCAAGCAGGTTAACCCCCGCAAGTCCCTTAGTTCAGCGGTTTACATGGTATAGAAGCATCCCGAGCCAAGCGCTCCGACTGATGATCCTTTGGATCGCTAGCACTTGACAAAAGGAACAAGCTTGGGAGGCTTGAAGGGGAAGATGTTCCAATTCGCAGGGTAAAAATGTTACACTGCTAGGAACCCATCACCCTTACAAGTACACAAAGAAGAAAGACAAAAATACAAAAGGCCTGGCCTTCACTTGAATGGCTCCTCGGTCACGCTAGGCAAGTCCTGGCACATGTCCTCAAGCCGCACGGCCGTGGGAAGCAGATCGGGAAGCAGATACCCGCCCAGCCTGAGTCGACGGATGATGTTAATTCCATGTGGCATCATTACATCCATGAACCAGCCGGCGATTTCAGTCATATGGGCAGGAGCGTTGATACACTCGAGCCTATACTTTTCCAACCTGGAGTCTTCGGTTTCCTTGTAGGATCGGAGCTCTGCCAGCTCCGCTCTACCCGCCTCCCACTCGGATTGCTCGGCTTCCCTACTATATCGAAGCTCCGCTAGCTCTGATCTAGCTGCCTCCCACTCGGACCTTTCCTTCCGTAGCTGCTCGAGCTCTTCCTTCTGAGCTTGTGACAATTGGTCCTTGGAGGAGAGCTCCGCGGACAGCTCCGTTATCCTTTGTGACTGGGCCAGAACATCAGCGTCTCTGATCTCTAGCTGGGCCCGAAAGGAGTCGATGGCAATGGACGCCTTTTGAAGTTCAGAATTCGCCTGGTCTAACTCGGCCTAGGCTTTTGCCCGGAGGGCTCGCGCTTTCCGCTCGACATGCTGCAGAGTGGAAAGCCGGATGTTTGTTTGGGGCGCGGCCTGTTGTGCCATCTTAACTTGGCCGTGTGCCATCTCAAGTTGCTCCTCCGAGCGAGCCAATTGATCTTGCAGAGCCCGAACCTCAGCTCGCAGGTGGTTCAGCGTGGGTTCGTCAGCAACCAGTTGGGAGTGCACTAGTTGGGTTTGCAGGCGCTTCACCTCCCTCTCGGCCTTAGCCCGCGCTGAGCTCTGGGCTAGAAAAGACATAGAGATGTCATGGCAGTCTCCTATGAACTACAATAAGAATACTGGTCTTAGAGATCAAAACAAAGGGTGCAGTAGAAAACCCAGCTCATTTGTACATACCTGAGTGGCCTTAAGGAAAAAGGCATCGGCTTTGTTACGAGAGCCCCGAAAGTAGGACTCCTCAAGCCCCTGTACATAGCGGTCGGCTGCCGACCCATACAGGCGCAGGTCCTGATGGTGATCGGGTAGCTCACCCGGGGGCATCTTCAAGTGACAGTCCGCCCGAGTGGGCACCAAAAGGTGCATGGTGGGGTCCTTGGTTGGACCCTCGGCAGAGGGGATTTCCGATCTGTTGGACGCCAACGTATCGGAAGTATTAGAGGCAGCAGAAGGGTCGGCTGGCGATGCTGTGACAGGAGGATCGGCCGCAGCATCAATGGTGGGGTCAATGGCAGGTGTAATGCTGGGCAGGCGAATGGGGGAGTCTCCAACAGGTATGTCGGCAAGGGAATCAGCAGCAGGGCCCACGTAAGGAACGATGGCCATGGAAGCAGAGAGGGATTCTAGCTCGGGATCCTCTCTCCTCTTTTTCTTCTTCTTTTTCTCCAGTTGTTTGCTGGAGGAAGGATGGGAGGAGCCCTTAGGCGGGGAAGATGCTCGTCGGCGTTTAGAAGGAATACGCGATTTGGCGGTTGCAGGTGGAGCAGTCTCGGAGGCAATGGGAACCGACTCTGGTACAGTCGGGGTCGGGTTGGCCGAGGCGTCTTCCGCTAAAGTACCTCCTCTAGCAGCCAACACAGAGGTAATCCGGGTATGTAGTTCGGCCCTATCCAGCCGGAAGCCCCCCTTTAGAGTTGTAGACAGCAGCAGGGAAACTGTGAAAATAGAATAAGCTCGTGCATGGCTAAGGAATATACATGGAAGATACCATAAGATTTACCAACGGTAGATAGAGAAGGGACAGGGCTCGGGCTAAGACCAAAGGTGGAGAGAATCTCCTCCTTTAGCAGAAGTCCACCGTGGAAGTGCCTGTCCTCCAGCTCGGTGGTGACGTTCAAGTAAGCTACGGAAGTACGATAATGTCGAGGGAGAGCCTCGAAAACGGGAAGTCCCTCGACCCAAGTGGTGGGCCAACCCAGGGCTGAGAGGGGCCCAATGAAGAAGTAACGCTCCTTCCATCCCTTGTTCGAAGTAGGCAGGTTCAGGAGGAAGGAAGCTTTGGCTCCAGTTTGGAAGAAGAAGTCGCCCGCTTCTTGCTGTTTAGGGTAGAAGAGATAATGGAAATTCTCCGGTTCCAGGGGAATCCGGAGTAGTGAAAAAATGATAGCCGAGCCACACATCAGACGTATGGCGTTGGGGGCTAGCTGAGGTAAAGGAATTTGGAAGTAGGTGCAGACGACGGAAAGGAAAGGATGGACGGGGAAACGGAGACCAGCTTGTAGATGGTCCCAAGACAAAGCAATGTAGCCCAAGGGGGCAGAATCCGATCAGTCGTGTGATTCAGGCAGGCGTAGTCGGTGGTCGACAGGGATTAAGAAATCCGATTATATTTGGTCTAGGTCATGGGCAGTAAGGGTAGTTATCATAGTGGAATACCAGGGCCGAGAAGGGGATGGAGATGAAGAAGAAGCAGTCATTAGATAAGAAGGAGACGGGAAGCTAACCGGTGGGGGGGCCGTCGGAGGGAAGTCGAGGAAGAATGGTTGCCAAAGCCCTAGCGGAACTCCAAGCAGCGGCGAATGATGAGGAGTTTCGAACGCGTGGAGGAGAACAGTCAGGCGAAAGGCTTACTTAGGGGAATAGGCGAGGAGCGATAGTCGTTCGATGAGCAACCGGGAAAAACATGTGACCCAGCCAAAGCCGTTTGATCAGGCTCGGGTGATGTCTAAGGTGGTGGAATGCAGGTAAAGTAGAACGCTCGCAAAAAGATGATGACATGCCCTCCAGGGGGCGAGCGCAGGTGGCTTGGGGATGCGGGTCTCCGACCGTTAAGACGGCAATAAATGAGAAGATACGCCCGAATTCCGAGGGATGTGCCAGGCTCGGTCCAGATTCGGAGTCCAGTCAGTTGGACTACGTGCCTCCTTCGACTAGACTTGAGGGGGATGCTTAGGATCCCGGGCCAGCTTACGTGTAGCCTGGCCCGGCAGCCTGGCGTCCAGCCAGAAGGAAGGTGGTCAGTGGGTTGTCAAAGCCCGGTAGATAGGTGTCAAGCGGGCTCAGGTTCCGGGGCTCTCGCGTCGGGGCCCACGCATTTTAGTATCAGCTCGATCCCAAGTCAGATGGTTATGCTCCAAGACTCATCTAGATTCGGCTCCCCGCCGATGCGTGGCGGCCCACGCTCCAGGGGTAAGCCCGAATCGGAGGAGGCGTTACTCAGTGCCCCAGTCGGCACCCTCATAGGCCCTCAGTCAGCCTCGTTACTCAGTGCCCCAGTCGGCACCCTCATAGGCCCTCAGTCAGCCTCGTTACTCAGTGCCCCAGTCAGCACCCTCACGGGCCCTCAGCCGACCTTGTTACTCAGTGCCCTAGTCGGCACACTCAAAGGCCCTCAGCCGGCCTCGGTACCCAGTGCCCCAGTCGGCACACTCAAAGTCCCTCAGCCGGCCTCGGTACCCAGTGCCCCAGTCGGCACACTCATAGGCCCTCAGCTGGCCTCGGTACCTAGTGCCCCAGTCGGCACAACAACTCCCTGACACCAGATTACCAGGGGTTGTATGGGGTCGGCGCAGGACTGGAGCCATCTTGGTCCCAAGTGGCAGATATCTCGCCGAGGTATTGATCTTCCTGCCATATCCTGTCCCCCAGTGCCTCGACCACATGCCCTGATGTCAGGCCGAGCAGCGTCCAGCGACGCCAACCCTTAAGTTGACAGTGCCCCTTTCCTTAATACAGCATGTGCCACTTTATCCTGCCACCTCTGGACATGCATTACTCTGTCCTCGCTATATGACAGCAGGTGACAGGCGGGCCAGGAGCTGTCAGCTTCCCCGGCTATATAAGCCTCCTCACTCCGCATTTCCCAGGTACGCGCAATAGTGCAATTCCATACTGTTCTATTGCTTTCCATCGCCACTATTGTGTACTGACTTGACCGTCGGAGTGTCTGGCCGGGGACTTTTCCCGGCGGGTTCTAACGGTCCTTGCCTTGCAGGTCCAGCTCGCTAGGTCATCTCAGCCACCTCGCTCTCCCCGGAGGCTCACTCAGCTGTAGGGGCATCCAACTCACTTCGCGAGTCCAACTTACTTCGCGACAGGATCAATATATTTCTGAGGTATGGTATTTTTAGACCATTTGGTACTAGTTTGGTTTTTTTTCATAGTTGTGAGCTCGCCTTCGCGGGACAGATTATGATAAAACAATATTATTGGAAAATTGTTATTATTAATGTGGCAATAGGAATTATTTTAATAATGCACCTACCCTATCGGTTTGTCTTTATTGATATAGTTCCTAATGATTGGTAATTATATTTTAAAGTTTTCAGTATCCTCTCGATATTAGCTTTAAGAATATAATTCTTTTTTATGATGTGGGTGCTAATTTATGCATTGTAATTCGGGACCCTTCAGCGGGATTACATTTGCATGAGATAACTTTATTGTGATCATAAGCTCTATTTCTTTTGTTGGATATGCTTGATAAAAATCTCCCATTAATGCTTTGCCTATGAGTATGAACTCTTTACCAAAGTTGAATAGAATCAATTATGAGAACTGGGTTGACTTTGTTAAGTTGTTCCTTGCCATTTCTAATGTTGATGCTGCCCTTACTGAGAATGAGCCTCAAGTTCCCACACCTGAGTCTTCAACTGCTGTTATAACAAAACATTATAAGCGGACTTATTCTAATAAAGTGTGTCTGATGACCATGAAGTTCACTATGGACAAGATCATCAAAGATAATGTGTTGGTGCAGATTGCACCCAAGTCAAACCTGTGTTTTGATATTGACAAAAGGGTTCAAAAGTTAAGGGTTCATTGGTGCCTAACAAGTTTCTTGAGTGTACAGGAAAAGCCCTAGCGAAGGAATGCTAGGCACTGGCGAAGGACTGCCAGACTAGACAAAGTCCTAGCGAAGGAATGCTAGGCACTGGCGAAGGACTGCCAGAATGGACAAAGCCCTAGCAAAGGAATGCTAGGCACTGGCGAAGGGCTGCCAGAAGTAAAGACCTAGCGAAGGGCTGCTAGGCACCAAGCGAAAGGCAGCTTGGTACCTCAAGACCTGGCGAAAGACTGCCGGGCAAAAGTCCAACTGGAGGATCCGGTTGGCACCAGGTAAAACTCTCCCGAGAGGAGTAGGTGAGGACGCGTTCCCCTTGAGGGAACATTAGGCGTCGGTTCGACCTAGGGCTCCATTTTGAAGACCAAAGTCAGAACCAAGACAGCTAAGGCTGTATAAAATTATTGTTTTGTTGTGTTTTGGACTAACCCTTGATGCAGGACCAAAGGGACGTGTGTCTGCAACTCAGAGAGCCTCAAAGGAGTGAGGCAACAGCTGAGTCAGGCGCCCTAAGTGTCCAGGGCGCCCTCAAGGTGAACCAGAACCAAACGAAGCAAATGGGCTTCAGCTGCTTACTGGGCAAGGCGCCCTCAGCAGCGAAGGCGCCTTCGTCAGTGAAGGCGCCTTCAGCAGCCAAGGCGCCTCCAGCTCTCTCTGCGAAGCCTCAGCTCTATCCACAGCCGAGTCTTCTGCGCGGAAAAAGTCAACCAAGGCGCCCTCTGCGACCAGGGCGCCCCAGAGGTCAAACCTCATCCCTATTCTGGTGCGATAAGGCTTGACCGAGCGAAGCACGGATCGGGAGACACGTGGCAGGGCGCCCTCGACGACCAGGGCGCCCCTAGGTGCTATAAATAGCACCCCTCGACCCCGAGCTTCAACACTGCTTTCATTCAACGCTTCCAAACGCTTTGACGACTACGCTCTGCTCCAGGAACTTCCCAACTCAAGTCCGAAGCGTCGTCGACCTCCCGCTGCACCGAAACTCGATCTACACCGGGAGTTGGTAAAACAGAGTGTAATTTTCTATTTACAGTCATTTTTGTAATCTTACTCTGTAACCGTTTTGCGCATTATAGAATTGCCCAAAGTAAACGGTCAACGACCGTGGGCCTTGGAGTAGGAGTCGACCCAGGCTCCGAACCAAGTAAACTACTGGTGTTTGCGTTGTTTGATTTTATTCCGCTGCGTAACTGCTCTTTCTTTTAAATCCGAACATTTTCCGATATTCACCCCCCCTCTATCGGTCTTTCTCGATCCAACATAATGTTCCTGAGACAAACAGTGCTAAGTAGTTTCTCGAGTTTGTGGGTAAGAAATTCAAGAAATTTGATAAGACAGAAAAGACCTCATATCTTTCATTACTGACAAAGACTAGATATGATGGTATATCGGGTGCTTGTGAGCATGCTATGAAGCTCACCAATTGGTACAACAAATTGAAATCCATGAAAGTGGACTCTCTTCCATGAAAGTGGAAATGGGAAGTGATTTTTTGGTCTGGCAAGTATTGGACTCTCTTCCTTCTAAATTTGATGTTCTGAAAACTCCTTACAATGCACAAAAGGAGGAGTGGTCTATTGATGAGCTTGTAGCCATTCTTAATCAGGAGGAGGAAAATATATGGAAGGTTAAGGCACAAGTTGTTCAGTTGGTTTCTCATAAGAGTCATGAGAAAAAGAAGAAATATTTTAAGGGGAAGAGTAATAAGCCTCAATTCAAGAAGAAGTGGAATATAAATCAGGACCTTCTTCAGTTCATGAAGATGGTGAATCATCTGATGTTAAAAAGAGAATTAATGGCACTTGCAAGTTTTGTGATGTATTCGAGCACAAACAATCTGACTGTTTTAAGTTTAAGAAGTAGCTAGAGATAAAGCAGAAGCAGAAGCAAGTTATTCATCATGCTCTAGTGTGCTTTGAATCTAATCTTGTAGATGTACCTTCTTATACTTGGTGGTTAGACTCTGGTACGACAATTCATATTGCAAAATCTGTGCAGGAGCTCAAACTAGGAGAAGGCCAAATGAAGGGGAGGTGTCTGTTGCAGTTGGAAATGGAATGAATGTCAAAGTACAACACATAGGAGTAGTTGCGTTGAAATTAAGTGGTGGACATGAGTTGGTTTTGCAAAACACTATTTGTGTACCTTCTATGAGAAGGAATTTGATTTCAGTTTCTGTTTTTGATGATTGTGGCTACTCTTTCCACTTTGGTTCTAATAATGTTATTTTATATTATGAATCTGTTATTCTTGGTTATGGTGTCAAGTTGAATGACATGTATATGTTGAATCTTGATCCTCTTTCTATTGAACAATGACATTCCAATGTTAATAATGTCGTTGGGCAAAAGTGTGGAAAAGTTATTGAGAACTCTTCTATGTTGTGGCATAAGAGTTTGGGACATATATCCCGAGAAAGGAAGGAGAGATTGATCAAGGAGAATATTCTTCATAGTGTGGACTTCTCAGATTTTGATACTTGTGTTGATTGTGTGAAAGGGAAGCTTACTGCAGGTGTGAGAAATAATAGAGTTGCTAGAAGTGAAGGGATACTGCAGTTGATTTATATAGATATCTGTGGGCCAATTATTCCCATTATTTTGGGAGGACATAGATATTTCATTACTTTTATTGATGATTTCTTAAGGTTTGGCTGGATTGAATTGTTGCGTGAGAAATCAAACTCTTTAGATGCTTTTAAGACTTTTAAAGCTAATGTTGAGTTGAAATTTGGCACACAGCTTAAGAGTGTTAGATCTGATAGAGGTGGTGAATTTTATGGAAGGTATGATGAAACTGGCAGGAATCCTGGTCCTTTTGCAAGGTTTTTATAGGATTGTGGTATTGAGGCATAGTATACTATGCTTGGCACTCCGTAGCAAAACGGTGTTGCTGAAAGGCGAAATCGTACTCTTAAGGAGATGGTTAGATGTATGCTTAGTCATTCAACTCTTCCTGATTTTCTGTGGGGAGAAGCCTTGAAGACAACAACTTATATTTTAAATCATGTGTCAAGTAAGTCAGTTCCAAGGACTCCATATGAACTTATGACAGGGAGAAGACCTACTTTGTAGCATCTTCGTGTCTGGGGTTGTAAGGTAGAAGGCAGGCTCTACAATACAGAAATAAAGAAGCTTGATCCTAAGACGATTAGTGTTTTTTTTGTAGTATATTGTGTTGGCTCTAGGGGTTCTAGATTTTATTGTCCAACTCATACCACTAGAGTTGTTGAATTTGATCGTGATGTCTATTTTGAAAACGATTTAGAATATGTTGCAACTCAGGAGCCACGTGTTGTTAGCTTCGGAGAAGAGTATGTCGTTATTCCTGTACCCATTGCTCCTTTGCCCAAGTCTATGCCAGTTGTTATCACTCATGATGAAGTCACTGATCCCATTATTGATGCTAATGTTGATATGCATGTTGGCTGTGATGTTCAAAATCCTAATGTTGTTGTGCCTCAATTGAGGTGATCTGAGCGTGTTCCAAGATCTATTGGGTCTACTAGATTCAAGGATTATGTTGTTTATTTGCAAGAACATGAGTTTACTTGTGTTGGGGATTCTGACCCTATTACTTTCCATGAAGCCATTTCTGATTCTCATAGTTGACAGTGGTTGGCTGCTATGGAAGATGAATTTGCTTCTATGCGAAAGAATGATGTTTGAGATTTGGTGATATTGCCTGAAGGTTGCAAATCTGTTCATTGTATATGGGTCTTTAAGACCAAACTTGATGCTAAAGGAGAGATAGAGAGGTATAAGGCCAAACTTGTTGCTAAAGGGTACAACTAGAGAGAAGGCATAGACTATTAAGAAACTACAAAAGACTCTTTTCGTGTTGTGATGGCCTTAGTTGCTCATTTTGATTTAGAGCTTCATCAGATATATATTAAGACAATATTCTTGAATGGTGATTTATTTGAGGATGTCTATATGAATCAACCTAATGATTTTGTTGAAAGTGGTAAGGAGCACATGGTTTGCAAATTGAAAAGATCCATTTATGGTTTAAAACAAGCTTCTAGACAATGGTACTTGAAGTTTGATCGTATTGTAAGTTCTCTTAGTTTTGAGAAAATTACAGTTAATCAGTGCATTTATCTAAAAAGGAGTGGGAGAACATTTGTTATTCTTATTCTTTATGTTGATGACATCCTCTTTTTTTTTATTTACAAGGGGTATATAGGCTTGCTCTCGACTAATCCGTTTGGCTGACCGACTCTGCCCCACAGCCTTCAACGAGAGTCCCCACTGGTCAACGAGGGTAAATTGCGGGACGGAGACACGTGACGACTTCACCACTGATGATATCGGTACCCGACGGCCCGACCACGTAGCAGCCTGTGGCGATTTCTTCCGTCAGCATACTACACGCTCTACCAGGGAGGAATTGAATCCGGAAAGTGAGGGATCACCCAAGTGAGTCATTACCAATCGCGCCATGCCCGTGGGGGTGATGATGTGGGTTTTCTGAATGAGACTAAATAGATGCTTATGACTTATTTTGATATGAAGGACCTTGGTAATGCATTTTTTGTTTTGGGCATTGAGATTCATTGTGATAGATGTCGTGGTATCCTTAGTTTGTCTCAATAAGGATATATTGATAGAATCCTGAACCAGTTCAATATGCAATCTTGTAAGCACAATGTTGCACCCATTCAAAAGGGTGAGAAGTTGTCTAATGACCAGTATCCTCAAACCAAAAGTAAAATGACAAATATGAAGAAAGTTCCATATTCTTCCGCTATTGGCAGCCTTATGTATGCTCAAGATTGTACACGTCCTGATATTGCTTTTGTTGTTGGTGTACTTGGGAGATACTTGAGTAAACCTGGTGTGGCACATTGGCAGGCTGTAAAACGTGTTTTGAGGTATCTGAAAGGTACCAAAAATTATATGATCACATATAGGAGATCAAATCATCTTGAGGTAACAGGTTATTCTAATTCTGATTATGGTGATTGCCCAGATGATCATAAGTCCACATCAGGTTATGTATTTATGTTAGCTGGAGGAGCTATTTCTTGGAAGAGTGTCAAATAGACTCTTACAGCTACATCAACTATGGAAGCAGGGTATATAGCTTGTTATGAGGCCACACGTCAAGCAATATGGTTGAAAAACTTTATTGTTGAGTTTGATTTTCTAGAGAGTATCTCTAGGCCTCTTACTATATATTGTAGCAACTCTGCTGTGGTGAGCTTCTCTCTGAATAATAAGAGCTCATAGCGGACAAAACACTTTGAGACAAAGTTTATGTTTGTGAGAGAGAAGATCCAAGAGTTTAAAACTATTGTCAAGCATATCCCTACAAAGCTTAATGTTGTTGATCCCCTAACAAAAGGCATAAATGTTAAAACTTTTGTCGAACATGTAACCCGTATGGGTGTAGTGATGTCTTTTGATATTTTAGATCAGTGGGAGTTTATGTTTATGTTTTGTTATGACCTCATACTCGTAATATTTGAGACATTGAACAATATTGAGACATTGTTCAAATAATAGCTATTGTTGTTATTGTTATTGTCATATAATTATTCTATGCAGTTTAATTATTATAATTATTGTTGTGTGTGTGTGTGTGTGTGTGTGTGTGTGTGTGTGTGTGTGTGTGTGTGTGTGTATATATATATATTGTGATGACATATTGTGGAGACATTTTGGACCCAATCTCAATTTTGTTGTTATCATATGACATCTTGGGCAGATGCTGTCATTTTGTTGAGAATAGTACTTTGTTCAAATTTTGATATGTCGTTTTGTTGTGCTTTCCCATTCATCCATATTCCATTTTGTTGTTGGGTCACTGGATATAAGTGTTTTGCAATGCATGATATCATTATTCCTTTGAATGTGATTTTCTGCATTGTTGAGATGCTTGTAGTTCTAGTTTGGACATTTTTATACTTTGTCTTGGCTTATTTTGGCATCTTGTTATGGCTACATATTGTTGATTAATATGATATATCATAATGTTTTGATAATGTTTTGATTTATGCTGTCCAAGTGGGAGAATGTTAGATATTTTATGTCGTGACTAGCATAAATCATTTTTTGTTATAATTTTAATTTAATTCTAGATTAATTGGATGCCAAATTATGTGGATATGATGTTGTTTGATCATTGTTATTGGGCTTAGCTATAATGGGCATGCTTGACCCATTTTTCCTAATCTGCAGAGATCCCTACTTCAAATCCTAATTTAAAGTGGTTGTTGCCCCAGTGAAACGACACACACACCTTTTGGTAACTGACGGGGTGATAGGAAAAGTTTCTCTCTGCCGCTTGAATTCCCTTATAGGGTAGGGAAGCAGATAACTAATCACTCATGGACTCATCGATGTCTTCCGCTCCAGGTAATTCTACACCTAATTGTATCAATTGTGTTTGTTTATTATTTGTCGTATTAAGAATTGGATTGCAATTGTTTTTTTTAATCAAGCGAGACATGGACATCTCTCCTTGGCATGACCATGTCGTGCATCTTTCTGAGTTGGCTCTGAGACTTTTGGGAGACACGATCGTTCCCTTGGAGGCACAACCATGTCAGTGAATGAGCACGGTCATGCACAACCATGCTTTGCTAATCTTTCTCTAAAGTTGCTCCAATGTCAATTTTTGCTCCGTTTTCGCTCTAAAATGCATCCTATTAATGGAAATACACAAAAAGTAGATTTTCGAAGAAAACATAACTATGTTGAAATAATGATGAAATAGGGTGTGATTGCGTAAATCATGCTTAAAAAATATAAGTAAATGTGTGTCAATTAATACCTAAAAACATATATAGTCTACCATACCTCTAGACTTAAATATTTGCTTGTCATCAAGCAAAAATTTGCAATCTAAATTTATGTTTTGGTATGGTGTATTAAAATCCTTAGTGAATCAATCTAAATCCATTAATTAGTTTCATTGATGAGCATGATATAAAAGTAATTTTAGTGTAGCCTAATTAGAAATTCTCCGTGTTCAGTGCGCTGACTGGCCTAAATTTTTTAAGTGTCAATCTTCAAGCATAGTCAAGTCGTCATCTAACCGTGTTCCTTATGTTTCCAGCAATAGACACTTATCTGCTACACGCATGATTCATCCCTCTCAAAGTCTACACAAGGTCTCAAAGGAGTGCTTGAAATTAAGAGAAATATAGCAGTTATTTCTCCAGTAACCTAACTTGGTCTCAAATGGACAGCTTGTTAATTTTCACTCAGATAACTTTTCCTAATACCCCTTATTAATTTTTTTGTGGTGCTTTCAAGATGTAGCACTTAGCACAAATGTAAATGTAGGGATGTTACTTTTTTTGAATGAGTCGATATGATCTGAGTTTATCCAGTAATTAAAATGTAGTTGAGAAATCACCTTAGAAACATAAGTACTAATTAGTTTTTATTAATCATGACTATTTTTAGAGTTATCAACAATAAAAAATTAGACAAAGTCTAAAGGAATCCTAAAACTAGACTACCACTCAAATTTTCTCAATAAAAATAGTTCTCACTTCAGGCTACTACAAATAGAGAAAGGTAGATTATCAAATATACTAGCACCATGAGTCAAAACAACATGAATCCAGAACAAGCGTTCTAGAATTTTTGTAATGAGAACAAATTAATAGTAATGTGATACTGATACACTACACATGCCACAAATGCAAACCAAACAAATTGAACAAATTGAAATTAGACTGATGTAACTAAACAAACTAAAACAAATACAATTAGAATAAAACAAGCAATAAGTATATGCACATATGTACAACCCCTATACTTAAACATTTTATTATCCTAATGAACAAAACTCAATATGTTGGAGGAGGGCGAGGACTAGGAGGAAATCTAGGGGCGTGGGGTAGTGGCCAAGATGCTCATGGTACTGAAATAGGGTAGTCACCTGCTGCCTCATCAAATTAATGGAACATTTAAAATCTTCCTCTCTCGCACATTCCTGGTATTAGTCACTAACAAAATCAGAAACCCATCCTTGAAAATCCTCTATCCTATTAAAATGATTCCGGACTTCTTGGAACTGATTATGAGTCATAGAAATGTACCCCTCCAATAAGTGTTGGTGGACAACATGTTCCTCATGAAGGGAATCCAAAAAAGCTAAAAACTAAAAAAATAGAATATAAAATGATCTAGACTTCTTTAAATTAATTTTTAAATGTTTATTTTTACTAATTATTTTTAAAATATTTTATTTTTTTCTTCCTTTATTATTTTCCATGCTTGGATCAACAAAATAAAAAAAACAAATATTGTGTTTCCTTTTTTACTTTTATTTCTTTCTTACTAAAAATATTTTTGAAACATATCTTTACTTACAAATATTTTTGAAAAACCTCGTTACTTTCAAATATTTTTGAAAAATCTCTTTAACAACGTCTTTTCAGAATTTATTTTAATTTACATTTCAAAAACCTATTTTTTCTAAAAATTGATTTTCAACATTTTTTTTACAAATTTCTTTTCAAAAACCTGATTGTTTCCAAAAATAAAAAAACTGCTTTTGACATTTTTTTTCTAAAAAATACTGTTCAATCCTTTGTTTTTTTAGAAATTTACTTTAAAAAATTGATTTTCTAAAATTTTGTTTTTTTGGAAATGTTCACAACCTATTTTTCTCTCTCTAATACTCTTTTGAATTCTTTTTATTCTTTTCCAAATCCATTTTTTTCCCAAAAAAAAAAACATTGCAACTCTTTTTTTTTTCAAAAATTTACTTATTCTTTAAATTTTTACTATGTTGAAAGCCTTAAACTCCAATATATAAAAATCTTTTCATTTTTATACTAAAACTAGAATGTTTTTTTTGACAATCTATATTTTTTAATATCCATTTATACTTAAATTTAAAAAAAATGATGAAGGATAAAAGGGGTGAAAAGGGGCAAGTTATGTAAAATTTATCTACTCCAAGCATAATTTTAGGGGAAAAGGTCATATGAAGAGGATTAAAAATGTACTTATTTTTATGTTGTTGTGAACTTTATAGTTATGCTCATTTTCTGAACTATTCAATGAATTTCTAAATTGTTATGCTATATTTTTAACTTAATTTTAACAATATTGCCAATAATAAAATAGGGGGATTATTAGTGTAAGAAGCATCAAACGATCGAATCAAGTTTTGATGTGTGTGTGTGGGGGGGGGGGGGGGGGGTGACGGAGCCCAAACTATGTGTCACGAATGTGGGCCTCAAATTTAAATGTATATGAAATGCTGGAAACCCTTTTACAATCAAAAGTATGAAAGTGTAATATAGGGGCCACAGGTCGTATTTTTCTCGGGGACTAGTTGTCGTGTTTGATTCGCGCTTGTATTTAGGTCGTTTATGAATTTTGGGTTTCAAGTAAGTAATTGGAATTTGGGTTCAATTGTAAATGAAAACGCACTGGAAATAAAGGGACTCAACTAGATAAGCCAAACAAAGTAAGTGCCACTAAGAAACTCAACTAATGGAACTAAATGAACCAAGGTAACTTAGCTGAAGTTGTTCAACAAATCTGATAGCACCTCCAAATCAAATGCAGTAAAACTATCTCAAAACAGTCCAATACAAAACCTATGCCAAAATCCTACTTGATACAAACTATAGCAAGTAAATCAAGAAAACGTATGTGCCAAAGCTTCATTGATACAAACTGCATTCTCAGTAACTTGATACGCAATGCAAAAAGAAACTGATGTGCAAAAGTTTGAAATTAACTGTAGCAATTATAGCTGACCATCTCGGCATTGGAAAGCTAGGCTATCAAAGAAGACTTTTGCAGAAATGAATGCAGCAATTTGAAATTGAAAACTGATTTAGGCAGTACAGGTTTAATGCAGAAATCCACAAGTCAAGCTGAGATTAAATGCACAAACTCATGCTTGGAAAGAAATCCAAATACCCCTAACTGACATTTAGAAAGTGGGCTGATCTAGGCAGAATCGTTGCCACAATTTAACACACACCAAGCTGCTTAATTTCAGAATGCAGGGAGAATAAAGTGAATGCAGTAAGACAAATTCAGATGCAGAAATTGACACAGCAACCAAAATGAATTGCTCAAATCTGTTGTTCGTATGAAACTCAAAAGAGCTCATGTTCCATTGGCTCAACTTCAGAGTTGAGACTAAAACTATAACACTTCATGCGGTGAGACTGAATTTGATGAATTTCAGGCTGTGAGAATTCAGGATCTGATGCTGAATTTCAGCAACAGTTTGAAATGCAGAACTTTATTCCCTGTGCCATGGAAATGAAACAATCTCCAATGAAAATTTAGAAGAGAACCAGGTTTGGTTAATCCTCCATTCAGATTCTATCAGTTGATACTCAGAACAGGAGCTGAAATGCAAAGAAATTGAAACCGAATTTCAGAATCCATGGATGTTCAAAATTTGAATACTGAAAACAGGGAAACTGATTCACTACAACCAAATGCATAAACAAATTGATCAAATGAAGATCTCATGCAATGGTTCATTGAAAATGGACCTCTGGATAAACTGAAGTTGAAATTTCAGAAATAAAATAGAAAAGTGCAGAATTTGAAACTGAATTGCCGGAACTCAGAAACTATGAACAGAAATGAAACTTCTAATCAAATTCAAAGACAACAAACAACTAAAATCTAGTTCACAATTCTAATGTTCAGAAATGATTCAGAGAAGCTAGTGTTACTGATGAGAAATTCAGATTTGAAATATGAAACTTACGGCATTGAACTGATACACAAAACAGGATTGGTAAGCAAGCTGTAAACAGAAAAACTAACTAATAAGCAAGGAAATAACAGAAATTAAACTAAATTAAATTCTATTGATCACTGAACTAGCAACCTAACCATCTACTTGAAGCATTGAAACACTAATTAGAGCTGAAACAATTGCATTAAACCACTTAACCAATCTGAAATTCAGATACAGTAAGAAACGAGGCAGAAACGAAATTTACAGCTAGAAACAATAAGAATTAACCAAGTAAACTAATCCTCAATCACTCCCTTAGCTCAAATGCTTCTTGGTCGTCAAGCAAGAGTAAGCCTCGAACCCGCAAGCTCAGCAAATCATCAAGAAATTTTCTCTGCGATTCAAATCCAACTCAGCTTGCTCAAATCTGAATTTCCCATTCGGCATCCTTCAATTCAGCTGTGTCCGCGATTGGTGATGAGTTGGGGATGATCCAAGCAGTCTAGGGAACCCCTCCAGAAGCTCGGGTGGATGGAAATGGAGCACAACCGATCCAAAGGCAGCAATTGAACAAAACTGCGGAAACCTCTCAACAGCTCTGTTTTTGGGCAAATCTGAGCTAGAATCTCACCAATGAAACCTTCCAAATGACCTAACACATGCTCTAAGAGAGGAATTAAGGGGTCGCGCCCCTTGGATGAAGAAAACTAGCTAAAACAGTGAAGAACACGAAGAAGAAGATGTTGTGGCGAGGAAACGCGACAAAGGAGAAGGCTGCGTGTTTTTGATTAAATAGTAACAAATGGACGGCTCAGATTGATCGGAGGAGATCCAACGGCAGATCTTGGTCTGATTTGAGCCAAACTTTTATGATGATGATCTGGGGTCAGGATCTGCCTTGTGGTAGCTCGGATCCTCCAGATGTGCAACGGATGGTCCAGATCAACTCTATCTGTGAATGGACGCTCTAGAGCCCTCCTTGCTTGATCCAACGGTTGATTTAGCTCTGATTGGGATGAAACCTTCAGATCTTGATCATAGAGCTTGAACAACCCTAATCCTAGCTCGGATTGCTTCAGATCGTCTCGGATGGCTCAGATCTAGCCGCTCTTGAATCGGACGGCCCGGATTAATCGTAGGCTTGATAATTCGATCCGGTTCACTTCCGACTCAAGTTTGACCCAATATGCCCTAGGTCCAGGATCCTTTCTTGCCTACAAAAATATATCAGAAAATTAGTGGCCAAATAACCCAAAAAATGTGTAATTTTGCAATTAAGTCCAAAATAAGATAAAGTTCCAAAACCTAGGGTAAAATCATAATTAAGCAATAAAAACATGGGTCAAACATGGATTTTAGCAATTAAAATAATCAATAAAATGGTGCTTATCAACTCCCCCACACTTAACCTTGAGCGTCTCGCGAAACAACTAAATATGTATCCCTTAGGCTTTCTTAAGCATAATTAGAAATAAATGAAAAGAAATTACCTAAGGTTGTCAATTCTCATAAATCTAAGCTCTATGGATTACTATCTTGTCCTTAAATCAACAACTCGGCCTTTTCATCTATCATGAGTCATTGAGATGAATCTAACTCAAAGCCTTTCAAGGAAAATTTTGGTGGCTCTCTCCTTAAGTTCTAAGTAGATGATGGAAGTGGAGCTCACTCAAACACACATGCTTCTTGCACTACCATAGGCTTGCTTATTATCTAATCTCCACCATTAATCATGAATAGGATCAACATCTACAAAAACAAATGAAAAGCATAGAAAATGGTGAGAAATGGAATAAAAACAAGAAAATGGAAAAATTGATGGAGTGGGAGACTTGGTTGTTCAAAAAATGTTTCCAATGTGCTTTGCCCCATCTTAACAGTCCTCTAATGATATCAAAAGTGTGGTGAAGTCCAATTCGAATAATTCCTTTGATTTGGGTGAAGAAAAACCTATTTGATCCCAATGTGCCAAGTTTCCATTTTGCGTGCCACTTGCTCTTTGTTTTGTTCTCCTTTCCTGATTCTTTTCTCTTTTCCTTTCTTTTCTCTACTGAAATCAGAATGATGGTGGAACAAATCTTCAATTTGGATGAGAGAAACTTCCATGATTTTTAGAGTGCCAAAGTTCAATGGTGTGCCAACTTGCTTCTTCTTTTCTTTTCTTATTTTCTCAAACTGTTTTTTTTCTTTTTGCTTTTGTCTCAAGTTCATGATCCACTGAATCAATTTCTAATCTCTGATTTCTTCACAACATCAGTTAGCATATAGGAGTAGTTGAGCAAATGGTAGTGAAAAACCTAAATGCTTCACTTGGAATTTGGCACTACAACTTTTTTTTTCTTCTTTCTCTGTTCTGATTTGAAACATCCCAGCAGCCACATTCTTTTGTTCTGATTAGCAGTGGATAACCTTGATACAAATTTGATGCACTTATATACTAAGTTCTTTGATTAACAGCCCTTGAAAACCAATTTCAGCCTCATCTTGATACTAACTCTGCACAAAAAAAAACTGCTTGTTCTGACTTTTTTTTTTCTTTTTCTACTGCATTTTCCACTCTGATTTTGTTCTCAATTCTTGTAAGTAGCCCTTGCAATCTTAATTTATTTTCGGTTTCAAATTAGCCCCACTTCGGATCTGCACAAGCTGTGCTTTAATCATCCTCAAATTGAATTTCTGCATTACATCAAATTCTGCTGCAATTGTTTCAAACTCTCCTGCATTTCCCTACTTCAGATTCTAGCTTTTCCTCAGCTTCATTCGAATTTGGTTTGTATCATTCAGTAGTTGTGCAGCTGCAACTCAGAATTACGGATTTAGCAAGGTTGCAGTCCAAAGCAATTCCGAAAAGAACATTGCTCCACAGCCATTTAATTTTGCCCAGAATTTTCAGCATCAAGTTGGATTCAGCTTCAATCATATCAGGAACTTTGTACCAAAGATGTTTTCTTCAATTGCTATCAAACTTTGCACTAATTCAGATATACACAACTGCATTCCAGCTTTTCTCAAAGAGTTTCTGAAATTACAAGAAAATTTTCAATTTAGCTTCATATCAGCTTTTGTTCAGCCTTAATGCAACCTTCATTCAGCCTTTCTGATCCCACTCAGCTGCATTTCGGATTATTTCTACTGAGAATTTCTGCCCAAAAGTAGTTTCACAGAAATTTTTTTTCCTTTGGCACAACACAATTTTTCTCACTACTTTTTGAGTGCAATTTGTTTCCATTTCAGATTTTTGTCTTGGCACAACTTCTTGGATCTTCAATTGATGATGAAAACTCTAGATGCTTCAATTCCACTTCTTCTTGCTCATTTTTGATACCAACTCATTCACTTGGCACCTTTTGGCTTCAACTTGGCAAAAAAAATTTTCTTTTTGACATGAAATACATCCAAAACTTTAGTCACTCCCCCACACTTAAATCTTTGTCCGTCTCGGGCAAAATAACATTAAGAAACATTTCAAACAACAAGTCCATAGAAAAATGAGGGTAAGAGTAGGAAATAAGTAAAGAAAAATGGAATGAACATGATTTTTGCCAAAATTGATATGGAAAGGAAAACAAATGGATTATTCTCTATAGATGTGATCCAATCATTGAAATATGGTTTTGAAAGAACCTAAGCAAGTTCTAGAGTACAATAACATGTATGTCTCACAAATATAAGGCTAAACCTCACTAGGTAAAAATAATCCATCTCAAATCTTCAATTAAGAATCTAAAGCAAAGTAGTACTCAAGCATCCAAGATTTCATCCATGAGTTCAAATCCTAAGTTTTAACAACCAAATTTAATTTATTTTCAAAAGACTCTAACATGACATGAAGATAACCTAAAGGGATACATTTATTTCCACTTATGCAAGAAAAAGTGCTAAAAGAAAAGACATGGTATTTACAATGTCTATTTATTCAATTTACTCTAGAAAACATAAAAGTGAAAAATGTGATAAAAGAAAATGCAAGAAAAATAAACTCCCCTTTATTCGGGTGGGCGGAGTCTATCCAGAAGAAGCCTCCATCTTGGTAGTGGAGGAGTCTGGGTGACTGGGAGAATTCGGACTCCCCCACACTTGAACTTTACAAAATAATGCTCTGGTGGCCGCAGGCGATTTAGATTCAAAATCCACTGAAGGACTGGAGTGCTTCGAATTAAAGTAAAATAATCTCCTCCTTCTTTATGCCTTTCAGAAGTCCTTCCAGGAGGCTGAAGTCTGTTCAGTTGGAGCACCCACTCCTGAAGTCTTCTGGACCCTGCAAAACAATGTAATACCTTTCTCAAGCGTGCAGGGTCAGAAAGAAATAAAATGATATCAGTCTCTGCAAGAGATGTATCCAAAACTGCACATGTCTAATTAAATCAAATTCTGGTATCTCAATGAAATTTTCAAAATTATTTCCTACCAATTTTGCATCCAGATACTCATCACACATAAAGGAATCAATTTCTGGCTCATCAATAGAAATTTCGCAATTATCTTCTACAAAGGATGTATCAAGCAAAGGGTTACAGCCAATCAAATCAATATCAGATATCTCCATGAGTTTTTCACATTCAACCTCAGCATATGACATAGCAAGAGATTCATCAAAATAAATAACATCGAATTCAGGCACTTCTAAAAAATTTTCACTATCCATATTCACAAAAGATGTATCTAAAGATTCATCATAACAAACTACATCAATTATGGATGCCTCTAAAATTATTTCGCTATCCATAGCAAGAGATGTATCAAGTAATGCAGTACGATCAATGAAATCAATGTTTGGTACCTCTATTGGATTTTCACAAACAATCTCTACACAAGGTATATCAATAAATACATCAGAATCAATAAAGTCATCCCTAGGTACCTCGCTGTATTTTTCTGAAGAAAGAGGAGAAATACTTACCTGAGCCTGCTGGAGACTATCTGGAGGTTCTACAAGGGTAGATGTATCCATGGCCTCCTCCTGGTCAAGTACATGCTCCTCTTCAGCCTCAGACTCTGGTGGACACTCAACTAAACTAGGTGATCCTTGGGTGCTTGCTTCCACCATGCAAGTCCCTACACTTTCTGGTTCGTTCTCTAAATCTTGTGGTGGTCCCTGGGGCTTAGTGCAATCCCCTACACCTATGGAATCATCTCCTCTGCATGCTTCTCCTGTAAAATCTACAACAATAACATTAGAAAAATTAGGACCATCAATAATGCTATCATCACAAAATAAAAGTCTAGAATGGTCCTGTGAAGCTTCAGTTTCTTCTTCTGGAGCTGAAAAATTTTGAAATTGATTTTGAGTAGGAATCTCCGGAGGGATGTATGCTGTAGGTGCCCTATATTTGATGATTACATCTTCTTCTTCTTCTATCAAATTTGCAAGATTACTTGAAGAAGGACTTGGCCATACATTAGGGTCACCTTGAACTGATATTAACTCAACTCCACAACCCTCAGAATTACAAGCGACTTGAGAAGATAATTGTTCTAATCTTTGGGCTTTTATTTGATTCAATCGATCTTGTATGTTTTGAAACCATTGTTGTTGTTGTTCTTGTTGTTGTTGAACTTGTTGCAACATCTCCATCGTCCTCTGTTGTTGAGCCTCAAACTCTGGTTGGTCTTGAAAAGTAACATAAGGCTGCTGAAAATTATAAGTAGGCTGTAAAGTCTGAAATGGAGACTGTTGGGGCTGCTCAAATGGATGAAATGACTGATTAAATTGCAGAATATTTGGCTCAAAAGTTGGTGGAGATGGTTGAAAACTGTAGCCCTGAAAATCTTGGATTTGAGGTTGAAATTGTGGTGGTGAAAACTCAAATTGATGTGGGGGCTGTTGGTACTGATTTTGGTGCTGAATTTGTTGAGGATATAGCTGGAAATTGCTTTGGAAATTTGATGGACCTTGCTGAAAACTATTCCCCGGAAAACCTTGATTTGGACCTTGCTGAAAAGTGTAATAGGGCTGCTGAAAACTCTGATTGGGCTGCTGAAAACTCTGAAACTGCTGTTGGAATTGTGGCTGCCCATGAAAACCTTGATTTTGGTTAAATGATGACTGTTGATGCTGAAAACCTTGCTGAAAAGGCTGAGACATCTGCTGGAAATTTTGATAGCTTCCCTGAACTTGCTGATTTTGGTGGTATTGAGGCTGAAAACTTTGCAATAGTGGCTGCCCGTTCTGATTTTGCTAGAAAATTGGTTGAATTGGCTGAAAATCCGGCTGAAATTGAAAGTTTGGTTGCTGAAAATTAGGATAGGGCTGCTGGAAATCTTGATTTGGCTGTTGAAATTGCTGGAGAGGCTGAAATTGTGGCTGAGGTAGCTTCTGGTAAGTAGATGACTGAGCTTTCCATTTTTGTTGGTAGTCCAACTCCTTTAACACATTTCTTAACTCCTCCAATGTCTTTTCTATCTGTTTACCGAACTCTGGTGACCCCATTTTGATCTTGCAACCCTGTCACAAAACAAACAAGAAAAATGGCAGCAACCGTATACAAATGATAAAGCAACAGAAAATAGAACCCAATGATATGTCAAAAAGCATACAAGGAAAAATCAAACAAATCAACTAGTTGCTTCCCCGGCAACGGCGCCAAAAATTTGACGGAGCCCAAACTATGTGTCACGAATGTGGGCCTCAAATTTAAATGTATATGAAATGCTGGAAACCCTTTTACAATCAAAAGTATGAAAGTGTAATATAGGGGCCACAGGTCGTATTTTTCTCGGGGACTAGTTGTCGTGTTTGATTCGCGCTTGTATTTAGGTCGTTTATGAATTTTGGGTTTCAAGTAAGTAATTGGAATTTGGGTTCAATTGTAAATGAAAATACACTGGAAATAAAGGGACTCAACTAGATAAGCCAAACAAAGTAAGTGCCACTAAGAAACTCAACTAATGGAACTAAATGAACCAAGGTAACTTAGCTGAAGTTGTTCAACAAATCTGATAGCACCTCCAAATCAAATGCAGCAAAACTATCTCAAAACAGTCCAATACAAAACCTATGCCAAAATCCTACTTGATACAAACTATAGCAAGTAAATCAAGAAAACGTATGTGCCAAAGCTTCATTGATACAAACTGCATTCTCAGTAACTTGATACGCAATGCAAAAAGAAACTGATGTGCAAAAGTTTGAAATTAACTGCAGCAATTATAGCTGACCATCTCGGCATTGGAAAGCTAGGCTATCAAAGAAGACTTTTGCAGAAATGAATGCAACAATTCGAAATTGAAAACTGATTTAGGCAGTACAGGTTTAATGCAGAAATCCACAAGTCAAGCTGAGATTAAATGCACAAACTCATGCTTGGAAAGAAATCCAAATACCCCTAACTGACATTTAGAAAGTGGGATGATCTAGGCAGAATCGTTGCCACAATTTGACACACACCAAGCTGCTTAATTTCAGAATGCAGGGAGAATAAAGTGGATGCAGTAAGACAAATTCAGATGCAGAAATTGACACAGCAACCAAAATGAATTGCTCAAATCTGTTGTTCGTATGAAACTCAAAAGAGCTCATGTTCCATTGGCTCAACTTCAGAGTTGAGACTAAAACTATAACACTTCATGCGGTGAGACTGAATTTGATGAATTTCTGGCTGTGAGAATTCAGGATCTGATGCTGAATTTCAGCAACAGTTTGAAATGCAGAACTTTATTCCCTGTGCCATGGAAATGAAACAATCTCCAATGAAAATTTAGAAGAGAACCAGGTTTGGTTAATCCTCCATTCAGATTCTATCAGTTGATACTCAGAACAGGAGCTGAAATGCAAAGAAATTGAAACCGAATTTCAGAATCCATGGATGTGCAGAATTTGAATACTGAAAACAGGGAAACTGATTCACTACAACCAAATGCATAAACAAATTGATCAAATGAAGATCTCATGCAATGGTTCATTGAAAATGGACCTCTGGATAAACTGAAGTTGAAATTTCAGAAATAAAATAGAAAAGTGCAGAATTTGAAACTGAATTGCCGGAACTCAGAAACTATGAACAGAAATGAAACTTCTAATCAAATTCAAAGACAACAAACAACTAAAATCTAGTTCACAATTCTAATGTTCAGAAATGATTCAGAGAAGCTAGTGTTACTGATGAGAAATTCAGATTTGAAATATGAAACTTACGGCATTGAACTGATACACAAAACAGGATTGGTAAGCAAGCTGTAAACAGAAAAACTAACTGATACGCAAGGAAATAACAGAAATTAAACTAAATTAAATTCTATTGATCACTGAACTAGCAACCTAACCATCTACTTGAAGCATTGAAACACTAATTAGAGCTGAAACAATTGCATTAAACCACTTAACCAATCTGAAATTCAGATACAGTAAGAAACGAGGCAGAAACGAAATTTACAGTTAGAAACAATAAGAATTAACCAAGTAAACTAATCCTCAATCACTCCCTTAGCTCAAATGCTTCTTGGTCGTCAAGCAAGAGTGAGCCTCGAACCCGCAAGCTCAGCAAATCATCAAGAAATTTTCTCTACGATTCAAATCCAACTCAGCTTGCTCAAATCTGAATTTCCCATTCGGCATCCTTCAATTCAGCTGTGTCCGCGATTGGTGATGAGTTGGGGATGATCCAAGCAGTCTAGGGAACCCCTCCAGAAGCTCGGGTGGATGGAAATGGAGCACAACCGATCCAAAGGCAGCAATTGAACAAAACTGCGGAAACCTCTCAACAGCTCTGTTTTTGGGCAAATCTGAGCTAGAATCTCACCAATGAAACCTTCCAAATGACCTAACACATGCTCTAAGAGAGGAATTAAGGGGTCGCGCCCCTTGGATGAAGAAAACTAGCTAAAACAGTGAAGAACACGAAGAAGAAGATGTTGCGGCGAGGAAACGCGACAAAGGAGAAGGCTGCGTGTTTTTGATTAAATAGTAACAAATGGACGGCTCAGATTGATCGGAGGAGATCCAACGGCAGATCTTGGTCTGATTTGAGCCAAACTTTTATGATGATGATCTGGGGTCAGGATCTGCCTTGTGGTAGCTCGGATCCTCCAAATGTGCAACGGATGGTCCAAATCAACTCTATCTGTGAATGGACGCTCTAGAGCCCTCCTTGCTTGATCCAACGGTTGATTTAGCTCTGATTGGGATGAAACCTTCAGATCTTGATCATAGAGCTTGATCAACCCTAATCCTAGCTCGGATTGCTTCAGATCGTCTCGGATGGCTCAGATCTAGCCGCTCTTGAATCGGACGGCCCGGATTAATCGTAGGCTTGATAATTCGATCCGGTTCACTTCCGACTCAAGTTTGACCCAATATGCCCTAGGTCCAGGATCCTTTCTTGCCTACAAAAATATATCAGAAAATTAGTGGCCAAATAACCCAAAAAATGTGTAATTTTGCAATTAGGTCCAAAATAAGATAAAGTTCCAAAACCTAGGGTAAAATCATAATTAAGCAATAAAAATATGGGTCAAACATGGATTTTAGCAATTAAAATAATCAATAAAATGGTGCTTATCAGGGGGGTCAAAGTTAAGTCTTTTAATATTTTAACATGTTGACCTAGCTTAATTGAGGCTATGCAAGGAAGTCCTGGTTGAAGGAACTAGGCAAAGAAATCCTAGCCGGTGGGACTAGGCAAGAAGTCTTTGTGAATTAAAGACATCAGGCGAGAAGCCCTAGATCAAGGACACCAAGTGAAAAGTCTAAACTAGTCGAGGGTTGGAGGTTTAGCAGAAAGTCTCGAGGGACAACATCATCAGCAAATATCTAAACATGTCAGGTGAACTAAGATTTGACACCATATAAATTCTCGAGTGGAGTGGTGAGGACGTGCTCTTGAAAAGAGAGCAATAGGTGTTTCTCTAACCTAAGATTTCACAAGAAACTGAAAGTTGAGACTGGACAACTTGGAGAACCATCAATCATATTTATTATTATATACTTATGCTAACATTGTGATACATGAAGCTAAGTATAGGAGCTGGTTGGAAAAGGGACCCTAGGCGCTTGGAGTGGATCTAGGCGATCGGAGGTCTGAGAACCCCAAATGGTTCCAGGTGCATGGATTGCTTGAAATTCAGCTTCACATCCAGATGAGGTGGTGCGCCTTAATTGGTCAGTACACGTCAGATCCTAGACATTCAGAAGGATCTAGGGGCCCAAGAAAGGATAAATTAACAACGGCAAAGGCTAGATAGAGCCTCGACCATCGCCACATCATTAGGTCAGGTGCCCGGAGATGGCCGAAACAGGGAGTGACATAATACGGTGAGATGGATGATGGTGACAGTGATAGTGGTATAGATTGCAGATTCAAGTGATAAAAGGTGATTCGTTCGTCTCCAACGCCCTCGCCAACCCGTCCCAAGGCTAACACGAAGGAGGTAAATCATGGGAGCTACTAGCTTGGATATTGTGGCTAGCACGTGGGGAGGGCAAGTATACTAGCTTTGCCAAATTTTGACCCCAGGGTAACATCCACACATTACTCATTAATTTATCCCGTGGGGACGATAGATTGATCCAGAATCTACTTCGAAATGTATTATTATGCTATATTTAACTTGTTAGATCACATGCATGCATGCAGATGCATGTGAAGGGTGGACACACAAGAATAATATGTTACTTATTTTTAAGTGCGACTATCATAGTTTAAAATTTGTCGTGTTGGATAGCCTGGTTAAGTACGATAGAGTTATTTCTTTTATTACTTTGTCATGTTTTTAACCTGCGATTTTTCTGTTAGATGATTTTTTTTCTATCATCAGTATTAAATGACTATAATCTAGCCAGATATAATTTTTTTTTCTTTTTTCTTTTTTTAATTTTTAAATCATTATTAAGAATGTTTAAATCCAATTATGTCCTTTTTATTTATTTTCATATTAAATTTTATCTTTTTTATTTATTTCATATCAAATTATATCCTTTCCTATTTATTTTCATATTAAATTAATTTTTTAACTTATAAAAATCTATTATGATTGTTTTGATAATTTTTAGGATCATTGAATGTGTTTAAATCCAAGTATATTCTTTTATTTTTATTTTCATATTAAATTATATTTTTTTCTTATTTATTTTTATATTAAATTAATATTTTTATTTATAAAAAATATTTCTAATTGATTAGATTCTAACCTCTAGAATTACAATTTTAAGATTGAATTTAGGTTTCTTTTATTACGGAGTCCATTTGAGTAATTTCAGATTTGATCGGATCCTCTCTTTGCTCACCTCCAATCACTGATCAGGCAAATGGGTTTGGGCTTTTTCAAAGCGTAGAAGGATTTGGCCCGTTAAAGCTTTTGTCTCTTGCAGGTTTTTCTTATGAGGATATTTTAATATATGCAAAACTCACAAACTTAATAAATATTTATTTATTTCTGAAAAATGAAAATATATAGAAATCAAATACATCTTTAAAAATCAAATGCATGCATGTCCGTTGCATTATATGAACATGAGTGTGAATATATATATATATTTTACATATCACATGAAAGGAAAACAAAATACATGAACAACAAAATGCCACTCCCTCCCTTCGAGCTTTTCCTCCAGCTGTCGAACCTCCAAAATTGAAGAAGTATTCTTATTTAATCAGTTCAATGCAATTTGTTAAAACAAAAACATGTTGCTAGAAAATCCACCCCAATCCTACCTTTCCTTTCCTCTCCTCTCATCTGTCCCTCCTCTTTCTTTTATCCTCTCTTGTCTCGATTAAAAGCTCCACCACTGGTGAACCGCCACTCCGGCGTCGCTCAGCTTGCCGTAGAGCGCCAGGCACTCCCAATACGGGCGGCGGCGGCGGCGTCCCATCTTCGCCTCGTCGTCCTCGGTCTCTCCCGTCTGGTGGTCGCATTCCAGGAACAGTTCGTCCACCAAACCGATCGATCCCTCCCCCACCACCTCCTCCACCGCCGTAGCGTCCGCCTTCACCACCACGTACTCCTCCTCCTTCACGTTCCGCTCCAGCCACTCCGCCAGCGATGGGGTCCCCGCCTCTGGCTCCGCTTCCGCCGTCGCCTCCTCCTCCTTCACCTCCACGTGGATGAACTCGAAGGCGCGCCCCATCGTCGGATAGTTGCGATCGAACCACGCCGCGCCGGTTCCGGATGCGCCGGCTGGGGCCACCTCCACGAAAACCCGACGAGGGTAACCGTCCAGCGCGTCCCCTGTCAGCACCGGTTGGTACCTCTCCTTCCGCCGCCACCCCAGCCGCCCCGGACCCGGGGGCTCCAGAAGTACTTCTTCTAGCCCGCTCAGCGCCTCTTTCTTTGCCACCGGGACAGACAGAAGCCGTCGAAGTGTCAGCCCCCCGTCGATTGTAGTCTTCTTCAGCATCGGCGCCATGGCGGCGGAATCGGTCTGTCCGATATAATCCACGGCGTAGTTCACCGGCGTCCGGAAGGATTCCGATGGGCCGCGTTCCAATGGGACGGCCGCGAGATCGGCACGCTCGAAATCACCGCCCGAGGCGGATATTACGAAGTCAGAGGGCAGCGACTCTGCAACTCCCTTGCTTGCATCGTGGAGGAAGTAGTTGTGGTTCCCAAATCGGAGTAGGCCGCGCCGGCCAAGGAAGCTGATGCGGTTCGGCAGGAGGAAGCTAGCGCCCACATCGCCGGATCGATCGCCGTCACTGTACTGGAGGACGGCGGTAAAGAAGAAGACGGTAGCGGCAAGGAGGACCGACCGTGCGATGAGCCGGACGAGGTAGAGGTCCGGCAGGCGGATGACGAGGTTGTCGTTCCTAAGATGCACGGCGCCGCCGAGGCCGAGGCGATGATGAACGCCGCTCGGAGACATTCTTTGCTGTCAACGGAGCGTTTGGCGAGGAAACTTACCGCGATAAACTAGATGCAATTGTCAGAGAAGGTAAAGCAAATACAGAGAGAGAGAGAGAGAGAGAGAGGGGGGAAGAGGGAGGATTGATGAGGGTTATCTAGCGTGTGCAAAATCGTGCAGCGGTGTGGTTTCCACCCACCAGAGCAACCCGAGTGCTTTGAGATCGGAGGCAGAGGAGCATCAGGTTCTTGGAACGCTGCGATTCCATTGTGATCATGCGGCGATGGACGGCTGGAAACGCAAGTTAGCGCGGCATATCTCTGCCCTCCGCAGCGTACCGCACCCGGTAATTATTCTCCTCCCAAGCTTGCCTTGGGAGTGCGTGGGTGGGTGGAGAACCTAATATGAAGGGAATAAGAGATTTTTTAAAAGAAAAAAAAAACAAGAAAGGTAAATGAGTCGATGGGAGGGAGAGAATCAATGGGCCTCTTTTAAACCCATGAAATGGCATAATTGGCGTGGATAATTATAGGATTAAGCTAATTTAAGGGAGGCAAAATTAAATTTAGAAGAGAAGATTTGGGGTAAGGGCCGACAGTTATGGCAAGCCTCAAGCTCATTCTATTAAGAGGGCTGAAATTTATGGTTTATTTAAAATTACTAGAGCATTTTACTAAAAGTGTCAGCTTCCATAAATGTATTTTTGTTTTCCTATATTACCTTCGGATTTGGTTTATTTTTCCTCCAAAATATATTATAAATTGATTTATAAATCGAACGAGAATATTTAAATACAAATAAATAAAAATTTTAAATGATTAAGTCTCCTTTTGAAAATTGGGGAAAGATTGTTTAATATTCTTTTAGTTTCCATTCGATAGAGTTTTGAACAAAAAAAAATTGCTTAATATTCTTTTATCATAAAAAAAATCAGAGCAGGACCCCAGAATCTTTTTTGGCCTTACTGATGAATAAAACGGTGCCACGTATACTCTTCGGTGGGACCCGTAGTCAGGTAAATAAATGAACGGGTGCTGAAGGAGATGACGTGATAAGGCCCTCTGCACACTCTTTCAGTTTATACCCATATCCAACCCCAACGTCTGTTGGCGACTTATGTGTGGGGTAAAGTGGCTTCTGTGAATGAAGGAGTATAGGTGAATTAAAAGGAACTAGTCAATCACGAACGCCATCGCCAATCATGCCCAAATTGCAGCGAACAAGCAACGTGCTAAAAGTGATCGATTCGCCGGACGCAAACTCTGCTAGGGGACGATGGAGGCGACCGAGGTGGATGGTGGACGCAATTTCTCCATCGCATCAGGGCTCAGCCCCAGCTTGGCCGCCGCAGAGGACCATTTCCGCGTGAAGCGGCGCGCCCTCGAGGCGGTCCTGGAGAATTGTAAGAGGGCCCTCGAATTGCTGGAGAAACCCTACATCGACCTAGACTCTGCAGGCGACGAGGCGGCTGAGGCACAACCTATGGGAGAAGTTGAGGGATCCCTGCCGCGGTCTGAATCTGGAGGCGACTTCGAGGCCGATGAGGTATGGGTCGGATACTCGGATGGGATCCCAATTTGTAGTTTGTACCTTTTGTAATGATCACATGGGGAATTTTAGATGATTCTCAGCCAATTGATTCCTTTTTATGATTGTGCTAGAAGCATGTAACCGTAGGCTTCTGTGCTGAGTTTTCTACTGTTCTTTGAACTATGGCGATGCGCTTGATCGGTGCAGATTATTCCTTTTTTTTTCTTTTTCAAATTTAGTTTCTGGTGAGGAATGAAATACGATTTAGTTGTTGAAAATTTACTACTGGAGTTCGTTGCACAGAACTACATGCATAGAACAAAAGCGGATCTCTAATTCATTCCGACCCATTCTACATCCAGAGAGTTAATCTATGTTAAGTGTGCAAAGTGTTTGTGGTAAGTGTTGGTTTTTTTTCGTTACATGATTATGCTAATGGTTTTGCAAATCATGTTTTGAAGCTGTACTTGCTCCAGTTATTCTAATTCTTGTATCAAAATATTTACATGTCACTCGCATTCTTCTTTTGAATAACATGAATCTTTAGACAAGTCTATGTTGCTACATGTTGTGTGCATAAAAATTGTCGATCTGTTTCCTCAAAGACTATGCTTGATTTGGCCTTTAGCTTACCCTTGCAGTCTAATGCCAATTACAATAGGTAGCAATGATATAGTGAAACTGAGAAGTACAACTGTTGATTATTTTGATTTGGATATTTGATGATCACTATTCTAAGTTTATCGCTCTAGAAATAAGGATAAATGGAACTCACTTAAAGCAAAAGGGGGGGGGGGGGGGGGGACAATCAAATCTTACCTTGTTTAAATCAACTTGCTTGCTACCATTAGTTGGAAGGTAATGTAGCAGGATGGAATTAGCGTATACTCCACCATTGCCATCGTACATGATATGAATATTTGTCTCAGATCATTGCTTTGCTCTCGTAGCTGACCCCACCTAATGGGATAAAGCTTGGTTGTTGTTGTATCATTACATTGTTACCGCCTATATTTTTGGAAATTAGAACTTTTGTTTAATTAATTCCTTCCTTATTTCCTTTCTCTCCCACATTTCTTCCAAATAAATAAGAGAAACAAACTATTTGTTTCCTTTCCTTCCTGTTTTTTCCTCCTCTACTTTCTGTCAAATAAAACAGGATCTATGTTGCTGGGAAAAAGCCTAATCTGTGCTTGTTAATTGTGTAAGATCAACAGTCTCGCTTAAGGATTGTCAAACAATTTGATTCAATTGCCTCAATCCAAAGTTAACTCTTATCTCTTGTTTAGACTACAGGATTTGCATATATTTCTCTTGCTCTCATTCCATATTTAATTTTGCTACTTACCCCAAAAGCTTAAGATGCTAGGAAAGTGTCCAATGTCTATTTTGATATGCTCATATGTTGTTAACTGGGATCCTATTGTGCAGCTATGTGCACTTCTGAAATCAAGAGTTGAATCACCAGATTTCCTTGAAAAGCTTGAACACATCCAGACATCTGTTTACCAAAATATTCATGGTAAGCTAACTTGTACTCAGCCTATTTATTTTATAATAATTTATTCTTAAAACTTGTTTTATTCATCAAGGTAAAATATTTTAGGTCTCTCAACTGAATTGTTCTTTGTGACTGATGTAGTATTTTTGTCAATAACTCTTCGTAGGTGATGATAATGCATCGTGGGATATGGTCACTGCCCAAGATTTGTGGGATGATAAGCATTTTGATGGGAAGGATGACGTTGACCAAGATGATTATGTACTTGTTAAGCAAGAGGACATAGTGGATGGCGTGGCATGCTTCATGGCTACTTATCTGCTATCACTAAAGCAAACTAAAGTATGCCTAGATGGAAATCTTATAAAAAATTATTTTATTTGTGTTGCTTAGTCATAGTTTTCATTTTTTAACTATTTGAATAACATTATTATGGAGTCCGTCTGCTCATTGCTACTGTTTGGTATTGCAGGAATTAACTCCAAATCAACTTCAAGCAGGTGAGACTTGTGAATCTGATTTTCTTTTTGTATGGAAACGATATTCGACAGTAATTCTTATGTGCTGACAACTAGTTGTTACTTATTGTGAGTTGACAGCCCTATGCAAAACGTTTGCTGTTAAGAAGAAGAAAAGCAGGCTCAGGAAGGCTTGGGATGGAAGCAAGGTTGTTTACAATGTTGCTTCTTGGAGTGCTACTGCCATTGGGTATGTCTTTTCTTGCAAAGAAATCGAGGGCCTATTGTCGCACACTAACATTTACTTGAAGCTGATAACTGAAGTTTCTTAGTTACCTTATTGGAAATGGGCCTACTAGGCCTGGCTCTATAGGTCCATTTTGATACCACTTTATGAGACCTTAATTGGCGCTAGCCCTAGAGAAATGTGGCCTGTCAGCACCAAAGATCACCTTTTGGCCATGTTTTCTAAGGGTGAATGATGGTCAGATCAAGTTGGTTCTAAACCAAAATTGGATTCAACCCAAGTTTTCCGAATTAAGATACATTGTCCTAAAACAATATCCAAATCAATGGTATATTCGACCAATCCAAGTTGAGTTGAGTTGAATCGGGCTGATGATTGGTTTTTAGGTCACCAATATAGCACCTGCTAGTTCCACAGATACTCTTTCATTATTAGTGCCACCTAGCAGGTTGTTATTTTTGTTGTACGCTTTCATTACTATTAATTGCGCCAATTGCTGGAAATGGTATATATATATATATATATATATATATATATATATAGAGAGAGAGAGAGAGAGAGAGAGAGAGAGAGAGAGAGAGACTTGATAGCCTGGGCGACGTCGTCGTATGGACGACGTGTGTGGGCGCCTCAGTGCATGGGAGGCGCCTCTCATGCATTGCCCAAGCTATCAAAGCCGTGTGTCTTATCCTATTAGTTAGCGATAGGGATGGCTAACAGGTGATCTACTATGCATGCAATTTAATTTTGACTAAATTTTTTATTTATATTAAAATTTGGTTGGCTTGTCTTAATTGCAACTGTAAACAAGATATCATATCTGATCCAAGATCCAAATGCATATTATTTTTGACTTGCAAGTCAAATGGAAATCAAAATAATCTGAATTTTGGGTCGATTCAAATGTCCATTGGATCAAGTATTTTACCGACCCCCAGTTCTACATGTAACCTTCACCCTCGTCCCCGTAGATATGCCCAAGACCATTATTGAGAATGCCTATGCTCGTGAAAGCCTCAATCAAAGCTAGTGGTTCCTCATTGGCTCCATCTCGTTCCTTTCCTATCATGTGTCGCACCAACCACAATTGATTAAGCTACAACCTCTATGTTAGGACCGTGAGAATTAAGAGGGGGGGGGGTTGAATAGTTTCGATCGCTTCTCTTCGATGTTTTGTGTTTGCCGTTGAATGCGCAGCAAAAACTTTGCTTCATTCTGCACAACACCTTGGTTTACTTGGTATCCGTTTTCTTGAGGCAACTAATCCAAGGGGTCACTCCTAGTGATCTCTTCCACTAAGAACTCTTTCCTTCTCAGAAACTTTCCGGAAGCGATGAAACCTCTTACAAACTCGTTCTTGCAAGAACGCAACAAGAAACAAGAAAGGAAAGACAAATACAACCGAAACGACTTTACAATCAAAATGTTGCTTGATTGATCTGTTGTAGCTTGGAAATGCCTCTTGTTGGTCCGAAAATGCAACAACACCATCCTCCAAAACCTCCAATAATTGGCGACGAAAAACTCCTTGAAACCCTTCTTTTAAAGCTTTTAGGTCAGGGTTGATTTCCATCTATCAGTCGACTGATCTTACCCATCAGTCGATTCATATGTCTCCGACACTCTTCCCGTCATTGTATAAAATTTGTCTAATTTTGTCGCTAATTTGAACATCAGTGATATCAACCATCATTCGACTGATTCAAATAGTCGAATCGAGCAAGTCTCATTCGCTTCCGTGCTCTTTAATTCGACATTAATTGACTGATTTCCAACATCAATCAACTAATCATATCAGTTGAATAGAGCAAGCGAGTCTCACTCGCTTTTGTGCTCTTCACAAAGCCAACTCATCAGTCGATTGATGCAATCGAATTGAGAAACTAAGTCCGACATGCTTCTGTTCTTATTTTTGAATTTATTAGTCGACTGAATTGTAGCATACTGTAGTGCGCTGTTGAGTACTGTAGTATAATTTCTGATTTTTGGGGATTTTGCATCCACTAGTCAATCGATATATCTTATCAATCGACTAAAACTTCTAATTTTACTTTACCTACGCTAAATTCTCACTTTGTTTGATATCCAATTGACTTCAATCTTTTAGGATTTTCTTTGCTCAGCATTCGGTCAACCATGACTTAGTCGAAACTTCTCGTTATCTAGCATCCTCGTAGTCTAGCATCGGTCAACCTTGACCTATCGAAATTTTTTGTTGTTTAACATTCGGTCAACCTTGGGTTGTTTGGACTTTTTTATTGCCTAGCATTCAGTCAACCTTGACCTGTCGAGATTTCACGGTTTGTCGCTAAGTGTCTAGTCACCCGTGACCCACTTAGATTTTGTCTCGTACCAAGTGTCTGGTCCTTCATGACCCACTTAGACTTTCCGTCTCGTGTCGATTGTGTAAGTACCCCAAGATAGTTTTGATGTGTTCTATCGAGTCAAGTTATTCCCTATAAGGTTTTGATGTCTTGTGTCTAAGTGTGCAGAAATTTAGGAGCACAAGAAGTCGAGTGGAAGATGCGGCGAGCGAGGAGTGCATGGGAAGGGAGCCGACGGACTCGGTGCATCCGAGGGATGAAAAGCTGTGGAGGAGTGCACCAGTGGAACGAGAAGGAAGCGCGTGATGTCCAAGGGACGAGAAGCCAGAGAGGAAAATTGCTTGAGAAGAAGGTCGGAAGTTGGGTTCGAGTGAGCTCAACTTCGGATGATCAGAAATCACCCAAAAGCGCCAGAAGGCTGGTCAATTGAAGGTTGACCAGCGTTGGGTGCGCCCGTATTAATGCAGGCGCTCGGTGTTGATACGGGCACGCAGGATCGTTTGGGTTATCCAGAAAGAGCTATTTTTTCATCCGTTGCAACGCGGATAAAAGTTGACCCAACTCGAGCCCCCAAAGTAATACAGGCGCCCGGGATGCGTCACGTCAGCAACATGATAACTTTCCAGGGGCTATAAATAGAGTCCTTTGAGTTCAGAATTAGAACAATTTCTGTATTCTCTCTACTCATTCTGTGCTTAACTATTCTGTGCTTTCAACGATTATAAGAGGCTTCTCCGTCTTCGTCAAATGAGAAATTCTAGTGAGCATTCATCGTCTTGGATTAACAATCATCCAAGTTGCAAACCAAGTAAACTCGGAGTCTTTTCTTACTATTATTTTATGTTTGTTATTTCTGATAATTAATATTGTGTCCTTGCTAGTATAGAAAGCAAGAGAATTAGTTTTCGTTTTCAAGGCTATTCACCCCCTCTAGTCAGCCCGACGCAATCCTATAAAGTGTCTGGTGCTCCATGACCCACTTTGGATTTAACTTAATTCTCAACTATGTCTTCCATTACCTTGCCCTGTTAAGACTTCCATTATCTAGTTTTCAATTAGGCCTTCTACTGCCTAGCCCCACTAAAATTTTCATTGCCTAGTTTTCAACTAGGACTTCCATTGCCTTGCTTAGTTCTCAACTAGGTCTTCCACCGCCTAGTTCCCAACTTGATCTTTCACTATCTAGCCCTGTTAGAATTTCCATTGCCTAATTCCCAACTAAGCCCTTTGTCTAGTCCTACTAGAACTTTTACTGCCTAGTCTCCCTAGGACGTGCACTGCATATTGATCAAATATCGAAATCCCAACTCGAGTCAACTCAAGCTTGGTCAACTCTGGCCAAAGGTCGATTGCACCAACAATCTCCCTTTTTTAAATATTTGACAATGTATTTAAGTTTGGCTAACTCATTATCCTTCTTCTTAGTCCAAAGCATGAATAAGCGTCTCCTAACTTAAACTTTACATTGCTCCCATTGTCTTCCATGCTCAACCTTGAGCATACACCAATTCATACTTTTAAGCTCTTTAGCTAGACACTCAAAAAAAAATAATGAAGTGTCAGACACGGACACGACATGCAAATACGCATGTCGGATTCGGCAAAAACTGTCATTGACTTTTTTAAAGTTTGACCAATCAGATATGACGGCTAGGACATAGATGGGACACGTTTGGGCTCAATTACAAAAATTAAATTGTATAATGGATATTATGTCTACTTTTTGTTTGTAATGGATATTATGATTGATGTAATATGTCTTTCTATTCTAGGATTTTTAATTTTTAATACTATATATATATATATAATCATATCCTAGCCATATCGTGTCTTATATTTTCAAATTTTTCCGTATCACCATATCTAGATACGATACTCATACCCGTATCCATGCAACATAACCTTTAAGTTAGACCTCCCCTTTAAATTATGTTACAACTTCAATCATTGTACCAACAATGATTTGGAGTTCCTAAACCTTTAGGAAGTTTCAAAATTTAAGTTATAAGGTTAAAAATCCAAACTTTAATCTAAATTTCTCCTTAAGTTCTCATTCTTCACCTTGTGACTTTCCTTTCTCATTTTCATGAACGAAATCACCTTAGATTGTTTATCCAAGCATACTAGAGAGTTATGAATAGTTAAGATGCCTAGGAGTGAGTTTAAACGACTGAAATAACCTATTTTAGCCAAAACATAGTCATCAGTTAATTGATGAGTGACATCAGTTGATTGATTGACTGAAATTGTAATTTCAATTTTCAGATCAAATTTCAAAAATACATAAGTAATTCTATAATTTTTGAAAAATCACGAAATTTCATCCGGATATTACTTATGTAAAACACTATCAACAAAAAATAGTTATCCATGAAAATACATTTTATTTTCAAAGAATGGTACCAAGTTAGAAATCATTGAAAACTTCAATATTTCATCCTAACTTTGTATCAACTTAATAAATGGTGATTCTTATCAACAAATAGACTTCGTCAAGGTTTTCCAAAATATTTTAGAAAATAATTTCCAACCATAATTTATGGGCTAAATGCACATGACTTGCACATCAGCTTTCCCCATGATTGGCCTTTACATCATCCATTTGTTTTGATGAAACTAAAACTCAAATAGATGCACTAAATCAACATCTTGAATTTTGCTCTTCTTTACATCTCACTTCTATCTAATGTGTCTCAATACACATACAAGTTTTGCGAGATGTAAAATTGATTTTCCCAGAACTAAAGGATCATGCATTTCTATCTAAACATTTTAACTTTGATCATCCTATTTAGGATGTTAATGAATGTCATTGCCCTTAATTACATGGAATTAAAACAAGACATGATATATGAATAATGACATATAGTATTTTTCAAAAGAAAACTATCATAGTTTAATGATGCATGCATGACATGACATGTAATATTTTTCATTACAATATGAATGCAATATATGATGTCATGGAATGTGATAGGGCACACAAATATAGTATTTATGACTCATTAGAAAAAATCTAGATTTTCATCTAAGTTTCATCAACTAATTGCTAAGCCAAAATAGTGATTTTACATAGCCGACCCTATCTCCTTGGTATGTGCCAAAATTCCAACTTGACACACTTTTGAATTCTATCATATTTGCGCCAATCTAATTAATCTCAATACTTTAAATTTTTTATTGGCGACCTTTAACTCAACTTCTCATTTTCAAAGTGTCACAATACCTTGAAAATGTCTTAAAGTGTCAACTGCGCCATGGTTGAGTTAGCTATCCTTCTAATTAGAGTTGACATGTTCTAAACCTATTTAGTACGAGGAGAACACACTTTTAGGAACCCAATATTTATTGGTGCTCCTTGGGTGTACTAGGTGCTCACTAGGGATAATTTTCCTAAATACCTTCCTAATGACTTTTCTAGACTTCTTAAAAGTCTTAGTCATACTAGTCTTCTTAAGGTCAACTTTAGGGATAACCTCCCTTGTAACCTTGACTTGACTCCTAGACCTAAGGTTAGTTCCTTGTCTATATGTAACCTATGGTATGATGACATATTGTTCTTGGATATAGGTTTGTATTCCCAACCTTTTTTGCCCTTAAATGACTCTTGTCTATCTAAGCTTTAGGTTTTATTTCTTCGATCTTTTAATATTATTTGTCATTTTTTCTAGGGTCTTCTCTAATTTATCAAGATATTTGTTAATATTGGGACGATAGCACCTACAACCTTTTTGAAGATGAGAATAATCAACGAAACACTTCAAAGATTTGGGATCTAATTTAATAATATGTGGACGAACATCTCGAACAAAACAAGTGCTACCAAATATCTTAGGGTCAACAGGAAACAATGGCTTATTGGGAAAAAGGATTTTGTAAGGGATCTCATCATGAAGAATAGAGGATGACATGCGGTTAATAAGAAAACATGCTGTAGAGACTGCATCAGCCCAAAAAGGTTTGGGAACATTTAATTGAAATAAAAGAGCTCGTGCAGTTTCTAGAAGATGTCTGTTTTTACATTCAACCACACCATTTTGAGATGGAGTATTAACACAAGAGGTTTCATGCGTCATGTCATTCTGACTCATACAAGACTGAAATGAATCAGATGTATATTCCTTGACATTATTACTTCGCAAAGTACAGATGGACGCATTGAACTGAGTCTTAATCTCAGCTAGGGGTGAGCAAAAATTCGAAAAAACCGAATTAACCGAACCAAACCGACCGAATTTTGAAATTCGGTTCGCTTAATTCAGTTTTCAGTTTTTTTCTCAAAATTCGGTTCGGTTTTTGGTTAATTCGGTTCGGTTTTCGGTTTTAAATTTTGTAATTCGGTTAAACCGAATTAACCGAATAAGAATATTAATTTAATTATTTTTTATTTAAAAATATAATTAAATTAAATAAAATCTTGTTTTTTTATTAAAATCAAATAAAATTTTAAAATTTTGGTTAAATCGGTTAATTCGGTTAAAAACCGAATTAACCGATATTTTATCGGTTCGGTTTTCTCGATTTTTATTAAGAAATTCGGTCGGTTCGGTTATTTTGAAAAATATCGATTTATTCGGTTTTCGCTTTATTCTGTTCGGTTTTAACCGAATACTCACCCCTAATCTCAGCACAAAATGCATAGAACAGAGAAAATAATTCAGAACGATTTTTTATTAACTATAACCAAGTTACACAAAAATAATCATCCACAAAAATAACAAAATACCTAAAATTAGGTTTAGACAAAATAGGACAAGGACCCCAAATATTTGAATGAACTAATTCAAAAGGAATAGTAGCACGTTTATTTATTCTAAGACTTGAGCTAAGACGGTGATGTTTTGCAAACTAACATAACTCACAATCTAATGAAGGTACCTTACTATATTATGGACAAAGTTTTTTTTAGTAAAGGAAGAGATGAATGTCCTAACCTAGGAGAAATGACACTCGAATAAGAAAAAGAATTTAGGAGCGGTGTATCAAGAATATAGAGGTCGCTAGACTTATGTCTTTTACTAATAATCTTTTTCGTCAAAAGATCCTGAAATAAGCAATGATCAGGAAAAAATGAGATGCAAAAATTGAGACTACGAGTCAGTTGACTAACAGAAAGCAAATTAAAAGCCAAATTTGGTAAATGTAAGATAGGAGATAGAGGAAGAAAAGGAGAAGGATTAATTGTGTCAATCTCATGAACACAAGATAGAGAACCATCAGCTAAAGTAACAGTAGAAGTGTTTTTTTTTTGTTTGAAAAATAGAAAAGAGACTAGAATTACCTGATCTCTAGCACCATAATCAATGACCCATTTAAATGATGAGGAAAGAAGACATGTGTTTTGTTTATTTGAATCAGCAACAGCAATGACAGAAGGATATGAAGTCTTGAGTGATTCTTGATATTTCGATAACTCTGCAAATTCATCTGCAGAGAAAAGAATCATTTTATCATCATTAGTAAATGCAATATGGGCTAAGTGTTTTTGTTGATTTTTTACATTGAAGTTTTCTACATTCAAACTTTATATTACCTGGCTTAAGTTGCATACAATACTACTTAAATTAGGTGTTCGAGTTCCAAAGTCCTATGAGCTACCTCTTTTGTTTCCATTATGACTAGTTGATCTTCTAGGCTCATAATTAGTCTTGCGACTCAGTAAAGCACCACTAAGTGAAACAGGTGTAATATTTTCTATATGGAGAATACGATTAAATACATCTTGTAAAGAGGAAAACCTCAGAATCGGAGAGAACTTGTGACTTAGCAACTCAAAGTCAGGAAATAGACCAGCGAAGAAGCTCATGATAGCCATCTGCTCTCGTTTATGTTATTGAACTTTTATATGTAGCAACCTCCTGGGTTTGTTGCTTAGGGGGAGTTTAGTCGAGTTTGTCGTTTTCGAAAAGCTTTGTATGATTTGAAACAAAGTCCTTGTGCTTGGTTTAGAAAATTTAGTCAAGTTGTTGAACTTTCACATTCAGGCTAAAGGGCAATAGCATATTAAATTCCTTATATTTTTCTTCAACGTCATCAAATAATTGATCAGAGGTTGATCTTGTTTTTCCACACAGTAAAATGCTTAGTCAACCTCATACATGCAAGAGAAATTCCCTTTTCTAAAGTTTAAAAATTCCAAGTAATCCATTAGTTTTTTAATAAATTCACAGTGATTAATCAAACCAATTATCTCACTATCATTACAATTATGAATATGAAGGAACAAGCGAGCATCCTCTTTAAGTCATGTCTGTTTTGAATCATCTTGAGGAGGGTCATTATTCAAATGACCATCTTTGTCAATACTTCGTAGATAAAGACGAACAATCTTACTCCAATCCAAATAGTTCGAACCATTTAGCTTATAATATGTAATCTTAGATATCACAGGCATAGCATCTGTCACAATAAAAGACTTATTTTTGGCCATAGGATCTCATCTTATGGGAACGCAACAATAGGATGATGGAGTCTCAGTACACAGATCTGTAGTTTGCGTTGGAAAGACAAAACGCAACAACAGGAAGAAAACACAGCAAGACAAGTATAAACGCTGAAACAGCAAGACAAGTATACTTCAACATCGTTGTTGCAGGGTGGAGCAATTTCCAGCTGCAACGTTGCACGTTAGAGCAATTTCCAGCAACAACAAAACGTTGCTGTTGGAGTAATTTCCAGCAACTTCCAGCACCTTGAAGCAAAGGAGCAATCAGCAACTCACAACACAGCACGTTGAAGCCAAAGGAGCAATCAACAACTCACAGCACAGCACGTTGGGGCAATTTCCAGCGACTTCCAGCCACAATTTTCTGCAGCTTCCAGCACGTTGATGCAAAGGAGGAATCAGCAACTCACAGCACAGTACGTTGAAGCCAAGGAGCAGGTGGTGGCCGAACAGCTTTGGACGGACCTTCTTTGGCCATCAGCGGCACACGAAAGAGAAGAGAAGAGAAGAGATGACACCAAATTTAAAACTTAATTTCGAAGAGGAACCCTAATCAGCTCTGATACCATGTTGAAAGGAGAGAAAAGTATATCTCATCTTTATTGAAGAGTAGACATATTTATATACAAACTAAAATCTTAGGAAATTATAATTTAGGCTTATTGTCAAATTTGCCTAATTAACCTATATATATATATATATATATATATATATATATATATATATATATGAAAACTAATATATATAATAACCTCAACACTTGAATTTCGATCCTTAAGTTCTTAAATTTTGATTTTTCATGATTGCCGGGATCATTTTTCCTTTTAGACATGCATCCAACTTTCTTAGGGTTCTTACCTAAATTATTGTTTAGCTTCTTATCCTTAGGTAAGGTTGTTCTAGTATAATATGATTTATAATTCTCCTTAGAATTATCATGCTTTCTATTTTCATGATAATAAGTATTAAAATCATAAAACTTTTTTCTAGCATATTTGTTATCATGATATAAAATAATACCATTAACTAATAGAACATTAGTTTTGTGTTTTTGAAACTCCCCTTGATTTGAGCTTCCTCCCTTGCTTTTATTTTGGTGCTTCCCCTTTGGACTTTGATTCCGATAGTGTCCTTGTTAATTGTATGAGAAACACACAATGTGCTCTTTGCCCTTTCATATTGTGGAGCCGACTTCTTTTGATTTCCCCTTCACCGTGGGTGTCATTTTAACCTTCTTCTTGACTAATTTAAGACACTTGCTCTTATAATATTCTTTCTCCCTACACCTAAAGCATATTATATGATATTTATTTTTATGAATTGAAGTTGATATGCTTTTGTGAGTTGAGCTATTTATGCTCGTAGAGGTGGCACAATCATTCTCATTGGCTCCGGATGTCGAGGGTTCTTCTTGTTCCGATATTCATGGCCTACGATCCCCCTCAATTCTTGAGGTGGATGCTTGTTCATCTTCTATCTCGGTTGTTGAGCATCTCTCTTGAGTTCTCTTGCTCTAGTGTCAATGAGTCTCCTTCCTTGAGCTCATCTTCACTTTGCATTGAGGTTGGATCTTCATAAAGTTTTGCAAGCTTGTTCCATAGATCCTTTGCATCTCGATATTGACTTATCTTGCACAAGACATCGTTTGGTAAAACATTTGATAATAATTTAGTTATCTTTTTATTTGTCTTGGATTTTTGAACTTACTTCGTAGTTCATTTGATCCTCCGAAGAAATTTTTCTTTTGTATCTCTCAGAGCTTCAAATCCTTCTATTAAAGTAAATCATTGTTCTATGTCCATCATGAGGAAATATTTCATCCTTACTTCCAATGCTCGAATCCTTCCAATCCGAACAGTGGAAGTATTCGGATGTCATATCCGAATCCATCCCAGGATTCCATCCCAAAATCCAAGCTCCCTTTGGTATTGGCTTCTTCCAACTGTCAGCCATAGTTGTCAAACGCAGATAGCGACGCGTAGCAGCCGACTCCAAAAATGCTATAGCGGGATAGCGGATAGCGGATAGCGTTCCGGCCGCTATTTGATAAAAATGTTACGGAGAGAGTAAGTAGTTGTAAATTGTAAGGCATACTATCTGAGCAAAAACAACCAGCTAAAACCATCAATATTACATAAAGTCATAAATATCAAGTTCTAAGGGCAATACAACAAAAAAAAACACCACCATCAAATCATAGAAGAACAACAAAATATAAAAGACAACAAGCTACCGCAGACAAACAAATGAAATAGGGTTAGTCAAAATGACCATTTAGCCCCTCCATTATATTTAAAACGGTAATAAAGAAAGGGGTTTATGGTCTTTTTGGCACCGTGGCAATAGCGGCCGCGACGAGCCGCGATAGCGGTTGCGACAGCCGCTTCGGCGAAACACACCGCCCCTGTGCGTTGCGTTGCGCTCCCAGGCCGCTCCGCTCCGCCGCGATAGCGCCGCTATCGCACGCTATTGACAAGTATGCCGTCAGCCCAATGATTTATTACTATCAAAGAGCTCAAAATCACACCTTCTTCTTTCCTCTAGCTCGTGCTTTTTCCGGTGTTTAGTCCGATGAAGAGCGGGCTTACTCAAATACCACTTGTTCGGCTTTTTCCGGTGGTTAGTCCGATGAAGAGCGGGCTTACTCAAATACACTTGTTCGGACATGAGAGAGAGAGAGAGAGAGAGAGAGAGAGAGAGAGAGGAGAGGAGGGGGGGGGGGGGGGGGGGGGGGGGAATAGCCTCCATCGCTTCTCTTTGATGCTTTGTACTTGTTGTTGAATGAGTAGTGGAGATCTTGCTTCAATCTTCACTCCACATGCATAACACCTTGGTTTACTGGTATTCATATTCTTTAGGTGATTAATCTAAGGGTCTACTCCTACGATCTCTTCCACTAAGAAGTCTCTCCTTCTCGGGAACTTTTTGGAGCCTGAGAGACCTCTTACAAACTCGTTTTGCAAGAACATGACAAGAAACAAGAAAGCTAAGACAAATACAATTGAAAACGATTTTACAATCAAAACCTTTCTTGCTTGATCTCTTGTAGTTTGGAAATGCCTCTTGTTGGTCCGGAGAGACAACAACACTATCCTCCAAAACCTCCAAGAACTAGTGATGAAAAACTCCGTGAAACTCTTCTTTTAAAGTCTTTAGGTCAGGTTTGATTTTCGCTTATCAATCAACTGATCTTACCCATCAGTCAATTGATATGTCTCCGACACTATTCCTGTTGTTGAACGCCATTGACGCTTTTGAAATCTGTCTAATTTTGTCTCTAAGTTGAACATTAGTTGGCTGATATCAATCATTATTGGATGATTCAAATAGTTGAATCGAGCAAGTGAGTCTCACTCGCTTCTATGCTCTTTAATTTGACATCAGTCGATTGATGTCTAACATCAATTGACTGATCACATCGATTGAATAAAGCAAGCGAGTCCCACTTGCTTCTGTACTATGCACGAAGCCCATCAGTCGAATTGAGAAATTGAGTCCAATATGCTTATGTTCTAATTTCTGAATTTATCAGTCAATTGAACTGTAGCACACTGTAGATTTGTGTAGTCCATTGTAGAGTACTGTAGTAAACCCTAATTTCTGATTTTAGGACTTTTGCGTCCATTAATCAGTCGACTAATACTGCTAAATCAGCTTTACCTAAGCTGAATTCTCACGTTGTTTGGTATCCGATGACTTTAAACTTTCTTTGTTCAGCATTCGGTCAACCTTGACCGTCAAATCTTCTCGTCGTCTAACATTCGGTCATCTATGCCTGGTCATCTGTGACCTACTTAGACTTTTCGTCTTGTGGCAAGTGTCTTCTCCTACATGATTCACTTGGACTTTTCGTCTCGTGCTAAGTGTCTGGTAGTCTATGATCCACTTTGGACTTAACCTAATTTCCAATTAAGTTTGTCTAGTTCACAATCAGGTCTTCCACCGCCTAGTCTCGCTAGCACTTCCATTGCTTAATTTTCAACTAAGTCTTCCACTGCCTAGCCTCGTTAAGACTTCCATTGCTTAGTTCACAATCAGGTCTTCCACCGCCTAGTCTCGCTAGCACTTCCATTGCTTAATTTTCAACTAAGTCTTCCACTGCCTAGCCTCGTTAAGACTTCCATTGCTTAGTTCTCAACCAAGACTTCCATTGTCTAGTTATCAACTAGGTCTTCCATCGTATGCCCCTGCTAGGACTTCTATTGCCTAGTTCCCAATTAAATTTTTCACTGTCTAGTTCTACTAGAACTTCAATTACCTAATTCTCAACCAAGACTTCCCTTTCCCTAGTCCCACTAGGCTTGCACTACATATTGATTAAATATCGAAATCTCAATTTGAGTCAACTCGAGCTTGGTCAACCCTAACCAAAGGTCGATTGGCATCAAGAATAGGGTGATTTTTGCTGCCTCACTTCACTCTCACGAAGTTAATGCTGCTCCTTTGTCACTTCGCCTTAATCTCACATCCACACAAGCCATCACTGCACACATTAGCACCACCTACATTTGCTTGAGTTGATGATACCTGTCAGAGCAGTACACAACAATCACACATGATCTTCCCATCCTTGCGTTGCTACCTTCAGTCTGCTACAGTGCCACTTAAAAAAAAGGAAAAATTGTTCCTAAAATCTCATTGTGTCTTAATTCAATCTTCTTTTATCCTCTCTCTTCGTTGACGTATTAATTTGAGGTCAAGCAGATAATCAATTGTGTTCCATCAAAAAGTTCGAGATCTTCATTGTATGCATGCTCTAATCTCTATCAACAATTCTAATGCTTTGGTTATTTGTGTTTTCAGCTTCTAGTCTTGATTTTTTAGACTACATTTATTAGTTCATATAATAAGTTAGACATAGATTGTTTCTTAGTCTACATTTACTAATTCATAAAATAATTTACACATGGATTGTTTCTTAGTCTACATTTACTAGATGAAGCTAGTCATAGATTGTATCTTAGTCTACATTTGCTAGTTCATGTAGTGATATTGATGCCCGAAATAGATGTGGGTTAGATGAAGTTAGTTGCATACGATGTATTGCAAGAACATACGGGAGGAGTAAGACTTTAATAGATTAGGGTTGCATGCTCTTCAGTCAACTTGGATTGCAGATTCATGGTTTGTAATCTATTGTAAACATTTTAACTAAATGAAGCTTGGTCTCTTTTTGCAATCTTAGTGGAGCTTGCTCTGGTTAATTAAACATTGCACTGCACCCACTCGGAGGTCTAAATGCATCTGTATAAATTTCATCATTATTTGTTCACCCTTACAGGATATATCAGAATCCAGCATTAGTTAAAGCAGCTTCTGTAGCCTTTTGGTCGTCTTGCCGTGTTATATCAAAGTTGTTTTGACGATTTATCTGCTTGTGGGGTTGGACATCAATGTTCCGGTCAACATGGAAGCCCACGACACCTAGACGCTTCCAGTGCTGGGGAAGAACAGGAAATTAGCGGCTACGAGGGCATCAAAAAAGACCGACTTCTTCAGGTGAAAAAAGGGTACTAAGTCCTCTCTCATATGTTATTTGTAAATTCGTAGTGTTCGTGATTCAGGGAAGTTTTTCTGATGGATAAATGTTCTTAGATTCGTTCACAATTGTAGGACTAATTATTGCTCCCTGGTTGACACAGTAACACCGAGATTATTCATTGAAATCTGTGTTTTTAAACTTGGGAATTGTTGATTGGAAAACACACTATTTGGAAGCTGTTCAGTAATTTGAGCAGATGGAGAAATACACTTGAAAGAGTAGTGTTCTTCAACTGTCCAAAACTTCAATTACAGTGGTTTAGAATTATTTTTGTGACGCCATTTGGAATGCTTCAATAGACCTGATTGTGGTCTGTTAATCCAGTAGCCAGTAGGTGAACAACTATCTAATTTAATGCGTTAATCCAGTAATGCGTTAATCCAGTGACAGTAATTATTATATTTAATCCAGTAGCCAGTAAATTATAACAGTAAAATTAAGTAATTCATAATTTTTCTTTAAGGCTGCGTTTGGTATAGGATAATGTAATCGAGTTTGTAATATAATCAAGTTTGTAATGTATACATTACTATGTTTGGTAATGAGTTGTATGTAATCTTTGATAACCATAGGCTGCGTTTGATGAAAGGTAATTCATCCTGTAATGTAATTAAAGATTGGCGGCCGACGACCGACAATGACGACCGACGACTATGGTTGACGGCGATCGGCCGGTGACCGGCGGCCGGCCGATGATCGGCAGGCGATCGGCCGATCGGCGATCGGCCGATCGGCGATCGGTGCGGCCCGGCTGATAACTTTACAAGCTGTAATGTAATCGGATTACATCGATTTTGTTTTGTAATCGAGATTACAAATCTTGAGTCAGTTTTGTAATCAAGATTTCATTACATTACAATTTTAAAATTATTTCAAACAAAGAAATATAATTTGTAATGTAATCTTGATTACATTATAGGATGGATTATTCCCTATCAAACGCAGTCTAAATGCGTGATGGTGCGCGACTGCTAGGCAACTTCCTCACACACGAACTCTGGACCCAGTGAAGCAACTCCTCCCTCTATTACTCGTTCAATACCCTTTTTAACGTGGTCGCTCGAATAATTGCAACAGAGAGCTGTTTAAATTTGGCTGTTATTTTCCAAATTGAATATTTTTTTTGTCCTTTTATTTCCGATATACTGTTGACGCTGATCAAAAAGTGAACAGTAGCTGGAAAGAAAGCTCAAAGGAAATAGAAATTAATATTAAAAAACAAATTTAGAATGAGTTTAATTCGATTGAGATTCTTTGAGATTTCATTAATACAGATCGACATTTTTTATTTAACAAAAACATTATTTTTAGTCCGTGATGAAAAAGATCCAAGATCCCAACTCCAAAAGTAAATAGATAAAAGAATCCACTAGCTCATAGAAAACTTAGAACAAATGTAAATATGAAACGCCAATCTAACAAACAAAAAAGAGAAATGGTTAAAAAAAACGATAGCTAGAGAGCAGCCAAGATCCGCTGAGGCGATGCCAGTGTAATCACCAAGCGCCTACATCGCGAAGGCGACGGCAGCAACGGTGAAGGCTCCGATCCAACTGAAGGAAAGAGCAGCAGCGCCGTTACCAGCCGGAGGCGGGGCGTTGGGAGCAGAAGCAGGAACACCGGCGATGGACGACCTAGGGGCTGGCGCAGGAATATCGGAGGTCGGGGAGGTCGGCGGGGCGGGAGGGGACAAAGAGGGCGACTTGGCGGCGGGGACAGGTGCAGGCGGCGCGGACATGGGCGCTGCTGCCGGGGGCCTCACTGGAGCCACTGCGGGAGGCGGAAGGAGAGGCGAGGGAGCAGGAGGCTTCACCGGAGCCACGGAGGGTGACTTGGAGGGGGGGCGGCCGGGCCCTGGGCGGAGGCGGCCACGGCGAGAGACGCCAAGGCGAAGGCGATCAACGCGAGGCGAGATGCCATTTCCACCAGAAAGCGATCGAGGGGCGGAATGCGAGAGATGGCTCAAGAGAAAAGTGTTCGAGATCGAGATCGAGATCGGGAACAAGCGTTAGGGTTTGAGCTGCGGGGAAGAAGCTGCAGCGCGAGCGGTATTTAAAGAGAGAGAAACTATTTCTCTCTCTCTATCTTTCTCTCTTTAATATTATTTATTCATCTTTAAATTTCTCGGAAGGAGAGGGCTGAGGGCTACGCGTCGGAGCCGTTACCGAGACTCTTCGATCAATTGTGGCCATCTGATGTATCACCAACGGCCGTAGATCGGGTCAACTTTTCCTCCGTTTCTACTCCCGTTAATTTCGAGTTTCCGCGTTTGTCGGACAGGGCGGAGCTGGCTGGACGCGAAACCGTCCTTTTTCCACGTCCACGGTGGCAGAATCGACCGTCCCAATTCAGATCGAAATCGGACGGCTGAGCTTACACAGAATGTGAACGTTGCAGAGGTCCGAGACGCGTGAGGAAGTCCAACTAGCCGTTTCGAAGCTTCCAGAAAGAAATGAGGGAAGAAATGACTAATTGGCTAAAGACAATGGGCAGATCGGACGGAGAGTCGAAGAAAGAGAGGTGACTGTTCGTGCAATCCCACAGCAGGTAATATTTGATACAAGTTAAAAATAGGTTCGATTGAAAGATTATGATCTTCAAAATATTTTAAGAGCTATTTGAGTCAAAAGCTCGATATTGTTTCTAGCAGTGGTTCTTTTAAGTGCTATTTGAGTCAAAGCTCGATATTGTTTAGTGTTCTTTTATGTTCTATTTTCCCCTGAGAAGATGAAGTTGCCTTACAGATTAGAAACATGAACTTGAAGTGCATCTGGTCCTAAGCATTTGCTCCCATCAGCCATTTTAACCATGTGCGCATTTTTTCTGTCACTATTATGACTTGTGCTATCAGTCGAGTTGTCTTTTGTCTCTTCAACTGATAGCTAGACAAAATAATGGCTTTTTCTGTAGATTTATTGTGACAGATTATTTTTCTATTTCGTTTTGCTATTCATTTCGAGATAAACTCAAATACCTAGGAAATTCTCTTGTTAATCTAGTATTTACTGCGAGGTATCCGAGTCTGGAAATTACCAACTAGATTCTTAGTCCTTATGTGTAGTACAGAACCACTTCTTGGGACAGATTTCTTATGAGAAAGGTTCTGCTACGAGGTTACACTAGCTACAATCTTAAGACAATAGAAATTGTTTCAGCCTTGATATCTGTTTAGTAATGTCTTTAGAATAAACTCCATTGCTTTTGGTTCTCTTTGTGAAGTGGATATTTAGACAACAATTATTCTCCACAATTTATAGGCATGGCTCACCTCTCTCCACCGCTGCTTTTACCCTCCTTTGCAGGATTCTCAGGCCCTAACAGGTGGCACCCAATGCCGAGAGGTACGTGGAATACAGAACCACTCAAAAGAGATGGTTGGTGCATTCCACATAGTTCCAAATCTACGCACACTTGATTGTTCTCACTTTGTAAACAAGAAAGAGACCCCGTTCAACTTTTGTCTGAACTTGGATTGCATTGCCAAGTTGGAAAGGATGAAGAAAGAAGGTAGAAGATATTCGTTATGACTACGACGTAAGTGACATTAAGGCATGTTAAGACAAGACTTCTCCTTCAAGGAAGTATATGTTGTCTCCTGCTTCTAGGAGGGGAAATGCCCTTGAACTTAAACCTTTTATCTGTTTTCATCAAGTGTTTCCTTGTCAAATTGATGCCTACGCCAAGTAGAAAATTTCAGACTATTTAATAACTTGGGATGATGATATTTATCAAGTTATATGCTACACGTTGTGACCTAACATAAAAGCTAGGCTAAGGTTTTTATTTGAAAAGGGAAAGCTAGGATAAATTATAGACTCATTTACTTGTTACAATAGCCAATATAATTGAACTTGGTTATGCATTTTGTCTGTTTCTGAAAATTTTCACATGTTGGATAGCTATGTCTGAATATATTGGATGTGTTTAATCAATAATGAGCCTGATTAGGTAGATCTAATCATTTTGGAGTAGATATAATAGTTTTTTCCCCCATCCCTATATCTAGGCACCAACCTACTGTGAGAATTCAGATTATGATATGATCATGGGGATATGGTCTCAAAATGACCTTTCTTGTAGAAACTTACAAGGAATCATAGGCATTAGTGAAAGAAAACTTGAGATGTGGATCAGAGCTTTAGCTTAAAAAAATAAAAATGAAAGTGAAAGAAAAAGAATCAATTGAGAAAACTTTACTTCACAGCACATCAGCCGCAATATTGGATGCTGAAATACCAACAACAATAAAAAAAATTACCATTTAACATACGAACTCAGAAATTACAAATATGTGGCGGTCATCATCCTACATGACTAGTGAGATTGGCTAGTAGTAGCTTTCGGGCATTTATTCAACTATTGCACTGGCAATCTAAACTGAGGGTGACCATATGTGAACAGGAAACTGCTGCCTGAATTGATTTGTATTTAATAAGTTCAAATGAGCTACACATGCATATTAATCTACAAGAAAGATGCTATTCTTGCACACTAATATTTTATCAGAATGTTGGGTAGAAGAGAAGCTTTCAAAGGGTTTTTTTTCATTGATTTCCATGATCAATCTATTGAATATATAACTTGAATGTTTCTGTAGAGCTGGTTCAGATAAGAAATAAAAAGGCTTTGTGAATTTCAAAATGATCTGTCTAAACGGATGGATGGATAGTCTAACATAGTTGGATTTATTTGAGATACAGATGGAAATCTTAAACTTGAGTAATTACACAGGGTTTAGATCTGCAACAACTCTACCCTTCAGGTATGCATTATAAGAAGGTAAGTTGAGATCAATTTTAGGCAAAAAAAAAAGAACCATTAAATTGGACCTTCACGCAAGCTACTCTGCAGATTTTCATTTTCTTTATTTAGCATATATCCTCAAGAAGAGCCTATCACCATAGATACAAAATTAGTGATCAGTTCAATTTTTTTCTAAACATAAATCATGGTGGTTGGTTATTGTTTATTAAGTAAACTAAATGATGTTGCTCAAGGAAATTGGTATGTTTAGAGTGGACAACTACTATATTTAAGGTGAGATAAAGAAAAAGAATAATCTCCACTGATGCTTCTGAATTCAGTACTAAACCATGTGACTCTAAACTCAAATAAATAAGACAAAACAAACTGGAAAACTGAAACTACTGAGTAAATAAACATTAGGCTTGTCAGTTTCTTGAAAATCCTAATTGCTAGTCCTTCATTGTGGAAACTACTAGTTATTTCTTCTTTTTAATATCAATAGCTGTTAATTTTGACAAACTATAAGAAAAAGGTACCTTCGTGCTGCTCATGTTAATCTAACAGCAGTGCTATCTATAACACTGCTTGACACAAGTTTTGAATATAAGAAGAAACGTAGCAGTGGCAGAAATGGGACAAAAGCTCAATGAAGTTTGAACTAATTTGTGTATTGGTTTCTGATATCATAATCTCGGATTGGAAATTTTTTGTTTATGGAGGACTTATGTCATTTTCTTGAAGTTGAATAGAGATCAGTCACCCTTTCCTTTAAATTAGGCAGTGAATATCTGTATAAGACAGATCACCTAAAACAATGGATTCATCCATACGCTTTTATCATACATAGCAAACAATAGGTCTTGTGCATCCTCATGAAACCAGAAAAATAAAAATAAAAAATGGATGCAGACATCCCTTATGTCAAAATGTTGCAAGTACAATACTTGGCTGCAAGGGATTGCCTAGAAAAAAACATTTTCATTCATGGAGAACAATGAAACCTCATATATGTAATGCTGATTATGACAATTATCTTCATAAACTAGCTGTTGAAAGATAATGTAGACATAATGTCCCATTGGTTTTGCCTTTTGAGCTTCATCAACGGCCAAAGAAGCTGAGCATGCAAATCCATGTTTACCTAAGAAAGTAAATCCATTTAGATATAAAAGTAAAGCTTGCTTAGGGCCTACCAGCAAAAACCAAAAAAACAAAAAACTTAAATAAAATCACTCTTCCCCACACCAACCACCATCATCTCCTCCACAAAATATTGCTTTTGTATAAACTAGTATTTGCTGATCTTTAACAAAATTTCTTCTTTTTTTTTTTTTGATTTAGGTTGCATTTCATTTAGGTGTCATTTCATCTGTTTCCCCCACCAATAACTAAGGTCACCCTTTAATCCTACCACCTCTAGGACTTTGTTGGTTTTATATATAGACTGCTAGATTCCTGCAGCTCTAACCTGTTCTCCATCCTCTCATTTGATATCTGTATGCTTTAAGGAAAATTGAAGATGCATATAAAGAAGGCTCACAAGGAGAGTTTTGCTTCTTGTGAGGAGTTCAGAGGCACAAGTCAGAGGTAGAAAATAAGGAGAAGAAATAAGAGGCACCATGGAAACTAAGTGACGACTCCATCAGCTGCTCGTATTTTCTCATCGACCTCCTCTTATCATACCGATTTCAATTATTCTTATACCATCCACATAACCACCATCACCAGCTGAAAAAAGCAGCAAGACAAATGAAGAGGCTCAGCAGCTCAGGTTCTTTTTCAGGACAGGAAGGAAAAGATGTTAGCTGTTCTGGTATACAAGCCAAGATATTCTTTTCTTTCTCCATTCTTGTAATTTAAATTCTTCTATTTCATGTTGTTTAACAGAAGAAGAAGAAAAGGAGAAGCAGGAGGAAAGATTTCAGTCCCTTCTTGTAAATGGTATGGATGAGGTAGAGGAGGAGGACCTGTGCTCCTATGGACAGTCATCACTCGGAGAGAAGAAGCGCAGGCTTAGTGTAGATCAAGTAAAAGCTCTAGAGAAAAATTTTGAAGTGGAGAACAAATTAGACCCGGAGAGGAAGGTGAGACTGGCACAAGAAGTTGGCCTGCAGCCACGTCAAGTGGCGATTTGGTTCCAGAACCGCCGTGCCAGATGGAAAACTAAGCAGCTCGAAAGAGACTACGCCGTGCTGAAAGCACGGCATGATGCTCTCAAGCTCGACTACGATGCGCTCCGCCGTGAAAAGGAGGCCCTCGAAGGAAATGTAAGTCGCAAATTTTCGTTGCTTCAGCTAACCAACCCTGCATAATTCACTTTGTCTGATCCCCGATGGTTCAGGTAGCGGAGCTGAAGTCCGGGCTAGCAAGATCTGCAACGGAGTCGAAGAAGAAAGGCGCCGACGACGATAAAAAATCAATTTTTGTCTATAGAGATGGCGCTTCTGACAGCGATTCAAGTGCGGTGTTCAATGATGAAACTAGTCCTTATTCTGTGGTGGTGCTGGAGCAGCACAGCTTCATGGGGTTCAATTCTCAGAGCTCCTCCTTGTTCGAGATCAAGGCTCAAGATGAGATGATGAACTACTCTGAAGTAAAATCCCTGTACGGAGAAGATCAAGAGCCTTGTAGTAGCTTGTTCTCCGAAGAAGAAGCACCAAGCCTCCCTTGGTATTACTCAGAAGGATGGGAATGAGCAAGCACATGGGTGGTTCACATGATTTGATCTCTCATGTAAAAAACTACTGTAAATGGAGCTATAGCTTTGCTATAATCTCTACTAGAAATGTGTACTGAAGGGCTTAGCTTTCCATGCTGAAGACAAAAGTAGGAGTAAAGGTCTCTCTCTCTCTCTTGTTGGAGGAAGCAAAAGAATAAGGTCTCTACTGTTGAACTCAAAAGAAGGACATAGTTTTATCTCTTGTTTTGGAAGTGGATGCATTTTCATTTGTTTAACATGGTAACTGTCTCTTTATCAGTAACAGACTCATACCCCCACTAGTAATCTGGGGCCTTGGATTCCAGCAAGAATTTAGGTAGATAATAAAGATCTTTCCCACAGAATACTAAGATCAGATAAATTATTACAAGGTAAAAGAAATAGGGACACTTGCACACTAAAAAACTTGGGCTTTTGTTTTAACAAACACTGCTTTTTATGCTCAGCTACTTTTCTACCTGTCTTATGATTCTCAACAATGTAAAGAGCAAAGCTTGGCAGCTTTTTTTTACTGTATTAAAGGGGAGGGAAAACACTTTCTTTTTGGTCAGAAACATGCACAGCAGAGCAATGACATGTTGATGTGTATGCTTTTGTATCCTTTCTGCTGTTGCCTCTGTGTCATTTTCTCTCTTAAGCATTTTTCTATGGCCGTGGTGTATGTAGCTTAGCACAAGCAAAACAAAGAAAGAAGTAGACTCGGGACCATCAATTAATGTCCTCGAGTGAAATAATTTTAAACTATATATATTTAGATTTTTGGATCATTGGTTCTTGGTCACCAGATCAGCACAATCCCTAGGTTGTGAGATCCAAACTGTTAACATAAATCTTTCATCAAAATTATTCTAAAGAATTTTTTTTTAATCTGAATTACATCAACCTCCTTTCTTCACGTCACTTCCATGTTTGTATTATTATTTTACTTTTTGTCATTTTGTCGAGTTGTAAGATGATGCAATCGATAGAATTAAATATTTTCATATCAAAAGGACTCGATTGCAAAAGATTTAGTCCTCCAAGTAGTATTTGATATATAATAGAATGCATGTGCAACATGCGCCTATTAAAATATTGCAAGAAATGTATAGAATCAAAGTAAGAAATTAAGTCAATCCCTTAACTAACTTTGCGTGAGCAAATGAATAAAATTATATTTACTCGTGTTCTTATGTAATGTCACAAATATAACTTCTTCTGTTTTTTCTCTTTTTGCCTACTATTTTCTTAATATAAAATGAAAATTTTGACTAGATCATAAAAAAAATCTTTTGGAGAGTTTTCATATTTGAGGACGGCTAGATACAATGGTTTATATTATTATTCTATTAAAGAAGATGAAAAACGTGTAGGTTCTGACCTTAATGCTATGGTGTTAGAGACATTTTTGATTTTGTTGTTTTAATTATTCCTCTATTATATTATAGCTCTATGCTTCAAGCTTAACCTAAACATTCAATAATATAATTATGAAAATCTCATGTTGCTAACAATAATAGCTTTTTGGGATGACAATTTTGCCTATTGCGTATTAATGGAGAAGAAGTTCAATCAAATTTGCCTACCACACTTAATTTTGCCTTAGTTAAGAAATAAAAAAGAATTAAATCAAGAGATAAAAATCCAATTCTACAGTGGTGATGTGAGGCCATCTACATGCATTGATGTGGTGGGTAGTGTCAACCACGAACACCCATAAATGCTCTAATTTTGAATAGATATGCCAACTAAATTCCTTTAACTTAATTAAATAAATCCTGTGGAAGGGCCAAAATGTGGAATTAATATATCCATGTTTGTGTTTGCTAATGGAAGCCACCTTTTGTCACTAATAGTGAACCACTTGATTATCCTTTTTTAATAATAAATTGGTCTATCAATTAGCTTTGTTTTGTTTTTGTTTCAAAAAACTTGTTTAATATTTTACTTTTCATTTATTTTTTTTTTCAAGCAATGTCCTTGGTTTGGTACATGTCTCACTTTTCAAGAGCTGGATTCCTTATGGTGCCACAAGAAAGAAGAGAAGAGACATCACAATATTCCATGGCAATTTTGTGCAATTGGCAAATTAATTAGATGGATATGTATGCATAAGACAGATTAGAAATTGATGGACCATGACCACACACACTGGACCTTTTTTTAATTATAGTTATTGGCATCGACATGTCATTTTCAATAAATCAATGATACAATTAGATATTAAAAATACAAATAAAGAAGTATAATATGTATGTTAATGGGGATTGCATTTTAGTTTTTTTTTTACTTAAATAATGGTCAAAGTCTTCATTGGTTGAACAGTAAACAAAAGTAGACAAGAAGTCATGAATGATGCGAGAATTAATGGTCAAACTTATCACTATTGATCATTTGTGGAGGTCATTGTCAAATGACTTTAATAATTTGTCAAGATATAGCTAGCTAGTAAGATTTAGGAATCAATAGTCTTTAACTAATTAGATGGAACTCGCAAACTCTTTCTTCATTTTTCATTTTTATGAAACTAAAGTCTCGCACGAGTCGATCTATTTGGGTCATCTAAGCATCAAACTTTCCATTGGGTGATGGTGTCTATCATTTGTGTATGATCTTTTCTTTCTTTCTTTCTTTCGTGTCTTTTAATGGTTTTAGTTTACTTAGAAATTTAGAGATCGAGAGTACAATGTGGACTTGGTTGCTTGGATCGCCACATTCACTGACCACCTCATCATAGCAATCCTAGTCGTCATGAAAAAGGAAAACATCTTAATTAGATTCCTTCTCATCAAAATAATCCAAATCACCGTGACAAAGAAAAACACTCACCAAAAGGAATTTATCTCATAGTAGGGTTTCAAATTCAGTGTTTGACACCACTCATGCGAATATGCATTCTTTTATTAATGTTTGCAAAAGGTCATGAGGAAATGACACCACTCATGCTACATGTTCACAAAAGTTTAATCAGAACCAAAATAAATTCGTATTAGCTTACTTTTATGAAATGCCTATAAGATTAAATATGGTAGCCCCTAAAATCAAAGTTTGATCAACCACCTGGTTGTCCTTCGCCGCCAGTGCCCGCAGGCTTCAGACGCGAAAGAGAGAGGGCGGTGGGGGATCGCCGGACCACGGCAACGCAGGGGCAGGCGCGAGATAGAGGGAGGCGACGCAGGCTAGCGGAAAAACGGTGATTAGGGTTCGCGAGAGGATCTGCGGGCGCGAGAGCAAAATCGCGAAAACTTTTCTACGATTCTGCTTTTGTTTTGTCCACGCAGCGTACCATCCGCTGTTCGCGTCGCCACATAGAACTCGTCCGCAGCCCAGGTCTGCAGGCGAACAGTATTGTGTGTGTGTATCTTTTGAACTTAGGGTTTAAAATTTAAAATTTAGTTTTAGATTTCAGATTTAAATTAAATATTTAAATTAGAGAAATTTAAAAAAATCTAAAAAAAATTATACTTGATGCTCACCTGGTGAGCACCAAGTATTCAAAGAATGAAATTGAAAGAATTTCAATTATAACGTAATATATATCTAATCCATCTGTATTTTTAGTTGCATTTCAATTTTTTATTTATTTAGAAAAATTTGAATGAAAAGAAATAATATTACCTCTTTATTTATTTATCTACTAATTAATTGGACGTTTAAGTTACTGCTGAACTTTTACAAACTAAATCTGGTAAGTCAATTGCTGTCGGTTTCGTTTTTGATGCAGTGAGATCTATTAGAATATTGAGTTAAAAAGTCACCAATTAGCCGATTTGGCGTCTCTTTGTGTTATGCACTGCATGGTCACTCCATTGACGGTGCAAAGAAAAGCCATCCAGGTTCGCAGAAAAGAAGAGAATTGGCGAGCCAAATCTGACCCGACCACCACTCTCCATACTCCGTTCTTCATCTCCGCCTTCATGCTACCTGCGTTGCGGCCTTTCCCTTCCCTGGTCTCCCACCTGTTCCCCTTCGCCGCATTCTGCTTCTCCACCTTCATGTTCAGCGCTCTATCACGCCCCGAAGGGGAAATATCCAGCATCCGGTCCACCACATTTAGGGCATCGGTTAGGCTCCGCTGCTGGTTGAACGGATCCATCGCATCTGCGACAAAAGACCGAACCTTGTCAGGGGAACAATCATGCGCGGGATAATCATAGATGATTAATTTTAATATGAGCGAAAGATCTCCTAAGATGCTGCGCTCCCCGCTTCCTGGCCTCGGGCCGTCGGAGGGCGAAGCGGAGAAGGAGCGAGAGAGAACGGTGACCACAGAAGTGCGAAACTTGTTGACAGCTGCTATTCTCCGGCCGATAAGCATATGGCGGAAGCAGTCAATGTGTTTGAGTACATAGAATATAGAAAAGTGGCGACGTAAGTGACGACCAGAGCTTCATAGGTTGGATTGGAGACCATGCACGTTTAGGTCAAAAAGGCTTGGGAAATGCAAGGAATGATATAGAAGGGTGGCGAAGTTAAGACCAGAGCTTTCTAAAGTGGGCTGGAGGCCATGCACGTACAGATCAAAAAGCGGCGAAGGAGATCCCACATGGTGGATCCTAAGCCGCGTGATTAATATCTGACGGCCCGCCATATCTCATGGACCGCGGATAGCAAGAGCTTTTTATTTATATGAAGCTGAGCCGAATAGAAGTATAACTTCAACAGCATACCAAACATAAGAGACTTCGAGTTCTATTTTTATTTTTTTTATTTTATTGTATAGGTATTTTACCTTTAAAAGTCGAGTCGCGTCGCGGTGGTGGGATGCCCGCCGATGGTCTCTGGAAGCCTGTCCTCTGTAAACTCTCCCAGGACCTCATCTTTGGATGTTGGATCAAACTGTGCGCGCCAACGCGAACAATAATAAATAAACAAGCAATTTAAGTTACAAAACCACATGAAAACATGCAAATTGCATTACTTACATATAAGCTGCGTTGGAAATGGAATGCAAGGGCTCAAAAAGTCTAGATGATCATTAGTCAATCATCATGTCGCCGCATCTTAGTGAAAGGGTGGTATCTGGAACTTGTCTGATAATTATCTGTCGCTTCGAGTCTTGCTTTGAATAAGCTGAAAGACATGTTGCATAATGATTGAAATATGAAAAGTGAATTGCACTACGCGAATGAACAACAAAAAGATACATTGCATGTAGCAAATGTTGCACCTGATTCAGCATCTTCATATTCTGATGTGTGAGCACTGTTGGGGCTATCACCGCCAATGACCTGTGAAGGTGGTTGAATTTGGTCATCTCTTGTATGGCTGAGACTTGTTGAACGGCTGAGACTTGGTCTATCCTGAAGCCCGTTGCAATACGGTGGGTTATTTATAAGGCAATTACAAATAAATTAAAGCATGCATCGACTGAATTTATAAGATCATAATTAACTAAGTTCAACATGACTTTCAACATGGACCACGATGATTAAGATGCTCCTTCAGACACTCTAGAGCTTAAGAAGGGCTATTGGGTTTGGTCTTCAGATCTTCAAGCCATCTGTTCCAAAAAGCTTATGACCTTTGTCATAGATCTTCAATATTGGTAGTAGGCTGGAAGGAAACGCAGAGTATTTATATTGAGTGGACTTTTCATTTGGAAAATACTTTGAAATAGGTGGCCTATCTCCCAGTATTTGGGGCATATGTGCACACACTGTTATGTTAGTGCCCTTTTTAGCAACTCTCCTATGGATATTACAGAACAGAAATGAAGCTTTTACTTTGTACCATTTTAGCATGTTTGAGTCAATTTGCCGTTGAGAGACAAATGATGAGATACAGACATAAATAATGTTGGGAGACACAGTATGCAAAAAGATAATTGGGTCAGCTTGATGTCAAACAATAGCAGTTTGGGTAAAACGCAGAAGAAGCCCAGGTTCAAGGGTTAACACAGACTCCAGATGAATTCGAGTATCATATGATGGATCTGTAATGCATCATGTGTGTCGGATGGGAATTGCCTTGCTTCAAGATTCTGGTGATTTAGTTGCTAAAGTGCTTACAAGTTGCCACAGTCCATTTAATTGGTAAGGCAACAGTTATTTTAAAACAGCAAGGCTAAAGCCATTTTAAAGGACAACAGAAGAAGAGTGGAGGTACAGATGAGTTCTCTGGTTGTCTACGTTTAGTAACAATTTTGAATGGTGTTAATGCAACTCCTTGAAAAAAGGTAACTATTATGATTAAAGGCTGCAAGTAATTTATGTATTAACGTTCGACGATGGATACATCTCTATCTAATAATAAAGTAAAAGTGTAAAATGCAAATATATAAATAGGAAAGTAACAAACAACCTTGACTTCACGATAATGGACGAGAACAATGTGCATGAGATCACTGAAACAGGAAACAAAACTATAAAAGACAGTGCAGTTAAAAAATAAAAAACAATAGCAATAATGAAAATATGAAGGCTTCGTGAGCACGGATTCCACTAAGGCAAAAAGATAACACGAAAGCAATGAAGGAAAATAAGAAATCAAATCCTAACATTAATAAAAGAAAAGGTGACAAGTATTTTGTTTTATTGAAATTTCAACACGAATGCCATGGCTAACACTAAATACTGAACATAAAGAGATTGTATATATTCACATCTTACTAGGCAAAAAATCAACTTTCTAACACTGAATTACTGGATCATAACAATTTCCAGGAAAAAAGATTACATGGACTGATGGACTGGATGTAGGAGAAGCAATCCAAACTAAGTATACGTTTCTATCTTCATATTAGTCAATGCCAACATATATCTTTTTGCAATTGGTAATGCATTGTTGGTTTATAGTTTATACAATGAAAAGGTATAGGGTTCATTTGTTCAAAAATTGGAAAATATGACACAATTTTTTTTTTACTAAGTCTAGAATGAGTCTGGCCCTTGGGGATTGAGTTTCAACAACCTAGCAATGCACAAATTTTGGATGGTTTTCATACTTATACCCAAATAATTCAATGAAAATCTAAAGCAGGTCTCATACACATCAGTATTAGTAAGTGTAGATTTTGAAATAAACATTGAATTCTGAAAAAAAAAATAATTTTATACACCATTTCTGCCATTTGCTGATGAAGCAGAAAAATCAACATGTAAAAATTAACCACAAAAAAGGAAAAGAGAAAAAAAACAGCTAAAACTTACTCTTCCAACATCCAATAACTCCGCCTTTGAAATTTTTCGTTCTCTTCGCCATGAGCATAATAGCAATGAAGCATATCGACACTTCCAACCTAGAACCATCATCATAAGTTTGGTTGAATTCAAGACAAACTTCAGGAAATTGATGATAAAACATAGCTATCCTTCTATGAAGAGGAGCTACTCCACGCAAGTACAAACTGAAAAAGTTTTCCCGCAATAATTTCACAAAAACTCTGAAATTCTCTACTTTTCATTTCGGATACATGTCATACAGCTTACATAGCTCCAGTGAAGCAACGCATGAAGCAATAATATTATGACGTAGACTCTATATGTGGTAGCATGGTTAGGTGCATGAGACAGCTTATTCCTTGAAGGTGTCAATGGGTGATTGGGTCCATCGAAATAGCATTACAAGTATACCTAGATATCTTTGACTGCTGCCCTCTAAAAAATATATCCATAAGTCTGCACGTGACCAAGAAAACAGATTTTCCAATCTATTTTTGTTAAAATCAAAAAGCAAGGATACACACTACTCTATCCTCCCCCCGCCAAAAATGAAAAACAAATGGAAATAGATCATTACAAAATTTACCTACTTTTAGTCTCTCATGAGCTTCTTTAACCGTTTTTCCATCCTTTTTCTTTCTCCAATTATGGCCGTCCTTTCTGAAGTACCTTAACACTTTTCTGTCAAATAGAAATAGGGATCCACCTAAAAAAAAAAAAGAAGATAGTTCTTCGACATAAGAATATACTAAAGAAGATGAGGGAAAAAAAAAAGGTCAATATGTAAAAATAGCAGGAAGGTTTCTCTCTTGCAATGGTGGCAACCTTCCTCATGAGGAGTTGGATAGGTCGCTGAAGGGCCACTAGATGGATTGAGTTATCCTTGTTCTTCTTTAGGTAATGGTTGTGTCTACTTGGGTCATATCAGGAGAGCTTGTGTTAATGGATTGGATGATCGACGATCACTCAACGGGGAAGGATTTTTCCAATCTTGTTCCTCAAATGAATTAAGATATTAGGGCATTGTTAAGGAGGATTCAGGAGTCTACGGCTGATGTAGTGATTCTAAATCTGGTGAAGGCTGGAAAAGGTATGAAGTTTATATGGGAAAAAAAATTAGGAAGAATTCTTGCATTGGAGTTTGTTAGCGGTATGCTCAGTTTGGAGATTGTGAGAAGGGCTGATGCTTGTGCATCCTTGCAGCAAGGTTTTATGCTTTCTTCTTTGAGACCGAGGATGATTGCAAAGATGTCTTGGTGAATGGGTATTGGATTATAAATGGTAGGGTGTTGTCCTTTCTGCTGTGAAAGCCTTGTCTTTAATCTGTGGTTAGGAAGATTGATAAGGTTTTTGTTTGGATTCACTTTCCTGATCTCCATATTGAAATAATGAATATAGATGTCCTGCCTTTAGTAGCTATCATTGTTGTCAACTCAATAAAATTTGATGGTATTACTGCTCTAGATCCAAGTTTTTCTGTGCTTATTGAAGCTTGTGGGAAGAGATTTTTTTTTCCCCATTCCATTGCTCATGAGAATGTTCCTAATCTTTGGAATGCCTACAATAAACATGGTAACTGAAGCAAAGCGATAAGTGTGGAGAGAGGAGTTTTAATGGGGATACTGCTAAGGGTTCACCTGATGGATCAAAAGAGGGCTCTTCTAAGGAGGATGCAGAAAACTTTGAATCATATAGGTCGTGGGTGTAGAGCCAGAAAAGCATGAGGGAGAAGGCATTACCTAAGGCTAACTGTGATATTTGAATCAAAAGACTAATGCCTTTGCAATATTGGGTAACGATTTAGACGAGGAAGATAGGATCAAGTACTGTGATATGGATGGTATGGGTGTTTCTTGGAGGAATTAGATGAAAATGTTGTTACATTTATAGAGTTTTATCTCTATTTCTCTGATGCTTGATTTTTCTGCTGGGGGTGTACACAAGGCTACTTCTTGTAGTACAAAGACTAACACATTTGCAGGATTGGGTGACAATTTAGATGAGGTAGAAGGGCTCAAGTAAGGATGGTAAGGATGTTGTCTTGGATGGGTTTGATGTGAATATTATTGATGATTTAGATATGGAAAGGTTCGTTCTGTTGGTGATGGTTCAGATGTTAATAAAGTTATTTCTGTTTCTGGGAGCTGATCTTTCTGTGGGTGTTGTTATTGGTGAAAGTGCTGTAAGGTTTAGTGGGATACTGAATTACGAGTCAAAGAAGAATATTGGAGTTTATAAGGGGTGCGTAATATTCAGAGTTGGTCCTGTGAAATGGGAATTTGTTAATCAGATTGATTTGCTAGATTCTGAAGGTGAGATTATAGTTACAGCTGAAAAGTCGAGCTTTGTGGTGTACAGTCGGATTAAGAAGGCATTGGGAATGGATGCAGTTGCACTTGATTTCAATGGCCCGATAGGGTATTTGGTGGTTGGGGTTTATGAAGTTAAGGAAGAGTCTACAGTGATGTGTGAGGTGAGTCTACAGTGATGCAGTTGCATAGTCAAAATTCACTTATTGGTTCAGAGGCATATTATCGACTAATATATAAAGAAATGACTTCATACTCTGAGGTTTATTTGGAGGTTCTGGTGCTATACGAAATTTCTTATGGTTCTGAAGTATTTCACAGATTTCAGCAGGGCGTAGCCATCGATGTTGTGCTTCCACAAGTAATTGCTCAATATCTGTATATCCACAAAAATTATCTCATCAGAGGAAAACAATAACAAGAGAGAAGTATCTGCTCAAGAAATTAGATTGTGCTTAAATCCATCCAAGTCCCTTCTTAGGACGTCAGAAATTTTTTACAAAACCATTTATATAATCACAAGAGAAAAATAGCTGCACAATAATATTGTCTGTATACCAAATAGACAAGTTGGTACTGTAAGTATACTAGGATTGTAATACTCCCAATGTACTTCATGTCCATGGTACTGGGATTTCAAAGCATAGAAAACTAGGACTCCAGCTGCAAATATTCCTTAACAAATAACACAATGAATTATAATTTGAAATAGACAAATTATTTAAAAAGATGACCAACCATAGAATGACTGTCAAAGAGAAAACAGAAATGATTAGATAATATAGTTACAGGCCTTAAGTGATAAGGCACTCACCTAGGCGCCATGATTGAGGTCACCTAACATGATTCAAGGTGCTTGATTGACTGCTCATCTAGTTTAGTGCCTTTTGACACTAGCTAATTAACAAAAATATCCAAAACTTTGATGTGCATATTGAATATGCCAAAAATTTCAATCCTAAACCAACTTATGAACTTTCAAAATTGTAACAACGGCTTCCAATAGTTGTGTAATCATATTTGGTTAACTAAATCAGTTTTCCACCCATGCACAATTGCGAAAAGCCCAAAATATAATTGATTACATTGATGATCCGGAATAATATGTGTCCAACTAAAGCAACAATATGTTTATAGTCCACTTATATGGCAGCCAACACAGTAGCACTTGGGCTTCCATTATTGATAATCATAAAGTTCCAAGTCGAAATTCACTACAAACAGACGTTTTGGTATCTATTACAAACCTTATGGGTCAGGATAATCCGTTGATTAACCATATTGAGTGTTTACGATAACCATCGTGCTCAATGATTGCTTACCTTGTCAAATTAAGAGCACTTCTACGTTCCAGCTTAATATGCCATAATACACGAGCTTTAATCCGAATCAACCATCTGATCCAACCATTCAATGCAATATAGTGGAGAATGCACCACATATCCAAAAGGTCTAAAAGTTTACAGCGAAGAAATAATAATCAATGATTCGTCAGATTCTATCAAAGAAGAAAATCTAAGGGGTAGTAATTCTTTATTTCCTATGCCTTTTTAACATTTAGTTGATTGCAACTAAATTACATTCACATCGATTTCGTCTCGAGGGAATAGAGCAGAAGGAAAAAAAAAATTAACTGTGGCAGGGAGAAGTAACCAAACGAAACTTATACATGAAAAAACGAATATACAATGGATACAAAAACCAGGTCAACAGATCTACAATGCATACAAAATAAGGAAGAAAACAAAAACTACGCCAAAGATGAGAAAAAAGAGTAAACGCACAAAAACGTAAAACCTCTCACCAAAAGATGCATTCGCTTCATCACGCCTGACGCCTGCCATAGATATCCCCGACACAAAAATTCACCAGAATCCTAACTCGTAGATTCTCAAAACGCCATATTTCCCACCATCTAAAGGAATCAAAGCGGCAGATCTGCTCAAGACGATCCGCTAATACAATCAAATCCCATTTGCTTCCGGGGCTATATAAGGGTACCGATCGCGCGAAACTTCTCGGAAGAACACCGATTAGGGCCCCAGGGGAACGATAGCGAGATGCTTCACAGCAACCGAGAGCGACAAATGGAGCGAACCTTCGAAGAAGGCGAGGACGAGAGAGGGAAAGATCAAGGGCGAGCCGCCGAGTTGGAAACGGTATGCGGCAGAGCAACTATGAAGAGGAGCAGACGGCGTGAGGAATCCATTGCTTCGATGGGAGTCGAACCACCCATTTATTTATCAAATCAAAGGAACGATACCTTTCCCCGATTAGCATATTACGGACGTGTCGTTGAATAATTCCTCCGACCAGTCCTGTTGTACCCCGCACTGCTGACACCGTCTTCCTATTCGAAGTTTTATGGGTCCCGCAGTGGGACCCACTCGGGGTCCTCACGACTACCAGGTCGTTTTTCTCTGCGTTTGGATCGATAAACTTGCAGTGTCGCTCATTAATATTTATCGTACGATTATTTTCAATAATTAATTTGGCCGTCGGCAGCTTCTGTGTCGAATGACATTGAAAGATGTTGCGAGGGGACTGGAGAAAGGCAAGTATTAAAAAAAATCTACGTAAAAATATTTAATTCGTGTGAAAATGACGGCTCAACTAAATTATTTAATTGAGAAATTGGTAGAACTTAGCTGTTACATCGAAATGGCCACGGCAATCGAAGAGCTTTTAAAAAATATCTAGAAAATAAATATATAATATATAAGACTAGGGGTTCAAGATTAAAATCTTTTGAATCTATTTCCCAAACAAGGCCTCAAAACAGAGCAAAAAAGGAGGCCCAAATCTAACCGGATCCCACGTAATAATAGCCAATGCAAGTCAACAGTTTGACTGTGTGAATGCCAAAAGTCGACCAAAGTAAGGTCAAACATCTTCTAAAAATTGTCAACGCCACCACCATCCATTGCATGGCTGCCGGCCTCCTCCATCTAGAACCACCACCTCCGATTCCCTGCTCCTCCTGATCCTTCCCCCTCCTCGCCATGGCGGAGCAGGCGGCGGCCCGGCCCTGCAGGCCGCCCCTGCCCCTCCCCGCCGCCGGCCTCTCGCTCCACCAACCGACCTACGTGGTCCAAATCCCCAAGGATCAAATCTACCGCGTGCCGCCGGCGGAGAACGCCGCCCTCGTCGAGAGCTACCGCAACCAGGAAAATTTTCGGCGCCAACGCCATTGCCGCTGCCTCCGCTTCCTGGAACGGCTACTCCCCATCTTGCTCCCCTTGCTCCTCATCACCGCCGCCGTCGTCGCGTTCTTCGCGGCCGTCAATCCAAGCACCCCCACGTTCGTGATCAAGTCCCTCGCCATCAAGAACGTCTCCCGGTCAGTAACAGAGTATGATTTCGCGGCGAGGGTCACCAACCCAAGCAACAAGATCGGCTTGGTCTATACCGGCGGCGGTCGTGTTGCTGCCTCGCACGACGGAAAAGAAATCGCTACCGGGGCGACCTCGGGGTTCTACCAACCGCACGGCGAGTCGACGGACCTCAAAATGGTTCTTCGTGGCTCAAACAAACCCCTCAAAGCATCCGATCAAGGTCTTCGGATCGAGCTGGTGGCCATTTTTTCGGTGAATCCAAAAGTTGGAGGCCTGGAGTTGTGGCGTAGGAGCTTGGCGGTGAATTGTGATGTTAAAGTTACAGAGCTGGACAAGAACAAGAAGGTGCACATCTCCTCACAAGACTGCAGCAGCAAGCTTCATTCATGAGGAAAGGATTGAGACAAATATAAATGATGTGTGGGAAATCTAGCTAGTACGAAGAGTCAATTTTTTTCCTAATTATTAATTTCTATTCTTATTTTTTGAATAAATTTAAAGTCTTTTACTGCATTTACAGAAGTTTTTCCGTAACAACAAAATAAATAAGGATTCCATATTTATGGAATATAATAAATAAATAAAATTTTATAGTATATAAAAATCTATCGGATGAATTTGAAATACATGCAATTTATACACACGTTGAATTAGCACATGGTGAAATAAGATCAGTCCATGACCAGTAGTGATCTAGCGAGTAAATACTAAAACTACTTTCTCTATCTCAAATTTTATTGTAAGTAAATAAAAAATGATCCATCTAACTCTACTCTCAAGCTCAAATTTTAAAACAAAAGGAAAAAAATTATAAAGAATGCAACGAGAAGGTCGACCATGGCCACTAGAGGAGCGTTGAGCTTTGGAGCTTCAGATGAATGAGGCGTTTGTGAAGGAGTAGGAGGGAACACTTGTGATGCTGGTGATGGAGTGGTAGATGGCAGCAGGCTGCTGGGTGTTGGAGATGGCGAAGAGGGAACTGACCCACAGCCATTTTAAAAATACATGCATGATTAACTTGATTTAAAGCAATTTAATTTGATAAATTGGACTATATATACTTACGTGGAGATAAAGACGACGATGGAGAATTTGCATCTGTAATCACAAAAACAACGAGCAAAAACGATGAGTTATGAATCCCGGATGATGAACAATCATCAAAGTAAAAGATAAAACTCTATCCCAAAACACACCGCTGCAGTCGATCTTAGCTGCGTCGACAGAGCAAGCCACAGGGAGGCCAAGTACTCTCGTCATGTTTATAGGCACGCACTGAGGCACGCCATAGTTTAATGCCTCTTTAAGTGATTGGCATAAGCAAAGTTCGATCGTTAACCTGAAGTGACTACTACTACGCGACCTTACATCCAAATCTATTTCTCTTAATTAAGAGAGAAACAGCCAACGAAAGCACAATAAGTGCCAAGCCGATCATAGCCAGAGAAAGAACAATGAGCCATGGTAGCGCACGAAACGATAATTGGTCGGCCAATTCAGGCGCTTCTGCCGGTTCGTTTCCGGAGGCCAACGGCGCCGGCGAAGAAGGTAACTGCGGCAGCATTATCGGAGAAGCTCCTGCGTCTGTTTCCGGTGAAGGTGGGGATCGCGCCGGAGTTAGTTGCTGATCCGGGGATGAAGACGGAATCGGGGGTGACAGTACTGGAGATGGTCGCGGCGTGAGTGGTGACTTTGTTGTTGGCGATGGGGATGACAACGGCGACGTTGATGGAGCCGGCGTAGATGCTGCTTTAATTCAATCGAGGAGAAATTAAGAGTAAAATAAGAAATTAGTTAAAGAAATGGAGTAGCTATTGTATGCTTAATTACAAGGTAACTGCGGCACTAGAGGAGACTTTGCTGGCGATGATGGAGATGGAGACGAGAACAGAGTTGATGGAGTCGGCGTAGATGCTGCTTTAATTCAATCGAGGAGGAGAAATTAAGAGTAAAATAAGCAATTAGTTGAAGAAATGGAGTAGCTATGATATGCTTACAAGGTAACTGCGGTACTGGAGGACACTTTGCTGGTGATGATGGAGATGAAGACGAGAACAGAGTTGGAGAGCCCGGAGTAGATGCTGCTTGAATTAATTTAATTGAGAAAAATTAAGACTAAGATGAGTAATTACCCGCATTAAAGAAATGAATTTACTAATCTTACAAGGTAACTCCGGCGGCAAAGGCGGCGGCGGAGACGGAGATGAAATCGGGGAAGGTGACGCACGCGGAGATAGTCGTGGCGTGAGTGGTGACGACTTCGACGACGGTGACGGTGATGACGACGGACATGCTGCATCAATTATGAACTCACATGGTAACTGCGGCAGCAAAGGTGGTGTACTTGCCGACGACTTTGGGCCATACGGTGGAGGCGGTGACGGAGAGGAGGCGGCTGAAGATTTGGATGTTAATGGTGATGATGGTGGAACCCAAAAGGGCCCTGGAGATGCTGCAACATGACAAGTAATAAATAGCTAACAAGATATATTACATTCTTTTTTGGCAAGTTTTCTTTGTCTTTTTCTTGTATTTTTCTGTGTTCGGACGAGAAAAAACAAAAGGATCGATCGATAAAGACGTTGTTTCGTACAATTCTGACAAAGAACAGAGAAGGGTAGAATTAATCGACTTACAAGAAGGTGCCGCTGCTGGAGGAGTCGCCGGCGGTGGAACTGAAACTAAGCAAACGAATCACCAAGATCAGGTCAATCTAGTCGCGGCATTGGACGCAGATCGAACTACAACGAGAACTTACGATGGCAGTGGATTTGGGGTGCGGTGATCGAGCAAGCGGCGGGGAGGCCGAGGGTTCTCTTGATGCTCACGGCGAAACCTAAGCGCGATGCCTCCTCCACCGCTTGGCAGATGAGCTCCGGGCTGCTACAGACGTTGCCGCAGCACGCCGCAGTGGGCCACGGCACCGGGCTGCCGTCGAGGACGAACGCCAGGCAGTCAATGAGGCCAGCGGCGATATCCGGCGAAGCGGACAGTGAAAGAGCGACGGTGGCCGCGGTGGGGAAGATGGCATAGAGGAAAGCCGCCAAGACCAGGGGCGTCGCCATCGAGCGGCGCCGCAATGCCGAACCAAACGAGGGGAAGGACATTGATCGGTGATTTGATCGAACATATAATACTGTTAAGGCAGGGATCAAGAATCCGTTGGAGAATTAATTTTTAATTATTATTATTATTATTATTTGAACTTAATTGAAACATTATAGAAAAAGAAACAAAGAAGTTTGGGCAGTCGACGGTAATTGCTTAATTTATTTGATCTTGTGGTAAGATTCTTCGAAGGACAAACTACCGGTAAGTTATATTAGATATTAACGGAGTCGCCGTAACATGGAGAACGAGGAGGACAAAGATACTGGATATTGACGGCTTCCCCATAACCTGGAGAAAGAGGAGGATAAATTGTCTTATAGATTGACTGAATCGCTATGTCTCCAAGAAAATCTAAGAAAGGAAGACCGAAGGTGCTAGAAAGTCTCCCGTCAATGAAGCTGGCTAGAAGGCGAAGAAATACAGATGGAGCATTAGGGTGAGATTGGATTATCCCAAGGTACTTTCAAGGTACAACGTACATAGAACAAGACATGAACATTTCATTAAACAAGGAATGTACAAATAGATAGTTCATACAATATCATCACATATAAGCAGTGTTCTGAAAATCAGACCGGACTGGTCGGTCGGACTGGTTGAACCGGGAACTGGCTCGATTTCCGGTCCGAGTTGACTCTGAAAATCGGCTACTCAAGAACCGGATGCGAACCATTCTGAACCGGCGGGGAATCGATGAACCGGACAAACCGAAAAAACCGGTCAAACCGGCTTGGTTTATTTTATTTTTTATTTTTTTATTTTTTCCCTTTTGCAGTTTTACTTCTTACTGAAAAATAAAACTTAAAAAAATAAAATGTCAAAAACCTAGTTTGCTTTCACCCAAAGTCCTAGCATGTGGTTTTTAACCACGTGGTCGTGGGTTCGATTCCCACAGACGGCGATGTTGTGTAGTTCTAATATTTTATAAATGATAGTCCAATCACGTGGTGGTGGTGGGTTGTTGGTGGTGGATATTTTATACGGCGAGACGATGAGGCGATGCTGTGTAGTTCTAATATTTTATAAATGATAAAGCCCAATCACGTGGTGGTAGTGGGTTGTTGGTGGTGGATATTTTATACGGCGAGACAACGATGCTGTTCATTTCTAATATTTTATAAATGATAAAACTTATTTTTAACATGTATTTTATCATAATATGTGTAAGCCGTCTTAGCTCAGCTGGTAGAGCGCGTGGCTTTTAACCACGTGGTCGTGGGTTCGATTCCCACAGACGGCGATGCTGAGTAGTTCTAATATTTTTGACAGAGCCCAATCACGTGGTGGGCTAATTGAAATGTTTGTTATTTTATGAAGCTGCCAATATAATAAAAACAAAGCTATGCGAGGGTTTGGACGAAGCTATCATCGAGACCCGAGGGGCCACTGAGCTGGTGAAGCAAGACTTCGAGCTCAAGGATGTGGGCTAATTGAAATGTGTGAGGGTTTGGACGAAGATATCATCGAGACCCGAGGGGGTGAAGCGAGACTTCGATCTCAAGGATGTGGGCTAATTGAAATATTTGTTATTTTATGAAGCTGCCAGTATAATAAAAACAAAGCTATGCGAGGGTTTGGATGAAGCTATCATCGAGACCTGAGGGGCCACTGAGCTGGTGAAGCGAGACTTCGAGCTCAAGGATGTGGGCATTCAAGCAGACGCAGACAATGAAGCCACTATCTCGGAGACAAGGCCAATGCCTCCCCCTTAAAAGAAAAGCTCACCAAACGGGTGGGGTCTATGGAAGTGGACAAGGATGACGTGCCTCTCCAGGAGAGGCACAAGAAGAAGTTGGATGCTTCGGCTGCCGATCGGAGAAGTTATCGACCACTTGTCGATCGGGCACTCCTCGCCCTCCACCACTAGCGGGGTCTTCGAAGGCTCCTCACTTAGATCCTTCAAGGACTCCGAGGCTAGCACCATCTGGATCTTGGCGTCCTCAAACCCCCATTACTTGGACTGCATCGTTCGAGGGGGGGGGTCATAAATTTAAAAGGGTTACCCGTTACTCAGACTTTGCAACATGATACATGCAGTTTATCATTCGAATATAGATGAAATACCAAAGTTCAAAAGTTATATGACATATTAAAGGCTAGTAAAAGAGAAATGTGGGAAGACATTTCTTCTCATTCACAACTATCAGCTACTGCAAAGCTATTAAACATCAAGGCAGAACAACATTAATTATAACGATGTTACGATAATATATGTCAATTAATATCAGAGTTACTCCCTGCTGATACCACAATAATTGATAGCTTTTACAATATCAAAAACTTGGTTAGGGGTTTAGGTTTGTATATAAATAATTGCATGATATTTTGGAATAAAGACAGTGAGCTGATTAAATATTCGCTATAAGCAGCGTAATTGAATATTAGGGAAGAAGAAAACAAATTACCATGAAAAATTATGTATTATTTTCTGTTAACTGCTAGAATGCAATGCTCGTATGCATCTACCACAACAGCAAGTCACATAAGGTGGCATACTGAGCGTATATATGAAGGATATATAATATGTCATCCCTTTAACTTACTTGCATTGAAACATCTTAATATAATATTTCTCTCCTTTGTAATGGAACCATGTAATATAAAATTACAACTTTCAACATATGTTTTTTTAGTCATTTAGTCAATCCAGACAGTAATTTTCATCTTGGCCAATCATATAACACTATATAATTTGCCACCATGGTTGTGTATAAAAGATGAATTCATGTTCTTTACCATTCTTATTCTAGGTCCAAAGAATTTGAAAGACAAGATAGATATTTTTTATAACCTCTGATTCAGAGATAAATTAATTATGGAATGCAAGGTCGGAGACTTATGATATTACAAGTCAAACTAATTTTACCCTTCAGGATGTGTTATTATGAGCGATTAGTAATTTTTCAGCATACTTAATGTTGTCAGGATGGAGTGCCGCAAATAAATTAGCATGCCCATAATACATGATAGAGTATGATGAAATATCATTATCTTGTAGTGGGAAGGTATCTAGGTTTGATAATCATTATAAAATTTTACCAGTTGAGTACTCTTTAAGGCAACATAAGAAAGATTTCATACAGAATAAAATAGTCAGAAAACTTTTGCCATCAACTAAGTCAAGTGAAAAAAATCATTGAAGAAATAGACAATTATGGATTTGTACAAGTAACTCAGACTGATTCTGATGAATTAAATAAATACATTATTACAGTGTGCAAGTGTGGTTAGAAGAAAAGAAACATATTTTGAGTGCTATCATATTGGAAGTATTTGTTCATTTGATATAATTTAGATATGATGCATGTTGAGAAAAATTTCTTTGATAATATCTTCAATACTATGATGAATGTTCTTGGAAAACCCAAAAACATAACAAAATCATGCGAGGAATTAAAAGAATTAGTTAGTAGACCTGAGTTACATTAGAATGAAAGAACCAATAATTTTTCAAAGGCTTATTATACATTGGACAAAAGAAAGTAACCAAACTGTATGTAAACGGTTAAAAGAAATCAAATTCCATGATGGGTATGTCTCGAATATGGCTTGTGTTGATGCAGTCTGGCCCGATTGTTGTTTTGGGTTTGACAACGATTTAAGTTTAGCTGAGTGAATTCGGATTAAGTCCTGGTCGGGGACTGGGCACGAAACCCTGGTGAGTGAAGCCAGGTCCTAGTGAGCGAAGCTAGGTTGAAATCCTGGTGAGTGAAGCCAGGTGATTGAAAGCCTGGTGAGTGAAGCCAGGTCCTAGCTTGGGAAGCTAGGTTGTTGAAATCCTGGTGAGTGAAGCCGGGTCCTGGTGAGTGAAGCCAGGTGATTGAAATCCTAGTGAGTGAAGCTAGGTTGAAATCCCGGTGAGTAAAGTCGGGTCCTGGTGAGTGAAGTCAGGTGATTGAAATCCTGGTGAGTGAAGCCAGGTCCTAGCTTGGAGAGCTAGGTTGGATGAAATCCTGGCTTGGAGGGCTAGGTCCTAGCTTGGGAAGCTAGGTTGGATGAAACCCTGGTTTGGAGGGCCAAGTCCTAGCTTGGAGGGCTAAGTGTGGAAAAGTCCTAGCTTGGAGGGCTAGGTGTGAAAAGTCTTAGCTTGGAAGGCTAGGTGTGGAAATTCCTAACTCGGAGGGTTAGGTGATTGGAAATCCTGGTAAGTGAAGTCGGGTCCTGGTGAGTGAAGCCAGGTTGACTGAAGTCCCGATGAGTGAAGCTGGGCATGGAGTCTTGGTCCGAGAGACCAAGCACGAGTCAGGGAAGGGCTGGAGGCTTGTTCTCGTGACTTAGAGTGGTTTTGGCCTTGCCTGGATCGGTCCGATGACCGATCAGGGAAGTTAGCACGATGTTCCCTCGTGGATCGGTCTGGTGACTGATCCAGCTATGTCTGATCGGTCTGGTGACCGATCAAGGAGCATACAGTGAGTCTGGGAACTCTACTGATCAGCTCCTGATCGGTCTAGTGACCGATCTGGGACACTGTTTAGATCGTTCTGGTGAACGATCAAGTGTCGCGGACTCCTCCTTATGACCGATCAGGGTGGAGCATGATCGGTCGAAGAGACTCCTGATCGATCTGGTGACCGATCAGGGAGCATACAGTGAGTTTGGAGAACTCTACTGATCGGCTCCTGATCGGTCTGGTGACTGATCTGGGATATTGTTCAGATCGTTCTGGTGAACGATCAAGTGTCGCGAGTTCCTCACTATGACCGATCAGGATGGAGCCTGATCGGTCTGAGCATGCCCTGATCGATTTGGTGACCGATCAGGAGGGTTGGACTGCGAAGCTGAGAAATCACCCTGCAAAGGGGTTGATTGGTCTGGTGACCGATCCACGACCTGGGATTGGTCTGGTGATCGATCCTGGAGAAGTCACGATTTCTGATTACGCGTTGGGGACCGATCAGGATGGAGCCTGATCGGTTTGAACCCAACTTGATCGGTTTGGTGACCGATCAGGGTCCTCTCTGATCGGTCCGATGACCGATCAGTAGCTGTAACTTTAATTTGAAATCGCTGTCAGATGCGATCAGAACTTCTATTTTCTCTGTCGATTCTCTGATATACTGCTGATATGTTTTGATATGCATTGCTAAGCGTTTGTTGGAGTGTGCAGGTAACAGCAGGTGATTCAAACACTCAAGGAGGGTCAATGGAAGACTTTCCTTTGAGCATGTTTGGCTGTTTCTCCTTCTCAGGTTTCAACGGGCAACTGGCGCAGCTGGCGACTGACGGAGGCTCAGCTGGAGAGGAGGTCTTCAGTGGACTGAGTGCTCAGGGAGGTCAGTGGATTCAGGCTAGCTCTGTGAATGCTGATGAAGCTTGCGATGGTGAGCAGAGCTTAAGTGGAAGCTTATGCAGAGGAGCGTCAACAGGGATAGACAGAAAAACGGGTGAAGTTTTTGCTGTGGTGTTGAGCTCTCTGTGTGTTGCTTTGTACTTGAGCGTTATTGTTACATCTCTGTGAGCGATCCTTCTTAGTCTCTGAGCTTATCTTGTATCCTATTGAGACGCTTGTGGAGAGGTTTCTCCACCGAGAAGGAGGCGTTATTTTATCCGAGTCACCGGGGCTTGATCTGCCGACGATCAAGGGATCGCCCACCTCACGGGCAAACCAAGGAGTAAGGGCAAGTTATCCCCGAACCTTGTACATCGTGGTGTTAGCGTTTGTTTGGTTTGTTCTTCCTTCTCTGTATTTCTTTCTGCTGTTTTGTTTCTGCTGCTAATCTGATCGCAGAAAGAAAAGCTCAAGAGGGGAGTAATTTCGAGTGGCTGGCTATATTCACCCCCCCCTCTCTAGCCATCCAAGTTCCAACAAGTGGTATCAGAGCCTGGGGCTCTATTCAAGCGGCTTAACATCCGAAGAGCTTACAACAAGATGGCTGGAAGAGAAGGAATGAGCACAAACCGACCTCCATTCCTCGACGACACTGATTTTTCATATTGGAAGTCAAGAATGGAGTTTTACTTGAAGACAAACATGAGCTTATGGTTCGCTGTCAAGGAAGGGTTTCCCCTTCCAAAGGATGACGAAGGAAAGGAGCTTGAGTTTTCCAAGTGGTCGACTAAGCAAATCCGGAAGGGGGAAGCAAATGCCAAAGCTGTGGTCACCTTACAATGTGCGATGACCAAAGAGCAATTGATCAAGATTGGTCCCTTCACCTCTTCCAAAGATCTATGGAACAAACTTCTTGAGCTCCATGAAGGAACGCATGAAACCCTGACAGCCAAGAAGGACCTCCTTCTCAGTCAACTCCAGAATTTGACAATGGGAGAAAATGACACTGTAAGTATGTTCCATAGGAAATTCAAAGAAGTCCTCAATGGTCTACACTCCATAAATGAAAAGGTCGAGAATCGCGACCTTGTGAGGTATGTCCTAAAAGCTTTTCCAAGGGATACTTTGTGGTCATCCATGGTGGATGCCTACAAGGTATCTAAGGATCTTTTAATTATTAAGTTAGAGGATTTATTTTGTGAAATGGAGCTACATGAGACTTCTAACCAAAGCCCAAAGGAGAAAGGGTTGGCTTTAGTGGCAAGTGACAACAAGAAGAAGGGAGAAGAAGAGAAGACCTACTGTCATGTGGCTCTAGTGGCCTTAGAAGATTCAAGTGAAGAAGAGAGTGAAGACAAAGCGAGTAGCTTCTCAACCGCGCCTTCATCATCTTCGGATGATGAAGAGGTAATCTCTCCCGAGCTAGATAAGTGCTATAGAACAATAGTTTGCTTGACAAACATGCTCAAAAAGTCTAAGAACAAGATCAAATCTTTGAAATTGGAAGTAGAACAGTTAAAAACCTCTAAGGATGAGGTAATTGATGACTTGCATGTTAAGATCCTTGAAAATGAAAATAAGGATTTAAAGAGCGAAGTTGAAAATCTCAAGAATGTTCTTGAGAAATTCTTAACTAGCTCCAAAACCTTAGACATGATACTAAACTCCCAAAGGGCGGTTTACAACAGGCCGGTATAGGTTACCGATTTAAAGAACCTAGTATCATGTCACTAATGTCTAGAACACATTTTGGATCATCAAAAAATTCTAATGCTCAAAAAGCCAAAAAGAAAATGACTAAGGCATGGGTGCCAAAGTCTTTCATTGAAAATTCTTTAGGTCCCAAAATTTGGGTACCTAAAACCTCTATATTTAGAATTGTATAAGCATTGGTTGAGGGGGAGCATCTATCAACATGGGTTGTTGATAATGGGTGCTCCAAATCTATGGTCAGGGAAAATTATTATCCACATGATTAGTTATGGAAAATTCAAATTAGATAATTTGATCTTCATTGCTTTAGCTCTTATAACAATGTAATCCCTTGGCTAGTGATTTTTATGGAATTCATGTGTCAAAGTACTTAATCATGCTTAAGTACAATCTACTTTAGTATTAGAGTTCTTCCACGATCAAGGTTGCTTCCAAGACAAAAAGAAAAAAACTGTCTAGTTTATCTTTACCAAATAGACATATACATCTATCATGTGTGCTATCCATGTCTATGAATTTCCTATTCAAATGATTGCATGCATACCTGTTTTGGAAGCCTAATTCAACCTTGATGTCAAATCAGTTGGAACCATGACTTTAATACAGACTTGGAAGTATGACTTTTCAATCTAATCCATGAGTTTTAGCTTCAATATGTCATGATTAGGATTGAACTCCATAATTCACTGTAAATCTAGAAGTTAGCTAAAATATTCGCAATATCTGATGATATATCTGAGGTCTAAGTTAGGTTCCTTTAATTGCTTGCATTTATAGATTTTTAACAATCTCATGCTTTGGTGATCAACATTTTGAATTTTCTGAAATTGTCTAAATTGGATAAATACATGAAGGTAGTTTAGTTAACTGCCTCCTTATAGAGAAGTTAGATGATTCCATGGAAAAATTCATGTTTATGTGTGATCAATGTATGTTTTTGAAATATGGTTGAAACTTTCTAAATGAGATAAATGCATGTTGGACAAAATACGACATTATGAATTGTATTGATACACAATTTTTTTTTGGGATTTTGACACAAACCTGATAGAAAAGTTTGGTGATTATAGACTTGACATATATTTTGAACCTGCTTGAAATAAACATGACCATGATTTGATACAAATCTTGTTTATTTCATAGAAATTCTTGAATCTTGATATGAAAATATTCATTTTGATTAAGGGACCCCATGATTAGGATCAAATGGATTACACCTGATTGTATTAGGGGTTAGATTTGAAACAAAGCTGATTTCAGAATTTCTGAAATTTAGAACTAAGAAAACCTTCTGTATCAGACCTGATCGGTTCATCGATCGATCAGGACCCACCCTGATCGGTCGGGTGACCGATCAGACGTTATTCTGATCCGACTGGTGACCGATCAGGTCAATGCTGATCTGAGAACTCCCAAATCTTTCCCAATGGTGTAAGACTACCCCTCAGTCCAATCACCTTTCATCAAACTGTATCAGATTGCTTATCATACTGATCCCAACAAATCTGATACAATCCAATTACAATTGTAACATATTTGATCACTCATTGGTACAAACCTGGTACTAAGGGAGCACAAATTTGTTCAAATGGAAAAATATGGGTAGAAATATTTTTTAGGCCCTTGTTTCTCAGAAATGTTTCTGAAACGTCAAGTGTTAAAATGAGGTTTGGCTAATCGTGCTTGGAACAAAATTGAATATTGATTTGATACAAACCTATGTTGGAATGTTCAAATTCATAAGAAAGGGTTGGTTGAACCATGACTCTTGTTCTTGATGAAGAGTAACTTTTAGCCAAGCAACCCAAACCATGGTTCAGAAATTTTTCTGAAATATCGAATATCGATAAAGTCTACACCCCTATTGTGGAATGTAAATTGTTAATGCAGTCTGATCAGGAACGTATCAGAGGTTCAGGAATTTTTCTGAAATCTGATCGCTCCCCGGACCAATCAGAAATTGTTCTGTATCGAGTAATCAACGAACCTGATCGGTTACGGGGACTAATCAGGATTATGTGTTGGATACAGCTGCATTCCCTACTTGTCATGTGAAACATATACATGTTTGACCATGATAGAATTTTGTATATGGTTTCATGTGCAATTCACACTTGTCGTATGATGCTTATAGAGTGTTGTCATGATACATTTATGGTATATGCCTCTCATATGCAATTCAAAAGTTTACCTTTGATTATTTTAGGTTTGGGGAGAGACCCTTGGTTTGAGGGGGAGGTATGTTTAAACTTAATAACCATGCCCTTTTCGATGTTTGACAAAGAGGGAGAGAATGGTTGATTAAGTTTAGGTTTATTATAGGGGGAGGATCATGATTCCCTTATGAGAATTGAATTGATTGATACCTAAACTTAAATCGGATTATCAAACAACAAAAAAGGGAAGATTGTTGATGCAGTCTGGCTCGATTGTTGTTTTGGGTTTGACAACGATTTAAGTTTAGCTGAGTGAATTTGGATTAAGTCCTGGTCGCGGACTGGGCACGAAACCTTGGTGAGTGAAGCCAGGTCCTAGTGAGTGAAGCTAGGTTGAAATCCCGGTGAGTGAAGCCGGGTTCCGGTGAGTGAAGTCGGGTCCCGGTGAGTGAAACCGGGTGATTGAAAGCCTGGTGAGTGAAGCCAGGTCCTAGCTTGGGAAGCTAGGTTGTTGAAATCCCGGTGAGTGAAGCTGGGTCCTGGTGAGTGAAGCCAGGTGATTGAAATCCTAGTGAGTGAAGCTAGGTTGAAATCCCGGTGAGTGAAGCCGGGTCCTGGTGAGTGAAGCTAGGTCCTAGCTTGGAGAGCTAAGTTGGATGAAATCCTGACTTGGAGGTCCAGGTCCTAGCTTGGGAAGCTAGGTTGGATGAAACCCTGGCTTGGAGGGCCAAGTCCTAGCTGTTGGGTTCTCCCGACACAAATCAATAAAAACGCAGCAGAAACAAGAACCCACGAGCGATCCATGCGAAAGAAAAACTCGTACAAAGCTATCTATCTAATTGATTTATCTATTGCTTATACCTTTGAAGCGTGCCCTTCGTTTATCCCGCTCGTCCAAGATGCGCCAGATCTCTTGCACGTTCAAGCGTCCGTGCCTCTATTCGTATCCACACGGACATAATCTCTCAACTTCGGGAGAACTACCTTAGTTGTGCTAGCAACTTGAGGTAGCTGGAAAACACCAAGAACCTTACAATAAGGTTTCGGCCAGGAGGGTGGAGAGGAAGGAGAGAAGAAGGGAAGAAGGAAGGAAGAAGAAGCTCTCATCCAAAGTCACAAGGCCCTCTTTTATACTCATCCCATGAATATGAAGAGGTTTGTGTCTCTTTGGCTTCCCAATAAAGAGCACATCTTTTCATGTGGCTCTTTATCATTTCTCATGCAAGAAAAGAATCTTTTTCTTTTCCCCTCATTAAACACTTTAATGAATATCCCTTTAATCCCGACCGGGCCCCTCGGGCTTCCGACCGGTCTCCTGACCAAGTCTGCCGAGTGCCGAGCTCCCGACCTAGTCTGCCGAGCTCCGACCCAGTCTGTCGAGTGCCAACCTAGTCTGCCGAGCGTCAACCCAGTCGACCACCCAGTCGGCCGAGCGCTGACCCAATCGGCCGAGCGCTCAACTCCCGACCCGCGCTCCCGAGTTCCCAACTCGGGCTCGGTCTTCCTGAGTTCCCCAACTCGAGCTTGGACTCCTAAGTTCCCAACTCGGTCTCGGACTCCCGAGTTCACAACTCGGTCTCGGACTCCCGAGTTCCCAACTCGGGCTGGGACTTCCGGGTTCCCAACTCGGGCTCGGACTCCTGAGTTCCCAACTCGGGCTCTCGAACTGACCTCCCGAGTTCCCAACTCGGGCTCCCGAACTGACCTCCCGAAGCATTGTGTCCTTTGTGTGTGACCCAATAGGTTCTCGTGACGTTGGCAATACGCCTAAACACTTTAGACACATAAACAATGAGTGATATCTAGCAATGCATCATTGCTACCCAATTAACAAGAAAAGTCGAGATTCGACTAAACCTCCGTGACTATGATAGTGTATGACCTTTTCCTTCTATCCTTGATATCCAGATTGACTAATGAGGCATAGACCGTGTCATCCTCGATCAATCTTGTGTTTCTTGATCCCCAAGTAGACTCACTCAAACAAATGAGTTCAATATCTCATATTGACTCATTTGAGCATGGTCATGCATTTCAGTAGTCCTACTTGATCAAGGGGCCCACAGATATCACTCCCGTCATATGGGAGGGATAGATCCCATCTACATCACTCACATCCCTCCGCATAATTCATTACATACCCAGTGATCGCCTTTATAATCTACCCTATTACGGGTGACGTTTGACGATACCAAAGTACATAACTCCTTATGTAGGGAACCGTAGTGACTTCAGGTCTAAGGACTATTCATACCAATAGTTACATGAGAAAGTCTATGACATTCATATGACAATCTATGAAACTTTCTCATGGCGGGTCATTCAGTACACATTCTCCAATGTATACCCATGTGTCAACTTGATATCACATATCCATGACTTGTGAGCTCAAGTCATCAGTTGACCTACATGCTAGTCTCCATGCATTAATATTGTCCCTGAATATTAATGCTCGACTAGGAATGATTTAGTGTAGTGTTCTCTACATTATCTCACTATCGATTCAACCAATCGATATAATGTAGATAAGAACCTACTACACAAGAACATTATCATACTTAGTCATTCGGCACAGAATACAAAGTAAGTATAATAACCAAACATGCCTTTATTAATAATAGAATATGATATAAAATGTCCCTAGTCAATCATCACATAATTGGCTCTAGGGCTCCTACTAACACTAGCTTGGAGGGCTAGGTGTGGAAAAGTCCTAGCTTGGAGGGCTAGGTGTGAAAAGTCCTAGCTTGGAAGGCTAGGTGTGGAAATTCCTAACTCGGAGGGTTAGGTGATTGGAAATCCCGGTGAGTGAAGCCGGGTCCTGGTGAGTGAAGTCAGGTTGACTGATGTCCCGGTGAGTGAAGCTGGGCATGGAGTCTTGGTCCGAGAGATCAAGCACGAGTCAGGGAAGGGCTGGAGGCTTGTTCTCGTGACTTAGAGTGGATTTGGCCTTGCCTGGATCGGTCCGGTGACCGATCAAGGAAGTTGGCATGAAGTTCCCTCGTGGATCGGTCTGGTGACCGATCCAGCTATTTCTGATCGGTCTGGTGACCGATCAGGGAGCATATAGTGAGTCTGGGAACTCTACTGATCAGCTCCTGAATGGTCTGGTGACCGATCTGGGACACTGTTCAGATCGTTCTGGTGAACGATCAAGTGTCGCGGACTCCTCCTTATGACCGATCAAGGTGGAGCCTGATCGGTTGAAGAGCCTCCTGATCGGTCTGGTGACCGATCAGGGAGCATACAGTGAGTTTGGAGAACTCTACTGATCGGCTCATGATCGGTCTGGTGAACGATCTGGGATACTGTTCAGATCATTCTGGTGAACGATCAAGTGTCGCGAGTTCCTCACTATGATCGATCAGGATGGAGCCTGATCGGTCTGAGCATGCCCTAATCGGTCTGGTGACCGATCAGGAGGGTTGGACTACGAAGCTGAGAAATCACCCTGCAAAGGGGTGGATTGGTCTGGTGACCGATCCACGACCTGGGATCGGTCTGGTGATCGGTCCCGGAGAAGTCGCGATTTCTGATTACGCGTTGGGGGCCGATCAGGATGGAGCCTGATCGGTCTGAACCCAACCTGATCGGTCTGGTGACCGATCAGGGTCCTCTCTGATCGGTCCGGCGACCGATCAGTAACTGTAACTTTAATTTGAAATCGCTGTCAGATGCGATCAGAACTTCTATTTTCTTTGCCGATTCTCTGATATACTGCTGATATGTTTTGATATGCATTGCTAAGCATTTGTTGGAGTGTGTAGGTAACAGCAGGTGATTCAAACACTCAAGGAGGGTCAATGGAAGACTTTCCTTTGAGCAGTTTTGGCCGTTTCTCCTTCTCAGGTTTCAACGGGCAACTGGCGCAGCTGGCGACTGACGGAGGCTCAGCTGGAGAGGAGGTCTTCAGTGGACTGAGTGCTCAGGGAGGTCAGTGGGTTCAAGCTGGCTCAGTGGATGCTGATGAAGCTTGCGATGGTGAGTAGAGCTTAAGTGGAAGCTTATGCAGAGGAGCGGCAACAGGGATAGACAGAAAAACGGGGTGAAGTTTTTGCTGTGGTGTTGAGTTCTCTGTGTGTTGCTTTGTGCTTGAGCGTTATTGTTACATCTCTGTGAGCGATCCTTCTTAGTCTCATGAGCTTATTTTGTATCCTATTGAGACGCTTGTGGAGAGGTTTCTCCACTGAGAAGGAGGCGCTGTTTTATCCGGGTCACCGGGGCTTGATCTGCCGACGATCAAGGGATCGCCCACCTCATGGGCACACCAAGGAGTAGGGGCAAGTTATCCCCGAACCTTGTACATCGCGGTGTTAGCGTTTGTTTGGTTTGTTCTTCCTTCTCTGTATTTCTTTCTGCTGTTTTGTTTCTCCTGCTAATCTGATCACAGAAAGAAAAGCTCAAGAGGGGAGTAATTTCGAGTGGCTGGCTATATTCACCCCCCCTCTCTATCCATCCAAGTTCCAACAGCTTGATATGCGGATATGAACAAAATAAAAATGTTTGGAATAAAGAGTCATGACTATCAAATATTTATGCAAAGACTTATTCCAATATTCACAAAAAAAACTTATTCCAATTGTTTTCTATTATTTACTTCCTAATAATGTTTGCCAAACACTTATAGAATTAAATATGTTTTTCAGAAATTTGACATCGAGGTTTATTATGATTACAAAAATGCTTTGGCAAGAAATAAAAATACCTTTAATACTATGTAAACTTGCGGAGGTAGTCGCATGAACCGTGCGATCCCATATGACCCCGACTGCTGTCTTGCTCGATTTCAGCTCCAACTCCCGTGTCACTCCAAATCTACTCCATTTTCGCTCCAAATCACATCCTATCAATTAAAACGATGGAAGAGCATATCTCCGAACAAAAAGAAGGAATAGAAGCGAAGTCATACAAAATAGGATGCAATAAAATAGGTTATAATTGTGAAATACAAGTAGATATGCGTTAAATAATATATAAAACCATATATAATCTATACGCATTAGGCTCCTCCGTGGAGTAAACACTGAAGATAGGATTTCAGCGGTTAGAGGAACCTCATTTTGAAGCCAAGGCACCTTAATTTGAAGCCAAGGCGCCTCAATTGGGAACTGAGGATCCTCAGCTTGCATGGAAGACGCCTTCCAGAGGATAAGCAGCACGGGCGTTGGATCTGATAAGCTTTTGGATCTGATGAGCTTTAGTACACAAGCGTCGAATCTGAGAAGCTTTCAAATCTGAGGCACCGCGGTTGAGAACTAAGGCGCCTCAAACACTCTTTATAAGGAGCTCGAGTTCAAATCTTTTGATATAACTTCTATGACTACTTCTTAAGCTCAAGCAATCATTCTACTTCCTCATCTTTGTATTGCGGCCCTGCTATGACTTGTCTACGATCGACCATTGCCAAAAGACTAACCTCAACACAAGAACGCGACTAGATTTCTACTATTGTATTGGGCAACGAAAGTCATTTTTGTACTTTTTATTTTGCAAGAAAGAGAAGTATAGGGTTGTTACACTTCCCAATTTCTATTATGTACTCGATCACTCTACCGAGAGTTTACCGGTAGAGTAATTTAATGGATTGCCCATCGAAAAGATTCAATGGACCTAGGTCTTGGAGTATGAGTCATCGAATGCTCTGAACCAAGTAAAATTGCTTGTGTTCTTGTATTCTTTTCGACTTGTGTTTTCTTCGCTTTTATTTTCATTATAAAAAAGATAAAATTTTAAATACAGGAGATTCAACCCCCCCCCCCCTCTCATGTGCATTGATCTCACAACCCCGTATAGTGCTTTCTTAATCCAATAGGTAACTAAATTATTATCAAATATTTTACCTAATAGCATTTTTGTGCAAGATAGGTATATACCAAGATGTCAAGGAGCTTTATAGTAAGTTGGCCAAGCTCCATGAAAATCTATCATCGACACAAAATGAAGATGGCCCAAGAAGGGAGATTCGTTGACACTAGCGCACGATGACTCAAAAGTTGAGAGGTACACAACATCCAAGATAGAAGATAAATAAACTTTCACCTCAAGAATTGAAGGGGAGAGCTCATTGATACCAGAACGAGAAGAAGTTTCGACCTCCTGAATCAATGAAGAAGAATCATGTGTCATCTCTAAGATTAAAAAAGGTATAACAAACTCAATTCATAAAGATAAATATCATATAATATGCTTTGAGTGTAGGGAGAAAAATACTATAAGAGCAAGTGTTCAAAATTGATCAAAAAGAAGGTTCAAGTAACACCCAAGATGAGGAAGAAGTTAGAACCTTGATACGAAAGGGCAAGGAGCACATATGTATTTCTTATGTAATCAAAAGAGATATTATTAAAATCAATGTCCAAAAGGAGGCTTTCAAGTAAGAACAAGGGAAGATCTTCTAAGAGCAAACCTAAGATACCATTAATTAGTGGTATTTCTTTATATCATGATAAGAAGTATGCTAGAAATAAGTTTTATAATTTTACTGCTTATTATTATGAAAATAGAAATCATGATAATTCTAAAGAAAATTATAAATCATATCATGTTAGAACAACTCTACCTAATTATAAAAAGGTAGAAAATAATCTAGGCAAAACTAAGCAATTTAGACATATGTCTAGAAAGAAAAATGTCCAATCATGAAAAAACAAAATTTGAGGAATTAAAGGATTGAAAATCAAATTTCAAGGTCAAGATTTGATAAATTAGAAAAGACCCTTAAGAAAATGACACATTTGTTAAATACGACACTTCAAATGCGACCAGGGAAAAATTTTGAAAAATTTTTCAGAAAAGAATTAGATTTTACAGATCCTAGAAGAGTTTTGAAGGATTAGATTACTCTAAAACTTAAGTTTGGAGGGATAAACGAGTGAGAACTCTAAATTAAGGGTTAGGTTGGAAATTGATAAAGTGAAAGGGACAAATTGCAAAGAGGGCAACACATATACACCCTCTCCTTCCCTGCCTTCGCTCACGAACCCAAATCGCAAGTGACTCCCATCTCCTCCTCCGATCTTCCTCTGCCCTAGTTGCTCCTCCCGTCGGTACCGGCCAGTCCTAAACTAAGCTCTAGGGATCTCCTCTCGACGGGTGAAGGTGAGTAGGTACTCCGGGCGATCCCCGTTATTACTTCTCCTTCCCTAAATCTCTCAAGATGTCACTGCCACCCTCTGAGCTTGGTGCTCCTTTAGATCGCAGCTGAACCTAGAACTTGGGGGAGTGGTAAGCTTGCAAATCAGGTCGAGAGCCGAGAGGAGTGGTGCCCTCTAGCTTGGGTGTCAATTGTGCTGGATTGTAACGAAGGGATCCAATTCCAGCAGATCTCAGGTGAGGGGTTAGGGAATTGATACTGCTTTTAGATGGAGTTGTTGATTTCAAACCTGGATTTATAGGGCTTATGCTTGTGTTGTGGGTTGTAGTGTATCAACATTGTCGGATCGTCCTTACTGCGCCGTGAGTGCATTGTTATATCGGGTCAGTGGGCCACGAACTGGGCTTGACTTTGGATCTAAACGAGGGGATCTCGATAGCACAGAGTAGGTAGGTAAGGAATTCTTGTTCTGATTGATTCATCAAGTCAAATTCGGTTGGCAGGAATTTGATTTTTTAAAAGATGCTGATGATTTTGTACTAGTAGTTTTGTTCTATAGGGGATTTGATACTAAATTGCTTTGTTGATCTATTCTTGATCTATTCCCATTGTGAGCAGAGTTGTAGAATCAGAGTGTTGTTTTTGGCACTTGATATCTACTGATCTTGATGATCTTCCTAGCTGCGGCATATTGTTCTGCCATGGGAACTCTGTTCATGATTCCATTTTGAGGGGCAGAGATTTGTGTTATCGTGGGAGGCTCTTTGACCTGCTATTGTTTGGGTTTATTGGATGATCTATGATCTAGAAGGATTTGGGGTTTGTGTTCCTGGATAGGGTTGTGATATGTGGAGTAGGACTTGGTTGTAGATGTACTAGGCTTGTTTCAAGCCGTGGGGTGGGGGGTTCCAAATGCGGATTGGAATTCTGTGAAAGGTTATGCTGATTAGGAATGAGTTGATGGGGTTAATTGTTGGTAATTTGACCTCTAGAAACCTTGGTGATGGACCGAACATGGAGATCCCTTATTGTTATATTTGATTTAGAGCAACTTGATGTTCTCAACTTTGGTTTAGCTAAGGTCTTGGGCTGATGCTTAGGCGGTCTTGGATCTATGTTATGAATTTGAGTAATTGTGTTCTACGTGAGACTTCCTATTTTTTATTCGTTAGCTGCCCATTTGGAGCATGTTTACGATGTGTTAGGTTGGATACTAGTTTAGGGGTAGACTGAACCTAAATTTAAACCTAACTCCAAAAATAGCAAGAGTTAATCATTAATTAGATTAATTAAAAGAAATACGAGGGTTAAGTTAACCCTAATACGGTTTGAGGACTCATTAGCTAGTTACTATTTTTGTGATGGTTATTTAGATATGTCCTTTGATACAGGACATTGATTGAGATTTATTGTTGTGGATTATTTGACAAGTGGTTCTCTACGTATATGAGCATCTCCACTTGGAGGTGAGTACCTCTTGTTAGATTCTTTAAATCCACTTTATCTTAATGCATGGCTAATTTATGTTTGTTGCAGTAGATTTTATTTACCTTATATCTACTACCGTTGTTATCCTGTTTGATACTTATTGCTTAATAATGGATATAATCTAATTTCTGTCTATACAGTCTCATTTTATTGATATCTGATTCTGTATAGTATTTATGCTAGTATGTATATGTAGATATAATAGCATGCCATTGTATGTCTGCATTGATTAATTCTAGTTATACTTGCATGTGTACCTAGATGTATGATGATTATGTCCTAATACATGTGTTCGACATATGCATATTAGGTTGAGTTATGTATTGATGACCTAGTAGGGGTTGCATGTGTTAGAGTCATGCATTATCCTTGCATTGTTGCATGCCAACGATCATCGACTCCCTTGTAGTCCGAGTCTGTCGTCCGCTACATGATCTGCACACACGACTACTCATGGGTTAGTGGATACCGTTGGGTGTGTGCATTTACTCTGTACTGCGCCGCTCGGTCGCTCATGGGTAGTAGTTCCGAAGCGTGATAGCAGGTAGGGATCCCTCTTCTTTCCAGAGATCTGAGGAGATGAGAGAGATATCTCCCCCATATGACCTGGGTGGAGTATTTACTTCGCCAGCATCCTGTCCACTCGATCAATCAAGAGCAGTGATGGTAGAGTGCGTACAATATGATAACCCTACCCACTCGACCAACACATATGACATGTCTCGGTGGTTTGATTGGTGTCAGGGGTGATCATATCATTGCATCATGTGCATATGATGCATTGTATATTTAATTGTGATTAATGCATTTGTTTGCTGCGTATGTTTGACCTGCACATACAGGAGATATTATGTGTTTGGTGTCAATGACCCTGCACGTGCTCGTTTGATACGAGCTTTTATGATCAGGATAGACTGATATTTCTGGTATGTACATTCATTTGGTACTTTCTGTTATGCATATTTTGATATTTCGTTTGAGACTATAATCTATTATTTTTGTATAGCTTGTACAGTTGTTTATTATGTCATGCATATCTTTCTCTATATGCACAAAATCTACTTGGACTCATCACCCATCACACTGTTTTATATTTCAGATTGATAGGTCACCAGGGGAGCCCAGTTGCTAGTTCCAGGTCCCGACAACTTCGGCTTGGGTTCTCCCACGTGTTTTTTATTTCTATTCAGCATATCTCTTATTCTGTATTTGTTTCGCGTCGTGGACGTGTATTGGATTGTATTTGACTCATGGTTTTGTATTATTGAGTCCTCTGTTGGATTTTATATGATGTTTTGCCACACGCTTGCCCGGAGGGTAGCTCAGGTAAGCTTTTATAGATTTTAGAACTATTGATGCCTTTTTTTTATATGTTTTATCTTTATTTGGGGCCAGAGGCCATATATACCGTGTGGGTGTTTGTATAAATATTTAAAATTATTCGTCATATAGGGGAGAAGTTGTCCGATTGTATATTGGACCCCTTGGTCGGGGTGTGACACAAATAAAGGGAAAGGGTCCAAGAAAAAAAACATAGGTTTAGGAAGACAAGAATCATCTTTGGATAGGATGGGTTTGGGATACAAAACTTAAGTCCAAGAAAAGTATGACCTCACTCCACATAATTTCATATAGTTATGGAACTAATCCTAAATCTAGGAGTCAAATCAAGATTGCAAGAGAGATTATCCCTAATGTTGATCTTGAGAAGACTAGTATGACTAAGACTTCTAAGAAATCTTAAAAAGTCATTAGGAAGGTATCTAGGGAAGTTATCCTTAGTGAGTACCTATAATACCCAAGGAGCTCTAATAGGTATTGAGTATCTAAAAGTGTGGTCTCTTCACACTAAATAGGTATAGGGTATGTCAACTTTAATTGGTAAGGTAGTAAACCCAACCATAGTGTTGTTGATATTCTAAAATCTTTTCAATTTTTTTTTTGATTTACAAGGGGTATCCCGGCTTGCGCCCGACTAATTCGCTTGGCTGACCGGCCCTGCCCCATAGTCTTCAACGAGAGTCGCCACCGGTCAATGAGGGTAAATCGCGGGACGGAGACACGTGGCGACTTCACCACTGATGATATTGGTACCCGATGGCCCGACCACACAGCAGCTGATAATTGCCATTTTGTTAATCAAATTAGGCTTTCAAATCCATGTTTTGATCCCTTTTTATATGCTTAAGTTTGCATTTACATTAGGTTTCATGAATTATCTCTATTTTAGCTTTTGATTCAAATCTTTGTATATTTGAGATATTTTGGAAATTAAATTTGAATCTAATTTTGTAGGCTTCAAATGATCATGGACGTAGATCAGATTGGATCAAACTTGAGTCAGAATTGGATCCGGATCAAGATGATCAAGCATTGGATTAATATGGGTCGTCTGATCAAGAAATGGTTACATCTGAGCCATCTGTCAACTTCTGATCAAATGAGCTCAAGATAGAGTTAATCATGACCATAGATCAAGATCTGAAAGTTTGGGCCAAATCAGAAGTCATCTGGCCGTTGGATCAAGATTAAGAGGAGTCCAGACCGTCCATTCAAGAAGCAGTGAGATCTATGCCATCCGTTGCAAATCTAATAGATCCGAGCTGAGGAGAAGCAGATCCTGACCCTTGATGGAGATTTGGAAGATTTGAATTAAATCTGAGACGATCTGACCATTGGATTAGGTAAGGATGATCACAGCCGTTCAATTTCAAATTGGATTAATTAAAACAGGCATTCCCTCTCCCAGCTTTTGGTCATCGCCAGATAGCGTGTTCTTCCAGTTTCTGCTCTGTTCTTCATCGATTTCTTGCATATTTCTTCTCCGATCGCGCGACCAACATCAATTCCAAGTTGTTTTCAAGGTTTCAGATCAATGAGGTAGATTCTCCGATTGAGTTTGCATTCAATTGTGCCACTGAAAGTGGGTTCGGGTGAGGGTTTCGCCGGAGTCCTGATTCCACCGATCGCTTTCATTCGATCGCTGTTGTCTTCATCTTCGGAGCAATCAGAGCACGTGGAGGGGTTCTCTGAGTGCCACTGAGAGTTTTTGGGCTTGATCGATATCCAGCTAATTGAGGAAGGAGGAGATCGCGGGAGTTTCAGCCACTGATCGGTGATTGTGATCGGACAGAGGTATCACTGATCGGTCTCTCGTCCGATCAGTATTGTTCCTGATCGATTCTCAGTCCGATCAGCATAGTTCCTGATCGGTCGGCTGACCGATCAGGAAGTCCAATTCGCAGCAAACTGATCCAGGGAGTGTTCCTTCACTGATTTTTGAGTTGGAGGGTTTCTAGCTCAACTTTTGTGTGACAGCGAAGGGAAGTCTTGATAATGAATTGGTTTGATGTTTAATTTAGGATAATTCTTAGTTTTAAGCACTTAATTCTTCAAGTTGTTCTAGCTTGTTTCCATTACACTTCAAGCCAAGTTTCTTAAGCAATGTTTTGTTCTAATTTTCATTGTGCTACAATTAATTCTCTGCAATTAGTTCCCTGTAATTAGTCTTAAATTTCAATTCAATAGTTTGAAATCGAATTGCTTAGTTTTTCCAATAGGTTAAGTGTAGTACTTGCAATTTCTTAATTCGTTCCATGCTTTAGCTAAGTTCATTCTATTTCATACTGTCATTTCATTCTTATCACAAAAACCTCCATTTTACTAGAAAACCCAAAACATTTAATGAAAACTTTCAAGCTTGAATTAAACACTCTTAACTAGTCCTTGAAAAAATACGACTTGAGGCCCCTGTACTATATTTTATTTTGTGAGCTAAGGGGTTTCAACTTATAAATATCTAAATTTGAGACTCATTCGTGACACTTGTTGTGGGCTAGTCATCAAACTTTTGGCGTCGTTGCCGGGGAATATACTAGTTGAGTTTGTTTAATTTAAGCTTGTGCTTAATTTTATATATTTTGAGTCTATTTCATTTGCTTGATCTTTCTATATACATTTGCTGCCATTTTTGTTTGTTTTATGACCAGGACTGCAGGTGGAGATATTGTGGAGTTTGATCTTGAGATAGAGAGAACATTCAGAGCTAGGAGAAATCAAGGAAGAGTTTCAGAAGCTATTGAAAAATATTCCTACTCATTCAAGCAGTCCATGGCAGAATATCAGTATTTTCAGAATTTTCAGCAGCATTTTCAGAATTATCCCTATTCACAATTTCAGCAAGGTAATCAGCCTTTTCAACCATTCCAACAGCATTATCAACTTTTTCAGCAACCAAATCAACAATTTCAGCAAAACCAACCTCTGAATCAGCCACAACAATAGTTTCAGCAGAATTTCCAAGATTTTCAACAACAATTTCATTATGATCAGCAAGGTTTTCAACCTTCACAGCAATCTTTCCAACCATACCAGCAGAATTTTCAGTTTGGAAATCAGAATTTTCAACACCAACAATTTCAGCAATTCAATCAACAATTTCAACCTCAGAATCAAAATTTTCAGAACCATAATGTTCAGCAATTTCAACCTACTTCTCAAGCCAATTTTCAGCAATTTCAACATCCCAGTTACTCATTTGATCAACCCCAACAACTTCATTTTCAAGATTCACAGCCTACTTATGATTTTCAGCAACCTAATGCTACATTTCAAGACCAACAAGAGTCTTATGCCAATCAAGGAGACTTTGAGGATTCTAGTGAGCTTAATGCACAACAACAAATGCTTGAGGAGATTATGCAACAAATTCTTCAACAGTAACAAATTTAATTACAACAAAGGCAACAAAAGAATGAGTCCACTCTTCAAACATTGAAAGATACATTGGACAAATAGCTAGTAGAATGAATCAAATGCAAGCTCAAAGATCGGGACAATTACCTTCTCAGCAACTCCTAATCCTAAGGGAAATGTTAGTGCCACAACTTTGAGGAGTGGGGAGGTGGTTTCAAGTTTAAACACTCCAAGGGTTGATTTTTCTGAAGAAATTCCAGCAGCTTATTTTCCAACTTAGATCATCCCTAAAATGGATTCTACATCAGTTGGAAGTGACCCTAGTTCAAGCCTAAGTCCTTATTCAATTGATCTTGCAATTTTGGTGGAAGAAGAAGAAGAAATTAGCAAATCAGGGCACCTACAGCAGCTATACCTACCGAAATCGTCGCTCAAAACCCATTTCTGAAATTTCAGCTCAAGTGGAGGAACCAAAGGACATTTACCTTTCCCACAGCACCCCAGAAAGGATCCTTCTATCATTAGCATGGATATTTTAGATGAGGTTGTTGAGGCAAAGTTATTTGCTGAAAGTGTCACTTGATATTCAGAGAGGATATTCTTGTTCAGATGAGGCAGAGGAGGTATTAGCTATAGAGGCAGCTGAGTTGGAGGTTGTATCAGATTCATTTGCAGTTGGAGATGATTCTTTAGGTGTAGGGGATTGCACTGAGCCCCAAGTGTAGGTTCGGGTTGGTCCGGCTAGAGGGGGTGAATAGACGGTTAAGAAATAAAATAGAGGGCACTCGTCTTTAAGAAAAACTTGGTTGCAACTTGGTCATTGCTTCCAAGACGGTTAACGCTCAATCAGAAAATCTCCTTGTGGCGGAGAAGCCTTACAACTGAAGCACACTTAGACTTAAAGAAATTACAGAAAGAATGACTTGAATCTAAATCTCTAAGCCTATTATAGGTTNAGGTGAGGACGCCTGTCCGCAGGAGACCAAGCGTTCCAGGGCTCGACCGGCCAACCGTTCGCCCCCTGTTTGGGACCACCCCCACCTCTCCGTCGGGGAAGAGGGCCCGAGTTACGCCTCCTACGACGAGCTCTTTGCCGGCAACTCCTGTTCCGCCCGTGTCTGTGCCTACTACTCCTGCATCCTCTACTCAGGGGGCCACTTTGCCGGCGCCCACTCTGACCCAGGCCGGTTCTTCGGGCGTATGGGTCGAGGGACCTCCCCTCTCTCTTCCCGAGGGAGCTGCAAGGCCCTGTCCTGTGCATTTGGTCCAGCCGTCTCGAGCTGATTACCATACATTATACGAGACTCTTGTGACCAGACCGCACGAGTCGGCCCGGGTAGTCCACGTGCATGGTCTGTTAAGCGACCATCTTTACCACGACCTCCGGGGGTCTGACTATCAAGACCTGATTGCCTGAGCTAACGCGATTGCAGCGGAGGGCAATCAAGTATGTCCTGTCACCGACTCATGTTTCTTCTGCCCCCTTTTTTCGTCCGACTTACGACTTGTTCTCTTGCTGTAGCTCTTCGGATTGATCTACGACATGGTCGTTTGTTTTACAATTCAAGCTCGGGCCCTGAATCAAGCCGAGTCCCAAGAGGAGAGGCTAGAGGCCCAACTTCATCATGCGCGGCTGCAGTCTAGCGAGGAGGCCCTTAACAGCCTACTGGCTGAATTTGGCCCTACAAGAGCGTGCTGCCTGAGCGGAGGCGCATCTTGGGGAGCGCCTGACGAAACTATACACGGCTAACGCGACAGTCATTCAGGCGCGAAACCAAATCGCCCGCCTGGAGTACACCGAGCGCCAAGCCCAGGATCTTGAGCACCAGGCTCAGGCCGAGCTGGCTAAGGTTGTAACGACCTGGAAAATTTTCTTAATATTTTCCTTAAAATATTGAGCATGTCTAGATAATTTTCCGAAAGACCTAGAGATATTAGTACGAATCTTAGCCTAGAAATCCATGATCTTTCTCATTTAAATTGAGAAACTAAGTACTAATGGGCCTTATAGGGGCTTTTTAGTGCCATGGTTATTGGTAGATTTTGGGCAAAATTTAATATAAATATAAATAGATTTTAATTAGGAATGTTAGCATAATTATGGGGGATTTTTAGGGGAATTTTCAGAAATAAAGGAAAAATAAAAATAAAATAAAATAAAAATAAAGTGTATGCACCAAGGATTGAACCTTGGACCTCTTGGACCACCATGCATGCACCAACCAATTCACCTAGCAAGGGAGTGCTATGCGGGAATGAAGTGGATTTTAGTTAAGGCTTGGGAAAGAATGAAGAGTCATCAAGGGGAGAGACACTATGACTCTTCATTTACCCTCCTTAATGTGGCATAAAAGCATAAGAGAAGGAGTTACATTTCTCTTCTCTTCTTCCATCAAGTCATTTGCTCTCCTCTTCTTCTTCCTCCCCTCCTAACCGAAACCCCAAGCCCCCTTCTCCCTTGGGAAAAGTTCACATAAGCCTCCATCTTGAAGATCTAAGGCTCTCTACAAGGATACAAGGGCTAAGGAGAAGTTTAGAGACAAGGAGGTTCTCTTGTTATTTTCTATTCAAAGTTTATAAGCAAGATCAAGGAAGGTAAGACCCCTCTCGCCTGTGATACGATAGTTTACGAGTTGTTTAACATGATAGAAGTTCTTGTTGGCATCCCATGGTTGGAAATCTAAAGTTAGGGTTTATGGAGTTTTCGGCCAAGCAAGATATTGGGCGAAAGATCATGTTAAAAACTTTTCTTATGCTTCCAAATGTTTATTTATGATAAGTTAAGCACAAAAGGTAACACTTTGGGAAGTTTTGAAGCACCCTAAGAACCCCTTAGGGTTTTGGCTACCTTCAAGTATAGGGTTAGATTTAATCTTCAACTCTTCAAGCATGCTTAGTATGTCTTGCTATGATATAATATGGATGAAAATGGTGACTTATATGAATTTTCCTATGGGCTTGTTACCCTTATAGGGTTTTGGCCAAACTATGTTCTAGGTCTAAGGCTTAGTGTTAAATTCAATCAAGGGTCCAAATGGGTTTCCTATGGCATGATATGTAAGGGTTGGATGATAACCATGACTATGGAAATTTTTTTTCTAAGGACCCATGGTCCTTAAGGTTTCGGCCAATACCCAAACCTAGGGTTTGGTTTGGGTTAGGGTCTCAAGGATGCATGTTTATAAGTTACCATGATGTTAGTACATAGTTAAGCATGATGTAAGGATCTTTATGTTACAAAAATCTTAGTTTATGTGTTATGTAACATGACCTTGTAAGTTAGACTTTATGTTATGCTTTACTCATGAATATTTAGATCATATACCATCGATATATGTAATTGATGTAGGAGTATGTTATGATAAATAGAATGATACATGTATGTTGATAAATGCTTAGAATATATTTATGGCTTTATGAAGGTATATGCATGTTTTATGATGAATGTCATGAACCCTAGTAGTATGTGACATGTTATATGTAGCTTACCATCCATGCTTTATGACGACTACTAAGATTATGTATGCTAGATGAAAGGTATCATGTATGAAGTGCGTGTTTATTTATGTATCATGATCATGCAAGCTTTATGAACCAAAATAATGTTTATGACTAGAAACATGATTATGCATGTACGTTCTATTTTATGAACAAAGAATGATAAGTATAAATGAAAATGATGGTTATGCCTTAAGTATGAATGATAAATATGAAAGATAAGTATGAATGATGAAGGCATAACGATGTTATGAAATAAGTATGAATGATGAAGCATGCATAGTATTTTATTTTTATGAATGGGCTTATACCGGACCGAAATAAGGGTCCAAGGGATGGGCACCTTAAGAACGCCCCGGTTCTGGACTACCGAAGCTGTCCACGGTTCTGGGACTACCGAAGCTGTCCAACAGGGATGGGCACCTTAAGAACGCCCCGGTTTTTGGAACTACCGACTATACTGTTCCTACCCTAGTAGGTCGGGGCTCGCTACCTCGTATTTACTTAGGGATGCGCGCTTATGATGTATGTATGTGGTACAAGCCGGGGACCCCAATGATGTTATGTTTATGTTAAGCATTTAAAAGTATGATTTCAAAACTAAGCATCCTTATGTAGTAAATGCATTTTACTCATGCATTCATTCATGTCATGCATCACGCTAGGGTAAGTATATTTTATGCTCATGTTATGTTAAGACCATGTTCATGTATGCTAAGAATTATGCCATGAATAAGTAGGTCCCATGTTCATGTATGCTAAGAATGATGTCATGCATAAGTAGGTTCCATGTTCATGTATGCTAATAAATATGCCATGATAAGTATGTTTCATGTTCGTGTAGGCTAAGAAAGATGACATGATAAGTATGTTTCATGCTCATGTATGTTAAGAATTATGCTATGCTAGGTATGTTGTAGATTTATGTTTATGTTATGAATCATGCTATGTTAGTTGCTCATATGGTTATGACTTACGCCAAGATTATGCTTATGCTTTATGTTCAGAATTATGATATGTCAGATTCTTGATATATTTATGTTTAAGTGACGTATGATTTTAGTGAGTAGGAAAAGGGTCTTACTAAGCCTGTGTGCTTATAGTCTTATTTTCCTCGTACCGCAGATCAAGCAAGAAGTTATTAAGGGAAGCAGCAGGAAGGGCAAGAGCATGTGTGTGGGTGGCAGTGACTTGGCAAAGGATCCTTTTATTTGCACACATTGCATGTCTTGGGTGTTGGAAATGCCTCCTTAGATTTTATGTTATGTTTATAATGGTTATGCCTAGTGAATGACTTAAGACTCATGATGCTATGTTTACAGATAAGTTACTTGCTACTTATGATGATGATGAATAAGTTATGGAATGATTAGGTTATGATGCCATACATGTCGTTAATATGCTAAGCCCAATGACCCTAGGTTCATGAATGACAAGTTTAGGCATGTATAGATGTTTCATGTATTAGTTGCATGGTTAAAAGCATGTGTAGAAGAAAAAAATTATTCCGCTGCATTAAGATGTTTTTATGCACATGTATGTTCAGCGTAACGACGTCTTTCTCGCCACACCACAAGGTGTGGGAAAAAGTCGGGCGTTACAAAGGTTAAGGCAGAGCTCCTGAAGATGAGTCAGTCAGCTGCTGCATTACGCGCCAATCTGACGGGCAAGGAGGAGGAGTTGACTGCTCGCTTGAAAGACCTTGCTCGGATCAGGAGGCAGCGCGCTATCCTAGAGTCAAAACTAGAGATAGCTCAGAAGGAGTTGGAGGCGGTATGGGCTCTTGCCGCGCCTCGGCAACATGCCCGTAGGCCATAGACTTGCGCTATCCCTTTTTTGCTTTCTCTGTTTGAGTAGAGGTCGAGCCTCATTTTTGTAACAACACTACTATGAATGTCTGTCTTTCCTTTTGCACTTCTGTATGTGTATGCTTGGTGTTTGAGAGTTGAGTGTCCAGGTGCAAGTGACCCGAGTGATCGGATGCATGCCCCACCCATTATGGCGGGTGATCACTTGAAATACCCGCGCGTGGGGATTTCTATCTGTCAGCCACTCGGGAAGGAGCACGATTAAGCGATTCGGCCTTTGCAAGCGACAAAGTTAAACACTTGAGCACGATGGCTTCCAAGTGCTAGCCACTCGGGCAAGATCGACCGAGTAGATGGAGACCAGACCTGAGTCGATTTGAGCGAAGCTACCGGCTCGGGCAGTTCGAAGCATCATTGTTGAGTGAATTTGAATTTGGGGAGCGGGGGTAACCAACGCACTAAGTTTAGGAGTCAAGGAAAGGAAGTCCTTAAGACTTACCCGCCCATAGATCCTATACAGCCGAGAAATAGTGCACTCGCTCGGGCCTTACTCAGGGAGCGGGGGTCGCCACGCGTCCGACTGAGAGCCGATACGAGGGGTGGATGGGAGCGGATCCCAAGTTGTAGCTTGTGAGAACGAGAGTCTGGACGCTTGCTCAGGCCGATTCTCCGGAGCGTGGGTCGCCCCGCGCCTGATCGTAGACACTGAGCGTAGTGGGTCACGGGAGCTGAGCCGACTTATAACTTGCTAGCAAGGCAAGAGTCTGGGCACTCGGTTGGGCAAGACTCAGGGGAAGTGTGTCACCACGCGTCCGACTGAGAGCCGATCCGAGGGGTGGTCCGAGCGGATCCCGATTTGTAGCTCGTGAGAACGAGAGTCTGGCCTCTCGGTCGGGGACATCTCAGGGAGTGTGGGTCAGCACACGTCCAACTAAGAGCCGATTCGAGGGTCGTGGGAGCAGGCCCACTTACAACTCGCGAGAGCGAGAGTCTAGCCTCTCGGTCGGGGACATCTCAAGGAGCGTGGGCCGCCACGTGTCCGACGGAGAGCCGATCCGAGGGTCGTGGGAGCAAGCCCACTTATAACTTGCAAGAGCGAGAGTCTGACCTCTCGGTCGGGGACATCTCAGGGAGTGTGGGTCAGCACACGTCCAACTAAGAGCCGATTCGAGGGTCGTGGGAGCAGGCCCACTTATAACTCGCGAGAGCGAGAGTCTGGCTTCTCGGTCGGGGACATCTAAGGGAGTGTGGGCCGCCACGCGTCCGACTGAGAGCCAATCCGAGGGTCGTGGGAGCAGGCCCACTTATAACTCGCGAGAGCGAGATTCTGGCCTCTCGGTCGGGGGCATCTCAGGGAGTGTGGGCCGCCACGCGTCCGACTGAGAGCCGATCCGAGGGTCGTGAGAGCAGGCCCACTTATAACTCACGAGAGCGAGAGTCTAACCTCTCGGTCAGGGATATCACAGGGAGCGTGGGCCGCCAAGCATCCAACTGAGAGCCGATCCGAGGGTCTTGGGAGTAGACCCACTTATAACTCGCGAGAGAGAGAGTCTGGCCTCTCGATCAGGGACATATCAAGGAGCGTGGGCCGTCATGCGTCCGACTGAGAGCCGATCCAAGGGTCATGGGAGCAGGCCCACTTACAACTCACGAGAGCGAGAGTCTGGCCTCTCGGTCAGAGACATCTCAGGAAGCGTGGGTCGCCACGCATCCGATTGAGAGCCGATCCGAGGGTCGAGGGAGCAGGCCCACTTATAACTCGCAAGAGCGTGAGTCTGGCCTCTCGGTCGGGGAAATCTCAAGGAGCGTAGGCCGCCACGCGTCCGACTGAGAGTCGATCCGAGGGTCGTGGGAGTAGGCCCACTTATAACTCGTGAGAGCGAGAGTCTGGCTTTTCATTCGGGGACATCTCAGGGACCGTGGGCCGCCACGCGTCCGACTGAGAGCCGATCCGAGGGTCGTGGGAGTAGGCCCACTTATAACTCGCGAGAGCGAGAGTTTGGCCTCTCGGTCGGGGACATCTCAGGGAGCGTGGGTCGTCACGCGTCCGACTGAGAGCCGATCCGAGGGTCATGGGAGCAGACCCACTTATAACTCACGAGAGCGAGAGTCTGGCTTTTCAGTCGGGAACATCTCAGGGAGCGTGGGCCGCCACGCGTCCGACTGAGAGTTGATCCGAGGGTCGTGGGAGCAAACCCACTTATAACTCGCGAGAGCGAGAGTCTGTCCTCTCGGTCGGGTACATCTCAGGGAGCGTGGGCCGCCACGCGTCCGACTGAGAGTCGATTCGAGGGTCGTGGGAGCAGGCCCACTTATAACTCGCGAGAGCGAGAGTCTGACTTCTCGGTTGGGGATATCTCAAGGAGTGTGGGGCGCCACACGTCCGACTGAGAGTCGATCCGAGGGTTATGGGAGCAGGCCCACTTATAACTCGCGATAGCGAGAGTTTGGCTTCTCGGTCGGGAACATCTCAGGGAGCGTGGGCCGCCACGCGTCCGACTGAGAGCCGATCCGAGGGTCGTGGGAGCAAACCCACTTATAACTCGCAAGAGCGAGAGTCTGAGACACTGGGCCATTTATACGAGAAGGTGGATCATCCACTATTCCCGTGAGTTTACAGAGTACAACTTTTTCTAATAGCCTGCCTGGTGGGAGCTTCTTTGGGCCAGCCCACCGGAAATCACGAGCCCCGCCTCCCTGAATGGTGTTTTGCTGGTTGGCCTGCTGCTCCTCTATCTCAACTTGTTCCTGGAACAAGCCACGAGCGAGCGGAGGCTCTCGTTCGAGTCTTTTGTCGGCTAAGGGGTGGTTTCGACCTTCTCGATTCGGGTCCTGCCCGGGGGAGGCTTGCCTTCTTCGATGGGGTGTAGCTGTCGGGGGAGCGGGGGAGCTTGACCCCGTCCGAACCGACGACACTCACCTATGTCGTGGGTGTGGCTGTGATGGAACATGCAGTAGGGTCTCCAGCGGGTTGGCAGACACCCCTGAGCCACTTGCTGCACTTGCCGATGTTCTGCTCTGGTTCGGTCCGCGGATTCAGTAGCAAGAAAGCTCAAGAGAGAAACTACACAAGGAGCACAACCACAACAGTGAAACCCACAGCCACACTTGCTTGTTTTCCTGTTCGTTCTTGTCGCCTCCTCTGCTTTTCATCTTCCTCTTAAGCTTCTGCTTCATCGCCAGGCTCCATCAGCATCCCCTGAGCACAGCCTGAACCCACTGACCTCCCTGAGCACTCGGGCCACTGAAGTCCCTCTCCAGCTGAGCCTCCGTCAGTCGCCAGCCCAGTTGCCGTTGAAACCTGAGAAGGAGAAACAAACAAACCTGCTACAAGGAAAGCCTCCCATTGACTCTCCTTGAGTGTTTGAATCCTCCCCTGTCACCTGCAGCTTAATCAGACTGTTAGAACAGCATATTGTTGGTGCCCCGGTTAGTTTTGATGTGATCCACCAAGTTAGTTGGGTCCTGTTGGTTTACTGATCCCTCTGCTAAGTGTGCAGGAGCTTAGGTACGGAGGAAGTCGAGCGTAAGACGTGGCGGACGAGAAGGATTGCGCGGGAAAGCGAGCCGACGGGCTCGGTGCAATCCGAGGGACGCGGAAGCTACGGAAGAGTACACCGGTGGAGCGAGAAGGACGTGCGCGGTGTCCGAGGGACGAGAAGCCGGGAGGAAGGACGCTCGAGGGGCGAAAGGCCAGAGTCGGGTTCGGGTGAACCTAACTCCGGTTGGCCGGAAATCACCCAATCGACGGTTTGACGAAAAGTCAACTAAGTTGACTTTTATCAAGTCAGCATTTGACTTGCTATTAAAATAATAAAGTTTTAATTATATTAAAACTTTATTTAAGTTTCATTTAATTAAAATTGGTTAATTAAAGCTTCTTTTAATTTAACGTGGATGCACAGGGCTATCCTCTTTCTTTTTTAAGTAAATTTTCATTTAATTAAAATTGGTTAATTAAAGCTTCTTTTAATTTAACGTGGATGCACAAGGCTATCCTCTTTCGGCAACACAATTGGTCAAAGGCTATCTCTCGATCAAAGGCTATCACAAAAAGTTTTGGCAACAGTAATTAAATCGGCAATGCACAAGCTGATCACTTCGGCTTCTTACGTGAAGCTCGGTCAAAGGAGTCGTTGAGAAGACCATTTGAGCCGTTGAAGACCATTTCAAAAGAGCCGATCAAGTTATCTCTTTTAATTAAAGTTTAAATGTTGATTGAGATAATCTTAGATCTACGATCAAGACAAAACTCAATCTTGTATCAACGGTCAAGATCATATCACTCAACCTATAAATAGGCTTAGAGATTCAGAGTCAATTAATTCAATTCTTTCTGTAATTTCTTTAAGTCTAAGTGTGCTTCAGTTGTAAGGCTTCTCCGCCACAAGGAGATTTTCTGATTGAGCGTTAACCGTCTTGGAAGCAACGACCAAGTTGCAACCAAGTTTTTCTTAAAGACGAGTGCCCTCTTGTTTTATTTCTTAACCGTCTATTCACCCCCCTCTAGCCGGACCAACCCGATCCTTCATATATCACTCAGTAAATCAAAAATCAGATGTTAGGCGCAGAGAGTCAGATGCGATCAGAGCGTCTGACAATGCAATTTGAATTAAAGTGATCGGTCACCGGACCGATCCAGGACTTGTGGGTCGGTCACCAGACCGATCCATCGCTTTGCTGGGACTCCCAGCTCTCTCGGCAACACAAGCCTGATCGGTCACCGGACCGATCAGAGTGAAGCCTGATCGGTCACCGGACCGATCAGAGTGAAGCCTGATCGGTCACCCAGACCGATCAGGTCTAATGAACAGTGATCTCGGAAATCAAATCCTAAGTCCCTGATCGGTCACCGGACCGTTCAGGAGCTGATCAGCGGGGGAACTCAACTCACTGTGTGCTCCATGATCGGTCACCAAACCGATCAGGAGCTGTGCAGTGAGTGAAACGCGTACTCCCTGATCGGTCGCCAGACCGATCCACGAAGGAGCACCGTACCAACTTCCCTGATCGATCACCAGACCGATCCAGGCAAGCCCAAATGCACTCTAAGTCACGAGAACAAGCCTCCAGCCCTTCTCTGACTCGTGTCATGCCCAGCTTCACTCACTGGGACTTCAACCTAGCCCTCCAAGCTAGGACCTGGCTTCACTCACCAGGATTTCGGTCACCCGGCTTCACTCACCGGGACCTGGCTTCACTCACCAGGATTTCAACCTAGCTTCACTCACTAGGATTTCAATCACCTGGCTTCACTCACCAGGACCCGGCTTCACTCACCAGGATTTCAACCTAGCTTCACTCACTAGGATTTCAATCACCTGGCTTCACTCACCAGGACTCGGCTTCACTCACCAGGATTTCCCTCACCTGGCTTCACTCACCAGGACCTGGCTTCACTCACCGGGATTTCCATCACCTGGCTTCACTCACCAGGACCCGGCTTCACTCATCGGGATTTCCATCACCTGGCTTCACTCACCAGGACCCGGCTTCACTCACCGGGATTTCATCCAACCTAGCCCTCCAGGCTAGGACCTGACCCTCCAAGCCAGGACTTTTTCACCTAACCCTCCAAGTTGGGACTTTTCACCTAACCCTCCAAGTTAGGACTTTTCACCTAGCCCTCCAAGCTAGGACTTTTCGCCTAACCCTTCCGAATTAGGACTTTTCAACACCTAGCCCTCCAAGCTAGGATTTTCCAATCACTCCGCACCTAATCCCCGATTAGGACTTAATCATAATCATAATCATCAACCTAAACTAAAATCGATGTCAACACCAAAACAACAATCAGGGTCAGACTGCATCAACAATCTCCCCCTTTTTGTTGTTTGACAATCCGATTTTAAGTTTAGGGGTTCTCAATCAATTTTCTCAGATTTAGAATCATAGGGGAATCAGGATCCTCCCCCTACAATATAATCATCCTAAACTTAACCAACCACACTCTCCCCCTTTGTCGAACATCGAAAAGGGTCTAGAGGGGCTGTTAAGTTTAATCATACTCCCCCTCAACCAAGGGTCTCTCCCCAAGCCCAAAATAATCAAAGGATAATTTTTGAATTGCATATGAGAGGCATATACCATAAATGTATCATGGTAACAACGTATATGCATCATACGTCAATAAGTGTGAATTGCACATGAAACCATATACAGAATTATATCATGATCAAACATGTATATGTTCCATGTGATAAGTAGGGAATGCATCTGTATCCGATACATAATCCTGAGTGGTCTCCGTGACTAATCAGGTTCGTTGATTACTTGATACAGAAATATTTCTTATTAATCTGGGGAGCGATCAAATTTCAGAAAAATTCCTGAAACTCTGATACATTCCTGATCAGACTGCATTAACAATTTGCATTCCACAATAGGGGTGTAGACTCTATTAATATTCGACATTTCAAAAACATTTCTGAAACACGACATCAAGAACAAGAGTCATGGCTCAACAAACTCTTTCTTATGAATTTGAACATTCCAACATAGGTTTGTATCAAATCACTTTTAAGTACCAGGTTTGTACCACTTGAACAAATGTGTTTCAATTGTAATTGGTTTGTATCAGATTTGTTAGGAGTATGATCATTAAACTGATACAATTCGATGAGAAGAGATTGGCTTGAGGAGGTTTTGGATCAATTTGGAACGACCTGGGAGTTCCTTGATCAGAGTTGGTCTGATCGGTCACCAAACCGATCAGAAGCACCCCTGATCGGTCGGTGGACCGATCAGGGATGATATAGAATGGTTTCTGAAACTGATCAGTTTCAGAAACAAGTGCGTTTCAACTCTTAATCACTCTAATCCCTAATACAATCAGATTTACTCCCTAAATGAGTTCCATTAACCATAAATCATTTAATCAAAACAAGCAATCTGATTTGAGTCTCTTAACTAAGCTTCATTTCATATCAAGGATTAAGAATTTCCATGGATTAATATACCATCACTAGGTTGACTGATCAATTGTGTTCTGAGAATGTTCTTCGCATGATCTTGAGTTTTCAAAAACAGATTTATATCAAAGCATGATAAGTATGCTCTAATCATGAACTTGAATGTCAAAACATGTTTGTATCAAAATTCCAAGGCAGGTATGCATACCATCACTTGAACAGGAAGTTTATAATCATGGATAGCATGGATGCATATTGCTATTTATCAACATCACTACATGAATGAAATCTATGTGTGCCAAGGCATAATCGGAATGTTTTTAGCATGATCATTTTTATTCCAAACAAATTTGATAATTTAATCTATACCTAAGTATTGATATCTCGATAATCCAAATAATATTGGGCATATGAAAAACGTCAAGTTTGATGAGAAAACAGCTAAGTCATAGAAGTTAAGTATTGAGTCTTGAATCATCACAAACTATGAGTTCATACTTGTTTCCTAACATGTTTTCATGTTGTGTAACACATATAGTAAACTCATGGCATACTAGAATAGGTTCAAAAACACCTTAAACTTGAGTTATGGCATATCATTAATCATCATTTGCAGTAAACATAAAATGCTATAGGAAAACCAATTATCCTAAGCAATTCATGGCAAGAGCAAGTTGTGGGTTAGTCTAAGCCATTCATGTGAATTTGAGGAAATGGTAAGCACATTCCTAACTAGGAATGGCTATATGTTTGGAGCACCAAATATCAATCACTCATGTTGATAGATGCTCCCCCTCAAACTAAGCTATACAATTCGAAAGATAGAAGTTTTAGGTACCCAAATTTTGGGACCTAATGAATCTACAATGAATGACTTTGGCACCCATGCTTTAGTCATTTTCTTTCTAGCCTTTTGAACCCTAGACTTATTTCGTGATTCAAAATGTGTTCTAGACATTAATGACAAGATACTAGGTTCTTTAGATTGGTAACCTAAACCAACCTTGTTATAAACCGCCTTTTGCGAATTTAGAATCATATCTAAAGTTTTGGAGCTAGTTGAAAACTTCTCAAGAACATTCTTGAGATTTTCAACTTCGCTCCTTAAGTCCTTATTTTCATTTTCAAGGGACTTATCATGCATAACATCAATTTCCTCATCCTTAGAGGTTTTCAATTTTTCTACCTCTACCTTTAAGGATTTAATCTTGTTCTTGGACTTCTTGAGCAACTTAGTTAGACATGCTATAGCTCTATAGCACTTATCTAACTCGGGAGAAATTACCTCTTCATCATCTGAAGATGATGAAGGCGCGGTTGAGGAGTTACTTGATTAATCACTGCTTCCTTCACTTGAATTCTCTACTGCCATGAAAGCAAAATGAAGGGAGTTCTTCTCCTCCTCTTCTTCCTTCTTCTCCTTTCTTTTGTTACCTGCCACGCAAGCAAACCCTTTCTCTTTTGGGCTTGTGTTAGAGATCTCATGTAGCTCCATCTGACAAAATAAATCCTCTAACTTAACAAAAGATAAGTCCTTGGAAACCTTGTAAGCATCCACCATGGATGACCACACGGCGTTCCTAGAAAAAGCTTTAAGAACATACCTCACAAGGTCTCTATTTTCTACTTTCTCATGGATGAAATGAAGACCATTGTAGATCTCCTTGAACCGACAATGAAGAATATTTACAGTTTCATTTTCTCCCATGGTGAGACTTTGAAGTTGGTTGAGAAGGAGGTCCTTCTTGGCTGTCCGGGTTTCATGAGTTCCTTCATGGAGCTCAATAATCTTATTCCATAGATCTTTAGCATTTGTGAAAGGACCCACCTTGACCAACTGATCCTTGGTCATTCCACATTGCAAGGTGACAATGGCTTTGGCATTAGCTTCCCCCTTCTTGACTTGCTCAGCCGACCAACTAGAAAACTCAAGCTCATTTCCCTCATGATCCTTTGGAGTGGAGAAACCCTCCTTCACCGAGAACCATATGCTCATGTTGGTTTTGAGGTAGAACTCCATCCTTGACCTCCAATATGGAAAATTAGTGTCGTCGAGGAATGGAGGTCTGTTTGTGCTGTAACCTTCTCCTCCCATAGCCATCTTGTTGTAAGCTCTCGGATGTTAAGCTGTGAACACAGAGCCCCAAGCTCTGATACCACTTGTTGGAACCCGGATGGCTAGAGAGGGGGGGTGAATATAGCCAGACACTTGAAACTTAGCTCTTTCTTAAATTTTCTCTGCACTTAAGTTAGCAGCAGCGGAAACAAAACATATGCAGAGAAACAATCTTAACAGAAATGCAGGAACAGAGAATACAAACCAAGGATCGCTAACAAGGATCGTTTACAAGGTTCGGGGATAACTTGCCCCTACTCCTTGGCGTGCCCGTAAGGTGGGCGATCCCTTGATCGTCGGCAGATCAAGCCCCAGTGAACACCGGATAAAACAGCGCCTCCTTCTCGGTGGAGAAACCTCTCCACAAGCGTCTCAATATGATACAAGTTAAGCTCACGAGACTAAGAAGGAACCTCTCACAAGACAGTAGCAAGAAAGCTCAAGAGAGAAACTACACAAGGAGCACAACCACAACAACGAAACCCACAGCCACACTTGTTTGTTTTCCTGTTCGTTCTTGTCGCCTCCTCTGCTTCTCATCTTCCTCTTAAGCTTCTGCTTCATCGCCATGCTCCATCAGCATCCCCTGAGCACAGCCTGAACCCACTGACCTCCCTGAGCACTCGGGCCACTGAAGTCCCTCTCCAGCTGAGCCTCCGTCAGTCGCCAGCCATGCCTCAGTTGCCGTTGAAACCTGAGAAGGAGAAACAAACAAACCTGCTACAAGGAAAGCCTCCCATTGACTCTCCTTGAGTGTTTGAATCCTCCCCTGTCACCTGCAGCTTAATCAGACTGTTAGAACAGCATATCACTCAGTAAATCAAAAATCAGATGTTAGGCGCAGAGAGTCAGATGCGATCAGAGCGTCTGACAATGCAATTTGAAATAAAGTGATCGGTCACCGGACCGATCCAGGACTTGTGGGTCGGTCACCAGACCGATCCATCGCTTTGCTGGGACTCCCAGCTCTCTCGGCAACACAAGCCTGATCGGTCACCGGACCGATCAGAGTGAAGCCTGATCGGTCACCCAGACCGATCAGGTCTAATGAACAGTGATCTCGGAAATCAAATCCTAAGTCCTTGATCGGTCACCGGACCGTTCAGGAGCTGATCAGCGGGGGAACTCAACTCACTGTGTGCTCCATGATCGGTCACCAAACCGATCAGGAGCTGTGCAGTGAGTGAAACGCGTACTCCCTGATCGGTCACCAGACCGATCCACGAAGGAGCACCGTACCAACTTCCCTGATCGGTCACCAGACCGATCCAGGCAAGCCCAAATGCACTCTAAGTCACGAGAATAAGCCTCCAGCCCTTCTCTGACTCGTGTCATGCCCAGCTTCACTCACTGGGACTTCAACCTAGCCCTCCAAGCTAGGACCTGGCTTCACTCACCAGGGTTTCGGTCACCCGGCTTCACTCACCGGGACCTGGCTTCACTCACCAGGATTTCAACCTAGCTTCACTCACTAGGATTTCAATCACCTGGCTTCACTCACTAGGACCCGGCTTCACTCACCAGGATTTCAACCTAGCTTCACTCACTAGGATTTCAATCACCTAGCTTCACTCACCAGGACCCGGCTTCACTCACCGAGATTTCCCTCACCAGGATTTCCCTCACCTGGCTTCACTCACCAGGACCCGGTTTCATTCACCGGGATTTCCATCACCTGGCTTCACTCACCAGGACCCGGCTTCACTCACCGGGATTTCCATCACCTAGCTTCACTCACCAGGACCCGGCTTCACTCACCGGGATTTCATCCAACCTAGCCCTCCAGGCTAGGACCTGACCCTCCAAGCCAGGACTTTTTCACCTAACCCTCCAAGTTGGGACTTTTCACCTAACCCTCCAAGTTAGGACTTTTCACCTAGCCCTCCAAGCTAGGACTTTTCGCCCAACCCTTCCGAATTAGGACTTTTCAACACCTAGCCCTCCAAGCTAAGATTTTCCAATCACTCCGTGTCTAATCCCCGATTAGGACTTAATCATAATCATAATCATCAACCTAAACTAAAATCGATGTCAACACCAAAACAACAATCAGGGTCAGACTGCATCAACAGACGAGACAGGGGTATGACAATTGTCAGCTTGTATGAGAGCACCTGAAAGTACCGCAGCATAGCGCGGGGTGCTGAGGCTGTACAAAGGTACTGAATTGGTGCGATAACCGCGAGAGCTGTCATAAATGGGTGAGGCGCGTAGTACCCCGACGTCAAGATCGTACCACGGATATGATGACATAGGGTGACATAGGGACGATCTAGTCCGTAGCCTGAGCGCCGACCGGCGGGTCCGAGTGTCGAGGACCGGGTCGCGTAATGGCCAGGGAGCGTGGGCCGCCACGCGTCCGACTGGGAGAGTTGAGGCGTGGGGTACACCCTGAGTCGGGGGTTCGCTGAGCTGTGTCTGTCTGGCTTTGTCTCGGTTCTGTGAGTTATCAGATCCATGGGATGCTGAGGGAGCGTGGGTCGCCACGCGTCTGACTGAATGACCTAGCCCCGATTCGGATCGGGGTACGGGTTTAGGTGGCTGAATTAGGAGACGCTCGGCGTCTACCCGACCACCTTCGCCTGCGGTCGGTCAGCGAGCGCCTCGGGAGTTTTCTGGCTCAAGGATTTCCCCGATGAGGCCGCCGTCGGCCCTTCTATTGGGCCCTCGTGGTGCCAGGCTGGCTGGCTGGCTAAGGGGGCCGAGTGACCCATAAACAAGGTCGGGATCAATATATAAGACTAGGGGTTCAAGATTAAAATCTTTTGAATCTAATTAATTTATTAAAAAAAACACTGAGAAATACTCATTTCCCAAACAAGGCCTCAAAACAGAGCAAAAACAGGAGGCCCAAATCTAACCGGATCCCACGTAATAATAGCCAATGCAAGTCAACAGTTTGATTTTGTGAATGTCAAAGGTCGACCAAAGTAAGGTCAAACATCTTTTAAAAATTGTCAACGCCACCACCATCCATTGCATGGCTGCCTGCCTCCTCTTTTGTCTCCCATCTAGAACCACCACCTCCAATTCCCTGCTCCTTCCCCCGCCTCGCCATGGCGGAGCAGGCGGCGGCCCGGCCCTGCAGGCCGCCCCTGCCCCTCCCCGCCGCCGGCCACTCGCTCCACCAACCGACCTACGTGGTCCAAATCCCCAAGGATCAAATCTACCGCGTGCCGCCGGCGGAGAACGCCGCCCTCGTCGAGAGCTACCGCAACCACAACCAGGAAAATTTTCGCCGCCAACGCCATTGCCGCTGCCTCCGCTTCCTGGAACGGCTACTCCCCATCTTGCTCCCCTTGCTCCTCATCACCGCCGCCGTCGTTGCGTTCTTCGCGGCCGTCAATCCAAGCACCCCCACGTTCGTGATCAAGTCCCTCGCCATCAAGAACGTCTCCCGGTCAGTAACAGAGTATGATTTCGCGGCGAGGGTCACCAACCCAAGTAACAAGATCGGCTTGGTCTATACCGGCGGCGGTCGAGTTGCTGCCTCGCACGACGGAAAAGAAATCGCTACCGGGGCGACCTCGGGGTTCTACCAACCGCACGGCGAGTCGACGGACCTCAAAATGGTTCTTCGTGGCTCAAACAGACCCCTCAAAGCATCCGAGAAAGGTCTTCGGATCGAGCTGGTGGCCATTTTTTCGGTGAATCCAAAAGTTGGAGGCCTGGAGTTGTGGCGTAGGAGCTTGGCGGTGAATTGTGATGTTAAAGTTACAGAGCTGGACAAGAACAAGAAGGTGCACATCTCCTCACAAGACTGCAGCAGCAAGCTTCATTCATGAGGAAAGGATTGAGACAAATATAAATGATGTGTGGGAATTCTAGCTAGTACGAAGAGTCAATTTTTTCCCTAATTATTAATTTCTATTCTTATTTTTTGAATAAATTTAAAGTCTTTTTATTATTAATTTTATTTATAAATACTAAAACTACTTTCTCTAGCTCAAATTTTATTGTAAGTAAATAAAAAATGTTCCATCTAACTCTACTCTCAAGCTCAAATTTTAAAACAAAAGGAAAAAAATTATAAAGAATGCAACGAGAAGGTCGACCATGGCCACTAGAGGAGCGTTGAGCTTTGGAGCTTCAGATGAATGAGGCGTTTGTGAAGGAGTAGGAGGGAACACTTGTGATGCTGGTGATGGAGTGGTAGATGGCAGCAGGCTGCTAGCTGGGTGTTGGAGATGGCGAAGAGGGAACTGACCCACAGCCATTTTAAAAATGCATGCATGATAAACTTGATTTAAAGCAATTTAATATGATAAATTGGACTATATATACTTACGTACGTGGAGATAAAGACGACGATGGAGAATTTGCATCTGTAATCACAAAAACAACGAGCAAAAACGATGAGTTATGAATCCCGGATGATGAACAATCATCAAAGTAAAAGATAAAACTCTATCCAAAAACACACCGCTGCAGTCGATCTTAGCTGCGTCGACAGAGCAAGCCACAGGGAGGCCAAGTACTCTCGTCATGTTTATAGGCACGCCATAGTTTAATGCCTCTTGAAGTGATTGGCATAAGCAAAGTTCGATCGTTAACCTGAAATGACTACTACGCGACCTTACATCCAAATCTATTTCTCTTAATTAAGAGAGAAACAGCCAACGAAAGCACAATAAGTGCCAAGCCGATCGTAGCCAGAGAAAGAACAATGAGCCATGGTAGCGCACGAAATGATAATTGGTCGGCCAGTTCAGGCGCTTCTGCCGGTTCGTTTCCAGAGGCCAACGGCGCCGGCGAAGAAGGTAACTGCGGCAGCATTATCGGAGAAGCTCCTGCGTCTGTTTCCGGTGAAGGTGGGGATCGCGCCGGAGTTAGGTGCTGATCCGGGGATGAAGACGGAATCGGAGGTGACAGTACTGGAGATGGTCGCGGCGTGAGTGGTGACTTTGTTGTCGGCGATGGTGATGGGGATGACAACGGCGACGTTGATGGAGCCGGCGTAGATGCTGCTTTAATTCAATCGAGGAGAAATTAAGAGTAAAATAAGGAATTAGTTAAAGAAATGGAGTAGCTATTGTATGCTTAATTACAAGGTAACTGCGGCACTAGAGGAGACTTTGCTGGCGATGATGGAGATGGAGAGGAGAACAGAGTTGATGGAGTCGGCGTAGATGCTGCTTTAATTCAATCGAGGAGGAGAAATTAAGAGTAAAATGAGCAATTAGTTGAAGAAATGGAGTAGCTATGATATGCTTACAAGGTAACTGCGGTACTAGAGGGCACTTTGCTGGTGATGATGGAGATGAAGACGAGAACAGAGCTGGAGAGCCCGGAGTAGATGCTGCTTTAATTAATTTAATAGAGAAAAATTCAGACTAAGATGAGTAATTATTACCCACATTAAAGAAATGAAATTACTAATCTCACAAGGTAACTCCGGCGGCAAAGGCGGCGGCGGAGACGGAGATGAAATCGGGGAAGGTGACGCACGCGGAGATAGTCGCGGCGTGAGTGGTGACGACTTCGACGACGGTGACGGTGATGACGACGGACATGCTGCATCAATTATGAACTCACATGGTAACTGCGGCAGCAAAGGTGGTGTACTCGCCGACGACTTTGGGCCAGACGGTGGAGGCGGTGACGGAGAGGAGGCGGCTGAAGATTTGGATGTTAATGGTGATGATGGTGGAACCCAAAGGGGCCCTGGAGATGCTGCAACATGACAAGTAATAAATAGCAAACAAGATATATTACATTCTTTTTTGGCAAGTTTTCTTTGTCTTTTTCTTGTTTTTTTTCTGTGTTCGGCCCAGAAAAAACAAAAGGATCGATCGATAAAGACATTGTTTCATACAATTCTGACAAAGAACAGAGAGAGAAGGGTAGAATTAATCGACTTACAAGAAGGTGCCGCTGCTGGAGGAGTCGCCGGCGGTGGAACTGAAACTAAGCAAACGAATCACCAAGATCAGGTCAATCTAGTCGCGGCATTGGACGCAGATCGAACTACAACGATAACTTACGATGGCAGTGGAGTTGGGGTGCGGCGATCGAGCAAGCGGCGGGGAGGCCGAGGGTTCTTTTGATGCTCACGGCGAAACCTAAGCGCGATGCCTCCTCCACCGCTTGGCAGATGAGCTCCGGGCTGCTACAGACGTTGCCGCAGCACGCCGCGGTGGGCCACGGCACCGGGCTGCCGTCGAGGACGAACGCCAGGCAGTCAATGAGGCCAGCGGCGATATCCGGCGAAGCGGACGGTGAAAGAGCGACGGTGGCCGCGGTGGGGAAGATGGCATAGAGGAAAGCCGCCAAGACCAGGGGCGTCGCCATCGAGCGCCGCCGCATTGCCGAACCAAATGTGGGGAAGGACATTGATCGGTGATTTGATCGAACTTATAGTGTAAAGGCAGGGATCAAGAATCCGTTGGAGAATTAAATTTTAATTTTATTATTATTATTTGAACTTAATTGAAACATTATAGAAAAAGAAACAAAGAAGTTTGGGCAGTCGACGGTAATTGTTTAATTTATTGATTTTCCAAAGTAATTGAACTTTATACTTGAATCCTTTAATATATAGCAACATATTCTAAAGCACAGCAGTACTAGAATGAGGTACTCAAACGGTTCGTTCGCTGGATGAGGAATAATTTGTGTTTTCGGATTTACTTAATTCGATGATCGATAGAAAAATTATCATAAAATTAAATTAATTGATCTTGTGGTACGGTTCTTCAAAGGATGAACTACCGGTAAGTTATATTGGATATTGACTGAGTCGCCGTATCATGGAGAACGAGGAGGACAAAGGTAATGGATATTGACGGCGTCGCCATAACAGGGAGAAAGAGGAGGATAAATTATCTTCTAGATTGACTGAATCGCTATGTCTCCAAGAAAATCTAAGAAAGGGAGATCGAGGGTGTTAGAAAGTCTCACGTCAATGAAGCCTGCTAGAAGGTGAAGAAAAACAGATGAATTATTAGGGTGAGATTGGATTATCCCAAGGTACATACAAGGTACAACACACATAGAACAAGACATGAACATTTCATTAAATAAGGAATGCACAAATATATAGTTCATACAATATCATCACATACAAGGTACAACGCATATAGAACAAGGCATGAACATTTCATTAAATAAGAAATGCACAAATATATAGTTCATACAATATCATTACATTATAGCTAGTTTCTACATCCTAAATATGGAGAATCTACTTCTTTGCAAAGGAGATACAATAAGAAAATAAGATATAAAGCTTCTACAACCCTAAACAAAGAGAGAGAAGGAAGATAGAGCTTATCGTTGAAGCACGGGTCTTCTTGGAGGATCTCCTCACTCCATAGGTGGACAGATCGAGGAGGGTGGTGACGACGGCGGCTCTAGGATCTCTCCTAAGGGGGAGAACCCTTCCCCAAGGAAATGGGGCAAAGCCCTAGGCCAAAGATCCAAAGATATGTGTCCTAAAGGAAGGGTCCCCTTTTGTAGGCGATGTGTGGCACGACGCACAGGTTGTGTGCTCCCGGATGGTCATGTCGTACGAGAGCAACGGCAGTCACACAAGGCGTGTGATCCCGCACAGCCTCGATGTGGGTGTTGCTGGAAAACGGCCACATAGCCGTGTAGGCTGCGGAGGTAGTCGCACGAACCGTGCAATCCCACATGACCCTGACTGCTGTCTTGCTCGGTTTCAGCTCCAACTCCCATGTCGCTCCAAATCTACTCCATTTTCGCTCCAAATCACATCATATCAATTAAAACGATGGAAGAGCATATCTCCGAACAAAAAGGAGGAATAGTAGCGAAGTCATACAAAATAGGATACAATAAAATAGATTATAATTGTGAAATACAAGTAGATATGAGTTAAATAATATATAAAATCATATATAATCTATACACATTAGGTGCCTTCGTGGAGTAAACACTAAAGATAGGATTTCAGCAGTTAGAGGAACCTCGTTTTGAAGACAAGGCACCTTAATTTGAAGCCAAGGCATCTCAATTGGGAATTGAGGATCCTCAGCTTGCATAGAAGACGCCTTCCAGAGGATAAGCTGCACGGGCGTTGGATCTGATAAGCTTTTGGATCTGATGAGCTTTAGAACACAAGCGTCAGATCTGATAAGCTTTCAAATCTGAGGCACCGCAGTTGAGAACTAAGGCACCTCAAACACTCTTTATAAGGAGCTCGAGTTCAAATCTTTTGATATAACTCCTATGACTACTTCTTAAGCTCAAGCGATCATTCTACTTCCTCATCTTTGTATTGCAGCCCTGCTATGACTTGTCTACGATCGACAATTGCCAAAAGACTAACCTCAACACAAGAACGCGACTAGATTTCTACTACTGTATTGGGTAACGAAAGTCAATTTTGTACTTTTTATTTTGCAAGAAAGAGAAGTGTAGGGTTGTTACACTTCCAAATTTCTATTATGTACTTGATCACTTTACCGAGAGTTTACCGGTAGAGTAATTTAATGGATTGTCTGTCGAAAAGATTCAATGGACCTAGGTCTTGGAGTATGAGTCATCGAAGGCTCTAAGCCAAGTAAAATTGCTTGTGTTCTTGTATTCTTTTCGACTTGTGTTTTCTTCGCTTTTATTTTCATTCTAAAAAAGATAAATTTTTAAATACAGGTGATTCAACCCCCCCCCCCCCCCCCCCCGCTCTCATGTGCATTGATCTCACAACCCCGTATAGTGCTTTCTTGATCCAACAGGTAACTAAATTATTATCAAATATTTTACCTAATAGCATTTTTGTGCAAGATAGGTATATACCAAGATGTCAAGGAGATTTGTAGCAAGTTGGCCAAGCTCCATGAAAATCTGTCATCAACACAAAATGAAGATGGCCCAAGAAGGGAGATTCGTTGACACTAGCGCACGATGACTCAAAGGTTGAGAGGTGTATAACATCCAAGATAGAAGATAAATAAACTTTCACCTCAAGAATTGAAGGGGAGAGCTCATTGATACCAGAACGAGAAGAAGTTTCGACCTCCTGAATCAATGAAGAAGAATCATGTGTCATCTCTAAGATTAAATAAGGAATAACAAATTCAATTCATAAAGATAAATATCATATAATATGCTTTGAGTGTAGGGAGAAAAATACTATAACAGCAAGTGTCCAAAATTGATCAAAAAGAAGGTTCAAGTAACACCCAAGGTGAGGGAGAAATCAAAAGAAGTCAGAACCTTGATACAAAAGGGCAAGGAGCACATAGTGTATTTCTTATGTAATCAAAAGAGATATTATTAAAATCAATGTCCAAAGAGAAGGCTTTCAAGTAAGAACAAGGAAAGATCTTCTAAGAGCAAACCTAAGATACCATTAATTAATGGTATTTCTTTATATCATGATAAGAAGTATGCTAGAAATAAGTTTTATAATTTTACTGCTTATTATTATGAAAATAGAAATCATGATAATTCTAAAGAAAATTATAAATCATATCATGTTAGAACAACTCTACCTAATTATAGAAAGGTAGAAAATAAACTAGGCAAAATTAAGCAATTTAGACATGTCTAGAAAGAAAAATGTCCAATCATGAAAAAAATAAAATTTGAGGAATTAAAGGATTGAAAATCAAATTTCAAGGTCAAGATTTGATAAATTAGAAAAGACCCTTAAGAAAATGACACATTTGTTAAATACGACACTTCAAATGTGACCAGGGAAAATTTTCGAAAATTTTTTCAGAAAAGAATTAGATTTTATAGATCCTAGAAGAGTTTTGAAGGATTAGATTACTCTAAAACTTAAGTTTGGAGGGATAAACGAGTGAGCAACTCTAAATTAAGGGTTACGTTGGAAATTGATAAAGTGAAAGGGGCAAATTGCAAAGAGGGCAACACATATACACCCTCTCCTTCCCTGCCTTCGCTCACGAACCCAAATCGCAAGTGACTCCCATCTCCTCCTCCGATCTTCCTCTACCCTAGCTGCTCCTCCCGTCGGTATCGGCCAATCCTAAACTAAGCTCTAGGGATCTCCTCTCGACTAGTGAAGGTGAGTAGGTACTCCGGGCGATCCCCATTATTACTTCTCCTTCCCTAAATCTCTCAAGATGTCACTGCCACCCTCTGAGCTTGGTGCTCCTTTAGATCGCAGCTGAACCTGGAACTTGGGGGAGTGGTAAGCTTGTAAATCAGGTCGAGATCCGAGAGGAGTGGTACCCTCTAGCTTGTCTGTCAATTGTGTTGGATTATAACGAAGGGACCCAATTCCGGCAGATCTCAGGTGAGGGGTTAGGGAATTGATACTGCTTTTAGATGGAGTTGTTGATTTCAAACCTAGATTTGTAGGGCTTATACTTGTGTTGTGGGTTGCAATGTATCAGCATTGTCGGATCGTCCTTACCGCATCGTGAGTGCAATGTTATATCGGGTCAGTGGGCCACGAACTGGGCTTGACTTTGGATCTAAACGAGGGGATCTCGATAGCACAGAGTAGGTAGGTAAGGAATTGTTGTTCTGATTGATTCATCAAGTCAAATTCGGTTGGTGGGAATTTGATTTTTTAAAAGATGTCGATGATTTTGTACTAGTAGTTTTGTTCTATAGGGGATTTGATACTAAACTGCTGTGTTGATCTATTCTTGATCTCTATTCCCATTGTGAGCAGAGTTGTAGAATCGAATTGTTGTTTTTGGCACTCGATATCTACTGATCTTGATGATCTTCCTAGCTGCGGCATATTGTTCTGCTATGGGGACTCTGTTCGTGATTCCATTTTGAGGGGCAAAGGTTTGTGTTATCGTGGGAGGCTCTTTGACCTACTATTGTTTGGGTTTATTGGATGTTCTATGATCTAGAAGGATTTGGGGTTTGTGTTCCTGTATAGGGTTGTGATATGTGGAGTAGTACTTGGTTGTAGATGTACTAGGCTTGTTTCAAGCCGTGGGGTGGGGGGTTCTGTTAGGATCGTGGCGACAAGCTAGGGGGGGGGGGGGGGGGTTGATCCTATCACGAAGCGAGGTGGCGCCCCTGCGGCTAGATGGTCCTCCGGGGAGCGTGAGGTCGCTGAGGTTGTCTGCTGAGTTGGCACGCTTCGATCCTACAAGACAAAGACCGTTAGAACCCGCCGGGAAAAGTCCTCGGCCAGGCACTCTGACGATCAAGTTAGTACTTGACGGTGGCAATGGAAAGCAATAGAACAGTAGGAAATTGCACTATTGCGCGTACCTAAGAAATGCAGAGTGAAGAGGCTTATATAGCCGGGGAAGCTGACAGTTCCTGTCCCGCTTGCCACCGATTGCCATATAGCGAGGACAAGGTGATGCATGCCCAGAGATGGCAGGATAAAGTAGCGCATACTGTGTTAAGGAAAGGCGCACTGTCAACTTAATGGTTGGCGGCATCTGGAGCCGCTCGGCCTGACACCAGTGTATGTGGCCATGGTACGAGGGGACAGAGTATGGCAGGAAGATCAATACCTCAGCGGGATATCTGTCATTTGAGACCAGGATGACTTCAGTTCTACACTAACCCCGTACAACTACTGGTAGTCTGGTGTCAGAGAGTGGTTGTGTTGCCTGCTAGGGCATATTAGGGCCAACTGAGGACCCTTGAAGAGAGAGTGTGAATGTAGCCAACTGAGGGCCACTGCATGACGAGGCCGTCTTGTTAGTTCTTGGATGGCTAGAGAGGGGGGAGGGTGAATGTAGTCAGACACTCAAATCTTGCGCTTTGAACTTCTTCTTCTTCCTGTGATCAGATTAGCAGCGGAAACACAAAACACAGAAAGAAAACAGACAAGGAAAGAAAACAAACCGACGCTAACACACAGGATTTACAAGGTTTGGGGATAACTTGCCCCTACTCCTTGGCGTGCCCGTGAGGTGGGCGATCCCTTGATCGTCAACAGATCAAGCCCCGGTGACCCGGATAAAACAACGCCTCCTTCTCTGTGGAGAAACCTCTCCACAAGCGTCTCAATAGGATACAAGATAAGCTCACGTGACTAAGGAGGAACCTCTCACAAGACAGTAGCAAGAAAGCTCAAGAGAAAAGTTACACAAGGAGCACAACAACAGCGAAACTCACAGCCACACTTGCTTGTTTTCCTGTTCGTTCTCCCTTTCTCCTCTGCTTCTCATCTTCCTCTTAAGCTCCTGCTTCATCCTCAGGCTCCATCAGCATCCCCTGAGCACAGCCTGAACCCACTGACCTCCCTGAGCACTCAGTCCACTGAAGTCCCTCTCCAACTGAGCCTCCGCCAGTCGTCAGCCGTGCCTCAGAAGTCGTTGAAACCTGAGAAACGAAAGCATCCAAACATGCTCGATGGAAAGTCTCCCTTTGACCCTCCTTGAGTGTTTGAATCCTCCTGTATCACCTGTGTTGATGCAGTCTGACCCTGATTGTTGTTTTGGTGTTGACACCGATTTTAGTTTTGGTTGATGATTATGATTAAGTCCTGATCGGGGATCAGGCAGGGTATGGAAAATCCTAGCTTGGAGGGCTAGGTATTGAAAAATCCTAACCTGGAGGATTAGGTGTGGAAAATCCTAGCCTGGAGGGCTAGGTGTTGAAAAGTCCTAATTCGGAAGGGTTGGGTGAAAAGTCCTAGCTTGGAGGGCTAGGTGAAAAGTCCTAACTTGGAGGGTTAGGTGAAAAGTCCCAACTTGGAGAGTTAGGTGAAAAAGTCCTGGCTTGGAGGGTCAGGTCCTAGCTTGGAGGGCTAGGTTTGGAAAAGTCCTAATCTGGGAGAGTTGGGTGAAAAGTCCTAGCTTGGAGGGCTAGGTGAAAAGTCTTAACTTGGAGGGTTAGGTGCAAATTCCCAACTTGGAGGGTTAGGTGAAAAATCCTTAGCTTGGAGGGCTAAGGTGGATGAAACCCTAGTTTGGAGGGCTAGGTTGGAGCCCCTGGATCGGTCTGGTGACCGATCAGGGAGTTGGCACGGTGCTCCTTCGTGGATCGGTCTGGTGACCGATCCAGCGATGACTGATCGGTCTGGTGACCGATCAGGGAGTATGCGTTTCACCCATTGCTTGGCTCCTGATCGGTCTGGTGACCGATCAGGGAGCAAACAGTGAGGTTGAGTTCCCTTGCTGATCTGCTCCTGATCGGTCTGGTGACCCATCAGGATCACTGTGCAGATCGTTCTGGAGAACGATCCAGTGTCACGAGTTCCTCTCTATGATCGATCAGGACAGAGCCTGATCTGTCTGGTCATGACCTAATTGGTCTGGTGACCAATCAGGAGGCTCCCTGATCGATCCAGTGACCGATCAGGAGGTTTGGACTGCGAAGCTCAGAAATCGCCCGATAAAGGGGTGGATCGGTCTGGTGATCGATCCACAACCTAGGATCGGTCTGGTGATCGATCCAGGAGAGTCCCAAAGAAATCGCGATTTCTAATTGAGCGTTGCGGACCGATCAGGACGGAGCCTGATCGGTCTGGACCCACCCTGATCGGTCTGGTGACCGATCAGGAGGCTCTCTGATCGGTCCGGTGATCGATCACTTTAATTCAAAATGCACTATCAGACGCTCTGATCGCGTCTGAACGTATCCGATTCTCTGCGCTTAACATCTGATACATGATTTCCTGCTTGATATGTTGTGCTAACACTCTGATTAAGCTGCAGATGACAGGAGGAGATCCAAACACTCAAGGAGAGTCAATGGAGACCTTTCCTTGGAGCAGGTTTATCTGTTCTTCCATCTCAGGTTGCAACGGGCGCTGGCGCTGGCTGGAGCTGCTGTCTGGGGCTGATCTGAGGGAGGCTCAGGGAGTCCAGAGGAGCTTAGAGGTAGCTGGTGGTTGCAGGTGGGCAGCTGGAGGCTGCAGGGAGATGGTGTCACCTGATGCTTAGTGGAGGAACAAAAGGAGCGGAGAAGAGTTGGCTGTAAAGAGTGTTCTGCTGCTTGAGTTCTTGCTGCGACTTTGTGTTCTCCACAACTTGCTTGCGTGTTCTGAAGTTCCATCACTTTGAGCAAGCTTCTGCAATCTTGAAGCAACCATCCCTTGCTTGAGCACTTAGAGGAAGGAACAAGGAGCTTTGAGTCCAACAGCGAGAAGACACGGGGAAAGGTTTCTTGCGTAAGATCGTCGCTGGGTGGAGCTCAGGAGGAAGCTTGCTGTGTTCTTGTCTTTGCTAAGTGCTAAGTAAGATCTTTCTTGTGTTTCATTGTGCTTAAACCTATATCTGTGATTGAAACGCTATGGAGAGGTTTCTCCACCGAGAAGGAGGTTGCTTTCTATCCGATGTTAACCGGGGCTTGATCTGCCGACGATCAAGGGATCGCCCACCTTAAAGGCACGCCAAGAAGTAGGGGCAAGTTATCCCCGAACCTTGTAAACCCTCCTTATTAGCGATCTTGCTAGTTGGTTTCGTCTGTTTTTGTTTCCTGCATTTCTGCACTCTATTTCTATTGTTTCCGCTGCCGTGCTACTAACCATGAAGTGCAGAGAAACCCTAAAGCGACCTAAAGCGAAAAAAGTTTGTGTCTGGCTATATTCACCCCCCCCCCACTCTCTAGCCATCCGGGTTCCAACAAGTGGTATCAGAGCTTGGGGCTCTATTTTTGCGGATTAACAAACGAGAGCTATCATCCATGGCGTTGAGAGAAGGATTTTCCACCACCCGACCTCCTTTCTTTGATGGCACTGATTTTCAATATTGGAGATCAAAGATGGAGTATTATTTGAAGATGGACATCAACACTTGGTTCATGGTGAAGGAGGGTTTCACTCCTCCTAAGGATGATAAAGGCAAGGAACTTGAATCATGGTGATGGACAGCCGAACAAACTCGGAAGAGTGAAGCCGACGCGAAGGCGGTTGTCACTCTACAATGCGGCATGAACAAAGACCAACTCATCAAGGTTGGTCCTTTCACAAGTGCAAAGGACTTGTGGAACAAGCTCATCGAACTCCACGAGGGCACCCGAGACTCAAGAATTGCCAAGAGGGATTTGTTTCTCAACCAATTACAAAATCTCTCCATGAAGGAAAATGAATCGGTAAGTGAGCTCCATAGCCGGTTCAAGGAAGTCCTCAATGGGCTTCATTCGATTGATGAAAAGGTCGAGAATCGTGACCTTGTGAGGTATGTACTAAAAGCATTTTCAAGGAATGCTTTGTGGTCATCCATGGTGGATGCCTATAAAGTATCCAAGGATTTATCCATTGTTAAGTTAGATGATTTGTTTTGTGAAATGGAATTACATGAAATGGCTAACAAAGGCCCCAAGGAGAAGGGGATTGCCTTAGTTGCAGGGGATCGATCCAATAAGAAGAAGAAGGAGAAGGAAGTCACTTCATCTTCATCCTCTTCCGAATCTGAGTCCGATTCCGAGGATGATGGCAGCGGCTCCTCATCCTCTGAGATGGCGAACTTTGTGAGAAAGATGATGAGAAGGGGTCGACGCTTCAAGAGTAGAGGTAACTCTAGTGAAGCTAAAGTTGATAAGACTAATGCTTCTTGCTTTGAGTGTGGTAGGAAAGGGCATTTCAAGAATGAATGCCCAAAGCTAAAGAAGAAGGAGGAGAAATCCAAAAGGAAAGAAGAAAAATCCAAGAAGAAGAAGAAGGCTTTGAAGGCCACTTGGGATGAATCCTCCTCAAGCTCATCCGATGAAGAGAAGGAGGAGAAGAGCACAAGGCATGTGACACTCATGGCATTGGGAGATCAAGAGAGCAGTGATCAATCTTCCAACTCCTCAAATGCGACTTCATCATCTTCGGATGATGAAGAGGTAACTTCTCCCGAGCTTGAGAAATGTTATAGAGCTATTGCATGTTTAACCAATATGCTAAAGAAGTCTAAAAGTAAGGTTAAATCATTGTAATTAGAAATTGATCAATTGAAAGCATCTAGGGATGATAATATAGATGACTTGCATGTTGAAATGTTAGAAGATGAGATTAAGTCATTGAAACTTGAGGTTGAAAGTTTGAAATCCTCTAAGGTTGAGGATGTAGATGATTTGCATGATGATTTGCTAGTAGAAGAAAACCAATCATTAAAGAGTGAAGTTGAGAAAGTCAAGAATATTCTTGAGAAGTTCTCAACTAGCTCTAAAACCCTAGACATGATCTTGAATGCCCAAAGGGCAGTCTACAATAGGGCCGGTATTGGTTACCGTCCTAAAGAACCCTCATTTATGTCTCTTATGTCTAGGATTGATATGAGACAATCTAGGACACCCAAGGTCCAAAAGAAAGTTGTCAAGGCATGGGTATCTAAGTCTTGTTTAGTTGATGCTTTAGGTCCCAAGGTTTGGGTACCTAAAACTTCTATTTTTCGAATTGTGTAGGTTATGATTGAGGGGGAGCATCTATCAACTTGGTTCGTTGATAGTGGATGCTCCAAACACATGACTGGGGATAGATCATTGTTTACCACACTTCACAAGAAAAGTAGAGATAATGTTTCATTTGGTAACAATGGTAGTCTTAAGGTCATAGGAATAGGAGACATTCAAATATCCAAATGTCTTAGAATTTCAAATGTCCTTCTAGTCAAGGGGATGATATTTAATCTCCTAAGTGTCAGTCAATTGTGTGACACGGGTTTCACAATTGATTTTCAACCAAGTCAATGTCTAGTTAGACAACATGACACCTTGGACACGGTACTAGTAGGAACAAGAGTAGACAACATTTATCAAGTTTCATTTAAAAGTGCTACTAATGCTTTTGCTAAGTGTCTCATGTCAAAAGACAAAGAGTCCACCCTTTGGCACCGGAGACTTGCACATGTGAACATGAAAAACATCCGGAAGTTGGCCAACAAGGGATTAGTTCGTGGCTTACCAAGCATCAAGTATGAAAAGGACAAACTTTGTGATGCATGTCAAATAGGTAAGCAAACGAAATCTGCACATAAAGGTAAGAGCACTGTAAGTACTTCTACAGCTTTAGATTTACTTCACATGGATCTATTTGATTGTGGTACTATTATATCATTGAATGGAAGTAGATATTGTTTTGTGATCATTGATGATTTCACTAGATATACATGGACCTACTTTTTAAAATATAAGGACCAAATCTTAGATGTTTTCATTTCTTTTTATAGAAGAGTTGAAAATGAAAAATCATCAACAATTAAGACAATTAGAAGTGATCATGGAGGTGAATTTCAAAACCAACGATTTTTAGAATTTTGTCAAGATAGAGGTTATAGACATGAGTTCTCTACTCCTAGAATACTACAACAAAATGGTGTTGTAGAGAGGAAGAATCGTGTTCTACAAGAGGCTGCTCGAAGCATGCTTAATGAGTACTCACTCCCGAGTTACTTATGGGCTGAAGCTGTAAATACAGCTTGCTATGTGCAAAATCGAGTCCTCATCCATAGGTTTTTAGGAAAGACTCCCCATGAATTTTGGTTTGGGAAACCACCTACGGTTAAACACCTTAGGGTGTTTGGTTGTAAGGTATTCATTCTAAACACTAAGGACCACCTTGGAAGGTTCACGACAAAGGCTGATGAAGGGATACTAGTCGGGTACACCCTTGTTAGCAAAGTCTATCGAGTCTACAACAAGAAATCTAGATTAATTGAAGAGTCTTCTGATGTTATCTTTGAAGAAATTCCAAAAGTCAATGGTCAACCAGAAGATGAAATCCAATTCAAACTTAGGAGACTAAGTTTGAATGAGAGTCCAAATTTTGTTGATGGTGATGAATCTGATGACGGTGAGCCTAGACAACCCATTGATCAGTCGAATCCTGAGGCTGAGCTTATGTCTAGTGAACCTATTCAAGAAGCACCACCAACACCTAGGCAAACTAGATTAGCCTCTAGTCATCCCCAAGACCAAATTGTTGGAGACATCCATCATGGGGTTAGAACTAGATCATTCTTCCGGAATGAGGCTAATGAAGTTGCTCTAATTTCCAAAATTGAGCCTAGGAAAATTGATGAAGCATTAAGTGATCCCGATTGGATCATTGCAATGCAAGATGAACTAGGTCAATTTGAAAGGAGTCAAGTTTGGGATTTAGTCCCTAGACCTAAGAAGACCACTATCATTGGAACCAAATGGGTCTTCAAAAACAAATTGAACCATAAGGGAGAAATCATTAGAAACAAGGCACGCTTAGTAGCCAAGGGCTACAGTCAAATTGAAGGCCTTGATTATGATGAGACCTATGCTCCCGTGGCACGATTAGAATCCATCCGATTGATGCTTGCATTTGCGGCACATCGAGGTTTCAAGTTATATCAAATGGTTGTCAAATCGACTTTTTTAAATGGTTTGATTAGAGAAGAGGTCTATGTCGAACAACCTCCGGGGTTTGAGAGTTTCGAATTTCCAAACTACGTGTTCAAGTTCAAAAAGACACTTTATGACCTCAAACAAGCACCCCGAGCTTAATACGAGCGGTTGTCAACATTCTTAATTGACAAAGGCTTCGTTAGAGGCCAAATAGACCCTACACTATTTCTACGTAGAGATGGTTGTAGGATCGGGTCGACCGGCTAGAGGGGGGTGAATAGACGGTTTATGAAAAATAAGCACTAACACTCGTCTTTAAAAAGAAATAAACTTGGTTGCAACAGAGTCGTTGCTTCCAAGGCAGTTGATGCTCAAACAGAAACTCTTTAAGGCAGAGAAGCCTTTACAGTTGTAGCACAGAGAAGGCTTAGAGCGAAAGAGAGTTTACAACTCTATGAATTGCCTTAACTTCTAAAACTCCAAGCCTATTTATAGGTTAGGAAAATAAATCCAGATCGTAGATCTTTGATAGGATTTCTCTTATCTGTTGATCTACAGATTCGATCTTGATGGTTGATCATGGATGAGATTAAACTGCATCCATTGGATCTGATTAAAGGATAAAGTTATCCTTTAAGAGATAACTTTATCTTTTGCTCGCAATAGATAAATAACTTTATCATCTGCTCGCAACAACTTTAATCACATCTCTTTCTTATCTCAGTCGGTAAGGTTGATGATTTATGTCGGCGAAGTTGCTCGTTCGAATCTTTGCAGCAACAAATAAAATTCTTTTTGTTTCACGTGTCTTGTTTGACTTGGTCAAACTGACCAGTCTTTTGGTTCATCTTCTGGGTGATTTCCGGCCAACCGGAGTTAGGCTCACCCGAACCCGACTCCAGCCTTTCGCCCCTCGAGCGTGCTTGCTCCCGGTTTCCCGTCCCTCGAGCGTCGCGTACGTCCTTCTCGATCCACCGGTGTACTCTTCCGCAGCTTCCGCGTCCCTCGGATTGTACCAAGCCCGTCGGCTCACTTCCCCGCACAATCCTTCTCGTCTGCTACGTCTTACGCTCGACTTCCTCCGTTCCTAAGTTCCTGCATACTTAGACAGAGGGATTACAAACACACAGGACCTAACTAACCTAGTTGATCACATCAAAACCAGCCGGGGCACCAACAATGGTGACAATATTTTTGTGGCCCAAGTATATGTCGATGACATAATTTGTGGCTCAAACAACAAGGGCTATTTAAATGAATTCATTGGACACATGGAAAGTGAATTTGAAATGAGTCTAGTAGGGGAGTTGACTTTCTTCCTTGGACTCGAAATTAAACAAACCTAAGATGGGATCCATGTGCACCAATCGAAATACACACAAGAAATGCTTTGCAAATTCAATATGAGTGAGTCAAAAGAGGTAACCACTCCCATGGCTACAAACACAAGATTAGACAATGATGAGAGTGGTAAACCCGTTGATTTGACTCAATATCGAAGCATGATAGGAAGTTTGCTATACCTCACAGCTAGTCGACCTGATATTCTTTTCGCTGTGGGTATGTGCACTAGGTATCAAGTCTGTGGCAAGGAATCTCATTTAATCACTGTTAAGCGAATTTTGAGATATCTTAAAGGCACAATAGGAGTCAGTCTTTGGTACCCCCATACCGAATCTTTTGATTTAATTGGCTTTACGGATTCCGTCTACTCTGGATGTATGTTGGACCGGAAAAGCACAAGTGGGGGTTGCCAATTCTTATGTTCATCTTTAGTTAGTTGGTCGAGTCGGAAGCAACATTGTGTTGCTCTTTCCACGACCGAGGCAGAGTATATTGCTATGGGAGAGAGCGTATCATAATTGTTGTGGATGATTCACACTCTAGAGGACTATGGATTGAGTTACAAGGGTGTGCAAGTGTTATGTGATAATATTAGCACAATTAATCTAACCAAAAATCCAGTTCATCATTCTAGAACAAAACATATTGAAGTGCGTCACCACTTCATTAGAGATCATGTGGCTAGGGGAGATATTGTACTCTCACATGTAGAGTCCAAATCAAACATCGCTGACATTTTCACTAAACCACTCCCTAAAAATGAGTTTAGTTTCTTAAGAAGGGAGTTGGGAATGTGTCGTGCTTCTTGAATTTCAAAATGCATTCAAAACCTTTCATGATTATTTCGAAATTGTTGGGAAACAATTGGGTAACTTTGGGGACATCTCACACAAACTATAAGGTTTACCAAAACGTTTTTGTTTGCTAGAAATGGGGTGAGATGTTAGGATCAACTCAATTTCTCAAAATGTCATTGCATCCCTTGAGAAATTAAGTTAACGAGATAATAATCACTTCGATGACCAAGTATGGGGAAAACCAATGCATAACATATGTGTATTTGGCTCCATGATCATACTTGGACATTCCAATCAAGGAAACTTGATTGGAAACTTGAATTTGATACAAACTTAGTTGAAATTGCTTGAATGATTATTGATTGAGTTTGACTCCATTTGGATGGATCAAAGTGATTGTTGAACCTATAAGGACCTTTGATCTTTGTTTAGGGATCGATTTTAGTCATGAGATCATGTCCAAGTTCGATAAACTTCATCAGATCTCGTTGGAAAGATTCTGAAAATCTAAAACTGGATGTTTCAGATCGTATCAGGGAGTATTAGGAACCTTGATCGGTCCCCGGACCGATCAGGCCTAGGGCTGATCGGTCCCCTGACCGATCTGGCTCCATTCTGCATTGATCGGTCCACAGACCGATCAGAGGGGTCACAGAGACTTTGCGAGATTTCGGCCAACCTTTCTGTGCTAGCCTGGGTCGATCCCCAGACCGATCTGGCACCTTGTGGTGATCGGTCCAGAGACCGATCAGGGGGGCCTCTTGAAAATCATCTGACCCTACTGTTCGCTTCCTGATCGATCAGCGGATCGATCAGGAGCCTTCCTGATCGGTCACCCGACCGATCAGGAACAGGCCAGTCCGATCAGGCCAGAGCCTGATCGGTCTGGGCGCTATCAGATCGAACGATGATCCGTTCAGGCGCATTAAATTGTGGTTGGTGGACCGATCCACCAACCGATTAACTCTTCCAAAACCCCTCATTGTCGAACCTTAGCGCTGAATCACCACTTGCGCCGAATCACTTCATCGTGAGCGAGAAACCTCCTTGCGTCCTCTTCTTCCTCGAGAGAGCTTCTGTGCGTGTGATCCTGGGAAGGGCTACTGCACGTTCTTCCTTCTTCCTGTGAAGTCTCTCCCTCTCGTTGAAGGTTTTCTTGCGCTCATCTCTTTCGGCGAGAGCTTTTTGGTGTGCAACCTCGTCCAATCTTCAAGAAGTTCGTCAATGGCACCTAAGTAAGCTTTTGTCTCAGTTTTCCTTACAAATCAGTCTATAGTGTTTATATTTGAAGCTAACCATGTTTTGGTGTGTTGTACCGTGACCTTTGTGTTGGCCGTGACCTTTGTTTTGGCCGGGACCTTCTTGATCAAATGTTTAACCTTATGATTATGTTATCCGTGACCAAATTTCTCTTTCATTTCATTATTGTCCTTCTTTTGATCAAATGTTTTATCTTATATTCTCTGATTGGGTCGTTGATTACATCCTATATTTTGATCAAACCTTAACCTATATCATGATTCGATTCACTCCTATTGATCAAATCCGCTGTCATGACCTATTCCATTCTTTAGAAAATCATCAAAGGGTAAAGAACCCGCAGAGGGCAGCGCGAAGGGGAAAGCCCCTTCATCATCTGCGCCCTCCAGAAGGCCTCAGCCTTCCTTGAGCTCTCGTTTTCCAAATGTCGCCTGTGAGCAGGCTTTCCAATCAAGGACCTTCAAATTGTTACCCTGCCGATCGATAGATGTCTCTTTTATGACTGAACATTGTCCGTCGGTCATGGAGATAGTCATGTTTTACAACCTTGGTTTTCTTCTCTCTCTGGAAAGAACTATCAATTATGACCTTGTTTCCGAATTTTACAACAATCTTCAGTAGGGACCTCAGGGGGGCTTCGAGTTCACCACTCGAGTCGCCAAGAGGAACCTTGACTTTTCTTACGAGATTCTAGCTGAATATCTGGGTGGTCGATGATCATCCAACCTATATTCGATTTATCCCGAGCTTCCTGATCCTCTATTGGCCCCTTTTGCGGATGTTACTCCCGAAGGCATTTATCAGCACTTCTTTGGTCATCCCCGCCCAGCTGGTCTCGATGAGTTGGGTCCTGATTTTTCGACCTTTGCAGCTCTACGTCTATCTCCTGTTCATTACGTCTTATTCAAGATTTTCACAAACTGTATTCTTCCAATCACTTCCAAGCCCTTAGCTAAGATTCGACCCTACCATTGCCTTATGCTCTACGGCATGCACCGCCGGATGGACTTCGATATCATGGAGAGCATCTTTCAGTCCATCTTATCCTATCGTGAGCCGAGCCGTCGCACGGTCTACATGTCATTTGGTCACGTCATCACCGATTGGGTTATGTCAGTCGGTGTTGATGTCACCAAAGGCAAGACAGTCCCCATGGTCCGACAGGATTGCAGACTTGGCCGGCGGGCATTTGCCAAGTCCGGCATCATCTTACGGGACCGCGATGGGGCCTTGGTTTGGAAGGATGGGAGAGGACTCGGTGAGCTACCTGGGGGAGCACCACATTTTCAGGCACCACCCGAGGCGACTGCACCTCATGAGGCTCCTGCTGCTGGTGATTACTACGATGAGCCCGAGCCGGATCTGCGCTGGCAGATTTCAGAGCTGGACCAGACCGTCCAGCATGATTTTCAGTTGCGAGAAATTTACCGCGAGGAGGTCCGATCACAGTTCTGATCCATTGATCGCAGATTGACCGGCATGGAATCCACTATCTCTGGGGTCCAGACATTGCAGCAGACTTGGTACGCAGAGTGGCGCCGCCATACATTTCCAGGGGATACCCCTTCAGGCAGTGCTGCACCAGGATCTGCTGATGCTACGATGGATAATCTCATGCAGGATGACGATCCCCCCACTGACAGTTGAGCTTGGATGTCCGTTGCCTCTCCTTGTGATCTGTGTACTTGACTGTTTGATTTGTGTGACTTTCGAGCTGTATGCCCTATGACTTGTCAGTTGTGGTCTTGAGCCGCACGTATTTTGACTTTGATGTATGTGTCTTGCATCTTGTTATGTCTTGACTTCTCTGACTTTACCTCACATGTTTATCCTACTTTAGTATGTTTATTGTTGATGCTATGCTGTTTACATGAGTATTATCTGCATGTTTGCTACATTGACATGATTATGCTTACAATGTCATGTTCATATGATACATATGCTTGCTTTGTCATGACCTATTTTTGTCATATGTGTTCATATGTTTATCAAAATCAACTAAATCTTTATTGTTTTGGGGTACCCCTAGGATTGAGGGGGAGTATGGTTAAACTTAACAGCCCCTCTAGACCCTTTTCGGTGTTCGACAAAGGGGGAGAGTGTTGGTTGGTTAAGTTTAGGATAATTATATTATAGGGGGAGGATCTTGATTCCCCTATGATTCTGAAAGTTGAGAAATTGATTGAGAATCCCTAAACTTAAAATCGGATTGTCAAACAACAAAAAGGGGGAGATTGTTGATGCAGTCTGACCCTGATTGTTGTTTTGGTATTGACACCGATTTTAGTTTAGGTTGATGATTATGATTAAGTCCTGATCGAGGATCAGGCAGGGTATGGGAAATCCTAGCTTGGAGGGCTAGGTATTGGAAAATCATAACCTGGAGGGTTAGGTGTGGAAAATCCTAGCCTGGAGGGCTAAGTGTTGAAAAGTCCTAATTCGGAAGGGTTGGGTGAAAAGTCCTAGCTTGGAGGGCTAGGTGAAAAGTCCTAACTTGGAGGGTTAGGTGAAAAGTCCCAACTTGGAGAGTTAGGTGAAAAGTCCTGGCTTGGAGGGTCAGGTCCTAGCTTGGAGGGCTAGGTTTGGAAAAGTCCTAATCCGGGAGAGTTGGGTGAAAAGTCCTAGCTTGGAGGGTTAGGTGAAAAGTCTTAACTTGGAGGGTTAGGTGCAAATTCCCAACTTGGAGGGTTAGATGAAAAATCCTTAGCTTGGAGGGCTAAGGTGGATGAAACCCTAGCTTGGAGGGCTAGGTTGGAGCCCCTAGATCGGTCTGGTGACCGATCAGGGAGTTGGCACGGTGCTCCTTCGTGGATCAGTCTAGTGACCGATCCAGCGATGACTGATCGGTCTGGTGACCGATCAGGGAGTATGCGTTTCACCCATTGCTTGGCTCCTGATCAGTCTGGTGACCGATCAGGGAGCAAACAGTGAGGTTGAGTTCCCTTGCTGATCTGCTCCTGATCGGTCTGGTGACCGATCAGGATCACTGTGCAGATCGTTCTGGAGAACGATCCAGCGTCGCGGGTTCCTCTCTATGATCGATCAGGACGGAGCCTGATCTGTCTGGTCATGACCTGATCGGTCTGGTGACCGATCAGGAGGTTTGGACTGTGAAGCTCAGAAATCGCCCGATAAAGGGGTGGATCGGTCTGGTGATCGCTCCACAACTTGGGATCGGTCTGGTGATCAATCCTGGAGAGTCCCAAAGAAATCGCGATTTCTAATTGAGCGTTGGGGACCGATCAGGATGGAGCCTGATCGGTCTGGACCCAGCCTGATCGGTCTGGTGACCGATCAGGAGGCTCTCTGATCGGTCCGGTGACCGATCACTTTAATTCAAAATGCACTGTCAGACGCTCTGATCGCGTCTGAACATATCCGATTCTCTGCGCTTAACATCTGATACATGATTTCTTGCTTGATATGCTGTGCTAACACTCTGATTAAGCTGCAGGTGACAGGGGGAGATTCAAACACTCAAGGAGAGTCAATGGAGACCTTTCCTTGGAGCAGGTTTGTCTGTTTTTCCATCTCAGGTTGCAACGGGCACTGGCGCTGGCTGGAGCTGCTGTCTGGAGCTGGTCTGAGGGAGGCTCAGGGAGTCCAGAGGAGCTCAGAGGTAGCTGGTGGTTGCAGGTGGGCAGCTGGAGGCTGCAGGGAGATGGTGTCACCTGATGCTTAGTGGAGGAACAAAAGGAGCGGAGAAGAGTTGGTTGTAAAGAGTGTTCTGCTACTTGAGTTCTTGCTGCAACTTTGTGTTCTCCACAACTTGCTTGCGTGTTCTGAAGTTCCATCACTTTGAGCAAGCTACTGCAATCTTGAAGCAACCATCCCTTGCTTGAGCACTTGGAGGAAGGAACAAGGAGCTTCGAGTCCAACAGTGAGAAGACACGGGAAAAGGGTTCTTGCGTGAGATCGTCGCTGGGTGGAGCTCAGGAGGAAGCTTGATGTGTTCTTGTCTTTGCTAAGTGCTAAGTAAGATCTTTCTTGTGTTTCATTGTGCTTAAACCTATATCTGTTATTGAAACACTGTGGAGAGGTTTCTCCACCGAGAAGGAGGTTGCTTTCTATCCGGTGTTAACCGGGGCTTGATCTGCCGACGATCAAGGGATCGCCCACCTTAAGGGCATGCCAAGGTGTAGGGGCAAGTTATCCCCGAACCTTGTAAACTCTCCTTGTTAGCGATCTTGCTAGTTGGTTTCGTCTGTTTTTGTTTCCTGCATTTCTTCACTCTGTTTCTATTGTTTCCGTTGCCGTGCTACTAACCGTGAAGTGCAGAGAAACCCTAGAGCGACCTAAAGCGAAAGAAGTTTGTGTCTAGCTATATTCACCCCCCCCCCTCTCTAGTCATCCGGGTTCCAACAACCTGCACACTTAGCAGACCCTTAGCAAATGAATATCAAACCATATCAGCAGTGTATCAGTGTATCAGACGAGAAAATAGACGTGATCAGAGTGTCTAATAGCGTATTTGGATTAAAGCTGCAGCTACTGATCGGTCACCAGGCCGATCAGAGAGGACCCTGATCGGTCACCAGGCCGATCAGGGTTAGCCCTGACCGATCAGGCTCCAGCCTGATCGGTCCACGGTGAGAAATCAGAAATCGCGGATTCTTGTGACCGGTCACCAGATCAGTCACCAAACCGATCCAGAAATCTGCTTGCCACAACTCGCAAGAATTACACGGCTGATCGGTCACCAGACCGATCAGCGGTCACTAGACCGATCAGGTTGTGGCATGATCGGTCTGGGGACCGATCAGGGCACTCCCTAACCGATCAGGCTCCAGCCTAATCGGTTACAATAAGGAGCTCGCGACATTCGATCGTTCACCAGAACGATGAAAAGCTCTCCCTGATCGGTCACCAGACCGATCAAGAGCCGAACAGAAGCCAACCAAGGATTCTCTATTCTCTCCCTGATCGGTCACCAGACCGATCAGACTTCTCTGGATCGGTCACCAGACCGATCACAACAGGGATTTCGTGCCAACTTCCCTGATCGGTCACCAGACCGATCCAGGGACTCCCATGTCAACTCTAAGTCAAGAGAACGACCTCCCTAGCCTTCTCTGACTCATCCTAGTCCCCCGGACCAAGACTCCATACCCAGTTTCACTCACCGGGACTTCAATCAACCTAGCTTCCCAAGCTAGGACCTGGCTTCACTCACCAGGATTTTAGTCAACCTAGCTTCCCAAGCTAGGACCTGTCTTCACTCACCAGGCTTTCATCCAACCTAGCTTCCCAAGCTAGAACCTGGCTTCACTCACCAGGCTTTCATCCAACCTAGCTTCCCAAGCTAGGACCTGGCTTCCCAAGTCAGGGAACCTAGCTTCCTAAGCTAGGACCTGGCTTCCCAAGCCAGGGTTTCATCCAACCTAGCTTCCCAAGCTAGGACCTGGCTTCCCAAGCCAGGGTTTTAGTCAACCTAGCTTCCCAAGCTAGGACCTGGCTTCACTCACCAAGATTTCACTTAGTCCCACTAGGTATGCCTAGTCCCACTCGGTCTTTTCCACTTCACCTAGTCCCACTAGGTGTGTCTAGTGTCACTAGGTCTTTTCACATGCCAGCGTGCGATCTCCCGATCCACCTGGACTTAACTCGAATTTATACAACCAAACTTAAATCGGTGTCAACACCAAAATAACAACCGGGCCCGACTGCATCAACACGTCTAAGGCCCTATGAAGGTGCCGACTGGAGCACTACATAACGAGGTCGGCTGACGGCCTATGAAGGTGCCGACTGGGGCATTGTATGACGAGGCTTGCTGAGGGCGTATGAAGGTGCCGACTGGGGTACTGGATGACGAGGCCGGCTGAGGGCCTATGAATGTGCCAACTGGGGCACTGGATGACGAGGCCGGCTGAGGGCTTATGAAGGTGCCGACTGGGGCATTGAAGGACGAGGTGTTGAGTAATGCCTCTCTGGTTCGGGCTTACCCCCGGAGCGTGGTCCACCACGCGTCGGCGGGGAGCCAAACCTGGAGGGGTATTGGAGCATAAATGTCTAAGCTTGGGTCAGATCGATCTTAAGGAGAGTGGGACGCCACGCGTCCGATTAAGGGCCTTGATCCAAGCGACGACTATCCGATGGGCCTTCCCAACCCATCAACCATATTCCTTCTGACTAGGCGCCAGGCGGCCGGGCCAGGCTACACGAAAGCTGGCCCGGGATCAGGGGTGAATAGCTTCTTTCGATTTTGTCTCCAAAGATGGTTAGCTAAACACAAACAAAATCAACAAAAACAAATAAGAGCAATGCTAACTCTATGATTTACTTGGTATCCACCTCAGATAGGTGATTAATCTAAGGATCCACACGCGCGCACAAGCTCCACTATGAAAACCTCCTTCAAGATGGAGAAACCTTCACAAGGTTGACATCTTCCTCTTTACAAAATAGAAATAAGAATGAGAGGAAGAGCTGGAGATTTTTTAGCACAAACAGTATGATTCTACTCTTAAGAACCGCCACCTTGACCTGCTCAAAAGTCCTCCTTTAAATAGAGTAAAGGACAGCTCCTAAAGCCATCCAGCCCGATACCAATCGACTGCCCCCTGGGGCAGTCGACTGGTCCCACCGAAGCAGCTAGCCAACAGTTAGCCCAACGGCTAATTTTTCGGGTTTACCAGTCGACTAGTCCTGGACCAGTCGACTGATGTTACTGTGAGTTCGAGTCCTCTGCTGGCAGTCGACTGATTTATTCCCAGTCAACTGCCCAACTTACAAAACCACTCTTCCTCACTCCGAAGACTCTCCTTCACGTATGCCTTCAAGTACACTCCCTTGGCTTGCCCCTTGAAGTCCTCTTCCACCGGCTATCGTCCCTCGGATGCGCACGCAAGCCCTCAGCTTGCCTCCATGCCACCCTTCACGTGCGCCCTTTGAAGTCCACTTCCCGGCTTGCCCTTGGAGTTCTCTTCCCCCGGCTCTCGTCCCTCGGATGTGTCCTCCATGTGTGACTCACCAAGTCCTGCAAGACTTATTCACACATATCAAAATAACATAACACCCAACATTAACCATATTGACACACACACATCAAAATCATGATCTTCCCAATCATACTTGGGTCGATTGCTCCAACAGGTTCCAAATGCGGATTGGAATTCTGTGAAAGGTTATGTTGATTAGGAATGAGTTGATGGGGTAATTGTTGGTAATTTGACCTCTAGAAACCTTGGTGATGGACTGAACATGGAGATCCCTTGTTGTTATATTTGATTTAGAGCAGCTTGATGTTCACCACTTTGGTTTAGCTAAGGTCTTGGGTTGATGCTTATGCGGTCTTGGATCTATGTTATGAATTTGAGTAATTGTGTTCTAGGTGAGACTTCCTATTTTTTATCCGTGAGCTACCCATTTGGAGCATGTTTACGATGTGTTAGGTTGGATACTAGTTTAGGGGTAGACTAAACCTAAACTTAAACCTAACTCCAAAAATAGCAAGACCTAATCATTAATTAGATTAATTAAATGAAATACGAGGGTTAAGTTAACCCTAATATGGTTTGAGGACTTATTAGCTAGTTACTATTTTTTGTGATGGTTATTTAAATATGTCCTTTGATATAGGGCATTGATTGGGATTTATTGTTGTGGATTATTTGACAAGTGGTTCTCTACGTATACAAGCATCTCCACTTGGAGGCAGGTACCTCTTGTTTGATTCTTTAAATCCACTTTATCTTAATGCATGACTAATTTATGTTTGTTACAGTAGATTTTATTTACCTTATATCTACTACCATTGTTATCCTGTTTGATACTTATTGCTTAATCCTGGATATAATCTAATTTCTGTCTATACAGTCTCATTCTATTGATATCTGATTCTGTATATTATTTATGCTAGCATGTATATGTAGATATAATAGCATGCCACTGTATGTCTGTAATGATTGATTCTAGTTATACTTGCATGTGTACCTAGATGTATAATGATTAGGTCCTAATACATGTGTTCGACCTGTACATGTTAGGTTGAGTTATGTATTGATGACCTAGTAGGGGTTGCATGTGTTAGAGTCATGCATTATCCTTGCATTGTTGCATGCCGACGATCATCGACTCCCTTGTAGTCTGAGCCTGTCGTCCGCTACATGATCTGCACACACGGCTACTCATGGGTTAGTGGATACCATTGGGAGTGTGCATTTACTCTATACTGCTCAGCTCGACCGCTCATAGGTAGTGGTTCTGAAGCGTGATAGCAGGTAGGGATCTCTCCTCTTTCCAGTGATATGAGGAGATGAGAGAGATATCTCCCTCATATGACATGGGTGGAATATTTACTCTGCCAGCATCTTATCCACTCGATCAATCAGGAGCAGTGATGGCAGAGTGGGTACAGTGTCACAACCCTACCCACTCGACCGACACATATGGCATGTCTCGGTGGCTTGATTGGTGTCAGGGGTGATCATGTCATTGCATCATGTACATATGATGCATTGCATATTTGATTATGATTGGTGCATTTGTTTGCTGCATATGTTTAGCATGCACATACAGGAGATATTATGTGTTTGGTGTCAATGACCCTGCACCTGCTCGTATGAAACGAGCTTTTATGATCAGGATAGACTGATATTTCTGATATGTATATTTATTTGGTACTTTCTATTATGCATATTTTGATATTTCGTTTGAGACTATAATCTATTGTTTTTGTATAGTTTGTACAGTTGTTTATTATGTCATGCATATCTTTCTTTATACCCGCAAAATCTACTTGGACTCACCACCCATCACACTATTTTTGATTTCAGATTGATAGGTCACCAGGGGAGCCCAGTTGCCAGTTCCAAGTCCCGACGACTTCGGCTTGGGTTCTTCCGCGTGTTTTTATTTCTATTCAGCATATCTCTTATTCTGTATTTGTTTCGCGTCGTGGATGTGTATTGGATTATATTTGACTCATGGTTTTGTATTAGTGAGTCCTCTGTTGGATTTTATATGATGTTTTGCTGCGCGCTAGCCCGGAGGGCAACTCAGGTAAGCTTTTATAGATTTTAGAACTATTGATGCTTTTTTTATATGTTTTACCTTTATTTGGGATCAGAGGCCATATATACTATGTGGGTGTTTGTATAAATATTTAAAATTATCCGTCATACAGGGGAGAAGTTGTCCGATTGTATATTGGACCAGCGGCTCCCCTCTATCGGGTGTGAAACAAATAAAGGGAAAGGGTCCAAGAAAAAAACATAGGTTTAGGAAGACAAGAATCATCTTTGGATAGGATGGGTTTGGGATACAAAATTTAAGTCCAAGAAAAGTATGACCTCACTCCACATAATTTCATATAGTTATGAAACACATCCTAAATCTAGGAGTCAAATCAAGATTGCAAGAGAGATTATCCCTAACGTTGATCTTGAGAAGACTAGTATGACTAAGACTTCTAAGAAATCATGAAAAGTTATTAGGAAGGTATCTAGGGAAGTTATCCTTAGTGAGTACCTATAATACCCAAGGAGTTCCAATAGGTATTGAGTTTCTAAAAGTGTGGTCTCTTCACACTAAATAGGTATAGGGTATGTCAGCTTTAATTGGTACGGTAGTAAACCCAACCATATTGTTGTTGATATTCTAAAATCTTTTCAATTTTTTTTTTGATTTACAAGGGGTATCCCGGCTTGCGCCCGACTAATTCGCTTGGCTGACCGGCCCTGCCCCATAGTCTTCAACGAGAGTCGCCACCGGTCAATGAGGGTAAATCGCGGGACGGAGACACGTGGCGACTTCACCACTGATGATATTGGTACCCGATGGCCCGACCACACAGCAGCTGATAATTGCCATTTTGTTAATCAAATTAGGCTTTCAAATCCATGTTTTGATCCCTTTTTATATGCTTAAGTTTGCATTTACATTAGGTTTCATGAATTATCTCTATTTTAGCTTTTGATTCAAATCTTTGTATATTTGAGATATTTTGGAAATTAAATTTGAATCTAATTTTGTAGGCTTCAAATGATCATGGACGTAGATCAGATTGGATCAAACTTGAGTCAGAATTGGATCCGGATCAAGATGATCAAGCATTGGATTAATATGGGTCGTCTGATCAAGAAATGGTTACATCTGAGCCATCTGTCAACTTCTGATCAAATGAGCTCAAGATAGAGTTAATCATGACCATAGATCAAGATCTGAAAGTTTGGGCCAAATCAGAAGTCATCTGGCCGTTGGATCAAGATTAAGAGGAGTCCAGACCGTCCATTCAAGAAGCAGTGAGATCTATGCCATCCGTTGCAAATCTAATAGATCCGAGCTGAGGAGAAGCAGATCCTGACCCTTGATGGAGATTTGGAAGATTTGAATTAAATCTGAGACGATCTGACCATTGGATTAGGCAAGGATGATCACAGTCGTTCAATTTCAAATTGGATTAATTAAAATAGACATTCCCTCTCCCAGCTTTTGGTCGTCGCCAGATAGCGTGTTCTTCCAGTTTCTGCTCTGTTCTTCATCGATTTCTTGTATTTTTCTTCTCCGATCGCGCGACCAACATCAATTCCAAGTTGTTTTCAAGGTTTCAGATCGATGAGGTAGATTCTCCGGTTGAGTTTGCATTCAATTGTGCCGCTGAAAGTGGGCTCGGGTGACGGTTTCGCCGGAGTCCTGATTCCACCGATCACTTCCATTTGATCGCTGCTGTCTTCATCTTCGGAGCAATCAGAGCACGTGGAGGGGTTCTCTGAGTGCCACCGAGAGTTTCTGGGCTTGATTGACATCCAGCTACTTGAGGAAGGAGGAGATCGTGGGAGTTTCAGCCACTGATCGGTGACTGTGATCGGACAGAGGTATCACTGATCGGTCTCCCGTCTGATCAGTATTGTTCTTGATCGATTCCCAGTCCGATCAGCATAGTTCCTGATCGGTCGGCTGACCGATCAGGAAGTCCAATTCGCAGCAAACTGATCCAGGGAGTGTTCCTTCGTTGATTTTTGAGTTGGAGGGTTTCTAGCTCAACTTTTGTGTGACGGCAAAGGGAAGTCTTGATAATGAATTGGTTTGATGTTTAATTTAGGATAATTCTTAGTTTTAAGCACTTAATTCTTCAAGTTGTTCTAGCTTGTTTCCATTACACTTCAAGCCAAGTTTCTTAAGCAATGTTTTGTTCTAGTTTTCATTGTCTTGCAATTAATTCTCTGCAATTAGTTCCCTGCAATTAGTCTTAAATTTCAATTCAATAGTTTGAAATCGAATTGCTTAGTTTTTCCAATAGGTTAAGTGTAGTACTTGCAATTTCTTAATTCGTTCCATGCTTTAGCTAAGTTCATTCTATTTCATACTGTCATTTCATTCTTATCACAAAAACCTCCATTTTACTAGAAAACCCAAAACATTTAATGAAAACTTTCAAGCTTGAATTAAACACTCTTAACTAGTCCTTGAAAAAATACGACTTGAGGCCCTGTACTATATTTTATTTTGTGAGCTAAGGGGTTTCAACTTATAAATATCTAAATTTGAGACTCATTCGTGACACTTGTTGTGGGCTAGTCATCAACTTTTGGCGTCGTTGCCGGGGAATATACTAGTTGAGTTTGTTTAATTTAAGCTTGTGCTTAATTTTATATACTTTGAGTCTATTTCATTTGCTTTATCTTTCTATATACATTTGCTGCCATTTTTGTTTGGTTTATGACCAGGACTGCAGGTGGAGATATTGTGGAGTTTGATCTTGAGATAGAGAGAACATTCAGAGCTAGGAGAAATCAAGGAAGAGTTTCAGAAGCTATTGAAAAATATTCCTACTCATTCAAGCAGTCCATGGCAGAATATCAGTATTTTCAGAATTTTCAGCAGCATTTTCAGAATTATCCCTATTCACAATTTCAGCAAGGTAATCAGCCTTTTCAACCATTCCAACAGCCTTATCAACATTTTCAGCAACCAAATCAACAATTTCAGCAAAACCAACCTCTGAATCAGCCACAACAACAGTTTCAGCAGAATTTCCAAGATTTTCAACAACAATTTCATTATGATCAGCAAGGTTTTCAACCTTCACAGCATTCTTTCCAACCATACTAGCAGAATTTTCAGTTTGGAAATCAGAATTTTCAACCCCAACAATTTCAGCAATTCAATCAACAATTTCAACCTCAGAATCAGAATTTTCAGAACCATAATGTTCAGCAATTTCAACCTACTTCTCAAGCCAATTTTCAGCAATTTCAACATCCCAGTTACTCATTTGATCAACCCCAACAACTTCATTTTCAAGATTCACAGCCTACTTATGATTTTCAGCAACCTAATGCTACATTTCAAGACCAACAAGAGTCTTATGCCAATCAAGGAGACTTTGAGGATTCTAGTGAGCTTAATGCACAACAACAAATGCTTGAGGAGATTATGCAACAAATTCTTCAACAGTAACAAATTTAATTACAACAAAGGCAACAAAAGAATGAGTCCACTCTTCAAAACATTGAAAGATACATTGGACAAATAGCTAGTAGAATGAATCAAATGCAAGCTCAAAGATCGGGACAATTACCTTCTCAAGCAACTCCTAATCCTAAGGGAAATGTTAGTGCCACAACTTTGAGGAGTGGGGAGGTGGTTTCAAGTTTAAACACTCCAAGGGTTGATTTTTCTGAAGAAATTCCAGCAGCTTATTTTCCAACTTAGATCATCCCTAAAATGGATTCTACATCAGTTGGAAGTGACCCTAGTTCAAGCCTAAGTCCTTATTCAATTGATCTTGCAATTTTGGTGGAAGAAGAAGAAGAAATTAGCAAATCAGGGCACCTACAGCAGCTATACCTACCGAAATCGTCGCTCAAAACCCATTTCTGAAAATTTCAGCTCAAGTGGAGGAACCAAAGGACCATTTACCTTTCCCACAGCACCCCAGAAAGGATCCTTCTATCATTAGCATGGATATTTTAGATGAGGTTGTTGAGGCAAAGTTATTTGCTGAAAGTGTCACTTGATATTCAGAGAGGATATTCTTGTTCAGATGAGGCAGAGGAGGTATTAGCTATAGAGGCAGCTGAGTTGGAGGTTGTATCAGATTCATTTGCAGTTGGAGATGATTCTTTAGGTGTAGGGGATTGCACTGAGCCCCAAGTGTAGGTTCGGGTTGGTCCGGCTAGAGGGGGGTGAATAGACGGTTAAGAAATAAAATAAGAGGGCACTCGTCTTTAAGAAAAACTTGGTTGCAACTTGGTCATTGCTTCCAAGACGGTTAACGCTCAATCAGAAAATCTCCTTGTGGCGGAGAAGCCTTACAACTGAAGCACACTTAGACTTAAAGAAATTACAGAAAGAATGACTTGAATCTAAATCTCTAAGCCTATTTATAGGTTGAGTGATATGATCTTGACCGTTGATACAAGATTGAGTTTCATCTTGATCGTAGATCTAAGATTATCTCAACTAGATTTTAAACTCAAAAAGAGATAAATATTTATCTCTTTTAATCGACTCTTTTGAATTGATCGGCTCCTGTGAACGCTTCCCTCCACGTGTGCTTCGGATCAACTTTTCACCAACGCTTCTCAAGTCTTCAAGTTTTGCTTCATCTTGATCTGATATGTTTTGACTCAAACAACCACGTGTGG
>JAGFNQ010000996.1:191103-330126 GCA_024364735.1 Boesenbergia rotunda | reverse complement strand
CGGTCACCAGACCGATCAGGTAGCTCCCTGACCGATCAGGCTCAGCCTAATCGGTCCACTTCTGAGTGAACAGTAACCGCGGAAATCAAATCCTAGGTCTTTGATCGGTCACCGGACCATTCAGGAACTGATCAGTGGGGGAACTCAACTCACTGTTTGCTCCCTGATCGGTCACCGGACCGATCAGGAGCCAAGCAGTGAGGACACTGCCTGCTCCCTGATCGGTCACCGGACCGATCAGGAGCCAAGCAGTGAGGCAACGGCCTGCTCCCTGATCGGTCACCAGACCGATCAGTCATCGTTGGATCGGTCACCAGACCGATCCACGAAGGAGCACCGTGCCAACTTCCCTGATCGGTCACCAGACCGATCCAGGCAAGCCCAAATGCACTCTAAGTCACGAGAACAAGCCTCCAGTCCTTCTCTGACTCATGTCATGCCCAGCTTCACTCACTGGGACTTCAACCTAGCCCTCCAAGCTAGGACCTGGGTTCACTCACCAGGGTTTCAGTCACCCGGCTTCACTCACCGGGACCCGGCTTCACTCACCAGGATTTCAACCTAGCTTCACTCACCAGGATTTCAATCACCTGGCTTCACTCACCAGGACCCGGCTTCACTCACCGGGATTTCCATCACCTGGCTTCACTCACCAGGACCCGGCTTCACTCACCGGGATTTCCATCACCTGGCTTCACTCACTAGGACCCGGCTTCACTCACCGGGATTTCAACCTAGCTTCCAAGCTAGGACTTGTCACCCAACCCTCCATGTTAAGACTTTTCACCTAGCCCTCCAAGCTAGGACTTTTCACCTAGCCCTCCAAGCTATGACTTTTCACCTAACCCTCCAAGTTGAGACTTCATGCCCAGTCCGCGACTAGGACTTAATCCCCATGCATTTAACCAGACTTAAATCAAAACTTAAATCGTTGTCAATACCAAAACAACAATCAGGGTCAGACTGCATCAACAATCTCCCCCTTTTTGTTGTTTGACAACCCAATTTAAGTTTAGGCATTAATGATCAATTGAAGGCAGTTCAATTATCGTAAGGGAATCAAAATCCTCCCCCTACAATAACCCTAAACTTAATCAACCATTTTCTCCCCCTTTGTCAAACATCGAAAAGGGTATGGTTATTAAGTTTAAACATACCTCCCCCTCAAACACGGGTCTCTCCCCAAATCCAAAATAATCAAAGGTAAACTTTTGAATTGCATATGAAAACATATACAGAAATATATCATGGTCAAACATGTATATGTTTCATATGACAAGTAAGGAATGCAGCTGTATCGGGCACATAATCCTGATTGGTCTCCGTGACCGATCAGGTTCGTTGATTATTTGATATAGAAATATTTCTTGTTAGTCTGGGGAACGATCAGATTTCAGAAAAATTTCTGAGACTCTGATACGTTCCTGATCAGACTGCATTAACAATTTGCATTCCAAAACAAGGTGTAGACTCCATTGATATTCGTCATTTCAAAAAAATTTCTGAAGCACGACATTAAGAACAAGAGTCATGACTCAACAAACCCTTTCTTATGAATTTGAACATTCCAACATAGGTTTGTATCAAATCAAAATTTTTAAGATCCTTGATAGACCGATCCAGGGACTCAAACCTAGCTCTCCAAGCTAGCGTTTCATCCAACCTAGCCCTCCAAGCTAGGTCTTTTTCACCTAACCCTCCAAGTTGGGAATTTTCACCTAACCCTCCAAGTTAGGCCTTTTCACCTAGCCCTCCAAGCTAGGACTTTTCACCCAACTCTTCCGAATTAGGACTTTTCCAAACCTAGCCCTCCAAGCTAGGACCTGACCCTCCAAGCCAGGACTTTTTCACCTAACCCTCCAAGTTGGGACTTTTCACCTAACCCTCCAAGTTAGGACTTTTCACCTAGCCCTCCAAGCTAGGAATTTTCACCCAACCCTTCCGAATTAGGACTTTTCAACACCTAGCCCTCCAAGATAGGATTTTTCACACCTAACCCTCCAGGTTAGGATTTTCCAACACCTAGCCCTTTAAGCTAGGATTTTCCATACCATGCCTAATCCCCGATCAGGACTTAATCATAATTATAATCATCAACCTAAACTAAAATCGGTGTCAACACCAAAATAACAATCATGGTCAGACTGCATCAACAATCTCCCCCTTTTTGTTGTTTGACAACCCGATTTAAGTTTAGACATTAATGATCAATTGAAGGCAGTTCAATTATCTGATACCACTTGTTGGATCTTGGATGTCTAGAGAGGGGGGGTGAATATAGCCAGACACAATTTTCTTGAGCTTTCAAAAACTTTCTGCACTTCAAGAGTTAAGCAGCGGAAACAAACAACACAAGTGCAGAAACAGAAATGAAGAACAGAAATCAAAACCAAGAAAGCAAACCAAACGACACAGCGATGTACAAGGTTCGGGGATAACTTGCCCCTACTCCTTGGTGTGCCCTTAAGGTGGGCGATCCCTTGATCGTCGGCAGATTAAGCCCCGGTGAACACCGGATAAGATAGAGCCTCCTTCTCGGTGGAGAAACCTCTCCACAGATCTCACATATGATTAAACTTGAGTACAAGAGATCACACAAGAAGGAACACTCACAAAGATCTCACAGGAATGCAACAAGATCGCTCAAGCACAAAGCAACAGAGAGAACAACCCCACAGTAAAAACTTCACTCGTTTTTCTATCTCCCTTGTTGTCGCTCCTCTGCTTCCAGCCTCGTCTTAAGCCTCTGCTCCCATCACCAGGCTCTCCATCAGCATCCACTGAAGCCACAGCCTGACCCCCTAACTCCCTGAGCACTCAGTCCACTGAAGACCCTCTCCAGCTGAGCCTCCGTCAGTTGCCAGCTGCTCTCCAGACGCCGTTGAGACCTGAAACAAGTAAACAGCCAAACCTGCTCCAAGGAAAGCCTCCTATTGACTCTCCTCCAATATTTGAATCATCCCTGTAAAGTCTGCACACTCCAATAGAAGCTTAGCAACTCATATCAAACATAATCAGCAATGTATCAGAGAATCGGCAGAGAAAATAGTCGCGATCAGAGCTTCTGACAGTGTATTTGAATTAAAGTGATCGGTCACCGGACCGATCCAGGGCTCGTGGGTCGGTCACCAGACCGATCCACCGCTTTACTGGGACGCCCAGCTCTCGCGGCGACACAAGCTTGATCGGTCACCAGACCGATCAGAGTGAATCCTGATCGGTCACCAGACCGATCAGGTAGCTCCCTGACCGATCAGTAACCGCGGAAATCAAATCCTAGGTCTTTGATCGGTCACTGAACCGTTCAGGAACTGATCAGTGGGGGAACTCAACTCACTGTTTGCTCCCTGATCGGTCACCGGACCGATCAGGAGCCAAGCAGTGAGGACACTGCCTGCTCCCTGATCGGTCACCGGACCGATCAGGAGCCAAGCAGTGAGGCAACGGCCTGCTCCCTGATCGGTTACCAGACTGATCAGTCATCGTTGGATCGGTCACCAGACCGATCCACGAAGGAGCACCGTGCCAACTTCCCTGATCGGTCACCAGACCGATCCAGGCAAGCCCAAATGCACTCTAAGTCACGAGAATAAGCCTCCAACCCTTCTCTGACTCGTGCCATGCCCAGCTTCACTCACTGGGACTTTAACCTAGCCCTCCAAGCTAGGACCTGGCTTCACTTACCAGGGTTTCGGTCACCCGACTTCACTCACCGGGACCCGGCTTCACTCACCAGGATTTCAACCTAGCTTCACTCACTAGGATTTCAATCACCTGGCTTCACTCACCAGTACCTGGCTTCACTCACCGGGATTTCCATCACCTGGCTTCACTCACCAGGACCCAGCTTCTCTCACCGGGATTTCCATCACCTGGCTTCACTCACTAGGACCCGGCTTCACTCACCGGGATTTCAACCTAGCTTCCAAGCTAGGACTTTTCACCCAACCCTCCAAGTTAGGATTTTTCACCTAGCCCTCCAAGCTAGGACTTTTCACCTAGCCCTCCAAGCTAGGACTTTTCACCTAACCCTCCAAATTGGGACTTCGTGCCCAGTCCGCGACTAGGACTTAATCTCCATGCGTTTAACCAGACTTAAATCAAAACTTAAATCGTTGTCAACACCAAAACAACAATCAGGGTCAGACTGCATTAACACCCTACACCTATAAAATCCTCTCCAGCTGAAAGTAAATCTGAAACAACCTCCAAATCAGCCTCCTCTATAGCAGATGTCTCCTCAGCCTCCTCTGAACTGAAATACCCTCTGGAAATACCAAGTGGAGCTCCCTCAGCAAATGAATCTGCATCAACCAACCCATCTAGAATGTCAATGCTCATAATAGAGTGATCCTCTCTGGGGTGCTTCATAGCGTCAAAAATACTGAACTGGACTACTGTGTCTCCTATCTCCATAGACAATGTGTTTGCATATACATCAATTTTTGTCCTTGCAGTTTTCAGGAATGGCCTTCCAAGAATGAGTGGAGATCTATGTGCTAAGTAGTCCCCCTCCATGTCCAAGATGTAGAAATCTGCAGGAAAAATCAGCTCCTTCACCTTTACTAACACATCTTCAATAATACCAGCTGGATGGGTCTGACTCCTGTCTGCTAACTGAATAACCACTCCTGTAGGCTGCAGAGGACCAATACCAAGCATCTGAAAGACTGATCTAGGCATCACATTAATAGAGGCTTCCAAGTCCAACATAGCATCATGAAAGAGAGTCCTCTCAATCTCACAAGACACAGTAAATACCCCTGGATCTTCACATTTCTGAGGGATAGAATGGATAAGGGCTGAGACATTCTTCCCTAAAGTGACCATCTCATTCTCTTTCAGCTTCTTCTTGTGAACACACAAATCTTTGAGAAATTTAGCATACTTGGGAATTTGCTTGATCATGGTCAATAGAGGCACATTAATCTCCACCTTGCTGAAAAGTTTCATAAGCTCATTATCCTCCTTGGCCTTCTCCTCCTCTACATGCTTTTTGGCTTGAGTTTTGCGTTGTGGAAAAGGTAAAGGTACTCTAGATTCCTCCACTTGGGCCGAAACTTGTGGAGTTGAAACTTGAGCTGGAATTCCACTAGATGTAGCTGCTGTAAACTCACTTTTGCCACTGATTTCTTCTTCATTTTCTACCAAAATCACAGGATCAATTGAAGAAGGAGTTAGGCTTGAACTAGGATTGCAACCAATTGATTTAGAAGTCATTTCAGGGTTATTTTGAGCCGGAAAACTAGGTGATGTTCGGTTTTCAGAAAAATCAGCCATTGGAACATTTGAACTTGAAGCAACCTCCCTACTCCTCAAAGTGATGGCACTAATATTTCCCTTTGGATTGGGAGTAGCTTGAGAAGGTAATTGACTTGATCTTTGGGCTTGCATCTGGTTCATTCCACTAGCCAATTGTCCAATGCGTCTCTCAATGTTTTGTAAGGTAGAATCATTTTTTTGTTGACCTTATTGTTGTTGCAAAATTTGTTGTTGTTGGAGAATTTGTTGCATCATCTCCTCTAGCCTTTGTTATTGAGCATTCACCCCACTAGAACCTCCATAGCCTCCTTGATTATCATGGGTCTTCGGTTGGCCTTGAAATGAAGTAGGTTGCTGAAAATTACTACCTTGTTGTGAACTCTGAAAATAGGGTTGTTGGGGCTGATTAAATTGTTGAAATTGCTGAAAGGTGGGCTAGGAACTAGGTATATGTTGCTGAAAATTGTTGCTCTGAAAATTCTGGTTCAAGTGTTGAATTTGTTGGTTGAAAGGCTGAAATTGTTGGGGCTGAAATTGTTGACTTGAGGGCTGAAAATTTGATTGTATGGTTGAAATACTTGCTGTGAAGACTGATATCCTTGCTGTGAAGACTGATAAGGTTGCTGAAAATTCAGATTCCCTTGAAAACCTTGCTGATTTCCTTGAAAACTTTGCTGATTTTGATGAAAGGGTTGCTGAAATTATTGGAAAGGCTGATTACTTTGCTGAAAATTCTGAAAATTCGGTTGAGGTTGTTGTAGGGACTGTTGTGATGTGTTCTGTTGATAGAATGAGTTTCCATACTTCAAATTTGGATGATCCCTCCAACCCGGATTGTAGGTAGATGAATATGGGTTATTCTTTGCTTGAAATTGTCCTCTAGTCAAAGCCGCTAGTGATTCATCTTGTTGAAGATTAGGACATAAATCCGAGTTGTGTTATTGACTCGAACAAATGCTACACAACCTCATCACTTGATTTGTAGATGGAGGTACTGAAAAATTTTGATTTTGGCTCACATTGTTTAATGTCATTTGCTTCACTAACGAGGTAAGCTCCATCAAAGAACTCTTGATCTCCTTTTGTTCATTAGAAACCATTTGGACCTCATTTACTCCTCTAGTGGAAAGAGCTCTACTTCCAAATTGTTGTGAATTTTCTGTCATGTTTGAAATTAATTCTCTAGCCTGATCCGGTGTTTTGTTCACTAAGGCTCATTCAGCTGCAGCATCAATCATAATCCTATCCATCTGGAGTAGACCCTCATAAAAATATTGAATAAGGAGCTGCTCACTGATCTGATGTTGTGGGCAACTTGAGCAAAGCTTGTTAAATCTCTCCCAATAATCATATAGGGTCTCTCCCACTACTTGCTGAATACCACAAATACTTTTTCTAATAATTGCAGTTCTGGAGGCTGGAAAGTACTTCTCTAGAAATGCCTTCTTCATGGAAATCCAACTAGAAACATGTCCGGTGGGCAAATAATAGAACCAATCCTTAGCTACTCCAGTCAGAGAAAATGGAAATGCTCTCAACTTGATATCTTCTTCAGAAATCCCCTGAGGCTTCATGGTGGAGCATATCACATGAAATTCATGCAAGTGTCTGTTTGGATCCTCTCCTGATTGACCTTGAAACTTAGGCAATAGATGAATAAGTCCTGATCTCAGCTCAAAATCACCATTAAGCTCTGGGTAGGCAATACATGAGTACTGGAAAGCATCATCAGGTGCTGCAAGCTCTTTCATGGTTTTCTGGTGGTCTGCCATAGAATTGCCTGAATGAGTAGAAATGAACTGAGTAGGAATAATCTCAATAGCCTCTGAAACTCTGCCTTGGTTTATTCTTGCTCTGAAAGTCCTCTCAATTTCATGATCAAATTCCTCAAGATCACCACCTGCAGTCCTGGTCATACAACAAATACAAATCGCAGCAAATGTATATTGTAAGATAAAGCAAATGAAATAGATCACAAAATATGAGAATAAACACACAAGCTAAAATCAAACAAACTCAATTAGTTGTCCACGGCAACGGCGCCAAAAATTTGATGTATGCCCAATACAAGTGTCACGAATGAGCCTCAAATTTAAATATTTGTAGATTGAAAACTCTAGCTCACAAAAATAAAATGTAGTATAGGGGCCTCAAGTCGTATTTTTCCAAGTACTAGTCAAGTGAGTTTAATTCAAGCTTGAAATTGTCGTTTAATATTTTTGGATTTTCAAATAAGATTTGGGGGTTTGTTTTGTGATAAGTAAAGAAAATACAGCTGAAGCAAGGTGAATACAACTAAGCAAGATTTAGCTAGGAGATTATGAAAACTAACTTTACCTACTTGGACATTAAGCAATTCAATACAAGTATATGAAATTGAAAGACAAAACTAGCATCAAAGACAGACGAATAATAATTCTGTGGCTAAGTTGCAGAAATGAAACTTAATTCATGCGCTACAAACTTTTTGCAAGAAACAGGTTGAAAAGTGCTGGAAATCTACCGGATCGGTCGACAGACCGATCAGGTATGTGTCTGATCGGTCGATAGACCGATCAGAGACTGTCTGGATCGGTTGAAAAGACCGATCAGGTATGTGTCTGATCGGTCGATAGACCGATCAGAGACTGTCTGGATCGGTTGAAAAGACCGATCAATAGCTGAAACTGATGGAAACTGAGACAGATTCGATACAGTTGAAACTAAACAAGTACTCAGAAACGGAATTGACAACAAAATAAACACCAGATCCTTCCCTTAGTTCATATCTTTCTTGTCGTCACACAAGAATCAGCTAAGAACCCCCTAGCTTAACAAATTAGCAAAGAATTCCTTCCAGCGATCGATGAAGCGTCCGAATGGTGTTCAGTTGACTTCTTCCTCCGATCTCCTCAGATTTGATGAATTGGATTGCGATGGTGGCTTAGGGACCCTCAGAGCTCTTCAGAGAACCCCTCTGAATGTGCTCCGATTGATGAAGATCGGCGATCGAGTAGGAGCTGGTCGGATGAAGCAAACTCTCGGTGAAACCCTCACCGGAGCTTGGCAGCTACGCGATTGCTTGCAACTTCGCCGGAAACTCCCTTGATGATTTGGATCTTGAACAAGGATCAGATCTGATGCGGTCGCGTGCGATCGGAGAAGATGAACTGAAGAAAATTGGAAAACAAAATGAATTCGCGACGACCCCGAGCTCAGCGCGGAGAAGTTTGATTTAAATTATCCCTTTTGAATTTAAATGGCTGTGATTGTTCTGGCCTCATCCGACGGTCGGATCTGATCAGATCAAGCCCAAACTCTCCAAATCTACTTCAAAGGTCAGGATCTTCCTCTCAGTAGCTTGGATCTTTCAGATCTGCAACGGTTGGCTCAGATTGCCCTGATCTTTGAATGGACGGCTTAGACCCTCTCGAGCTTGATCCAACGGCTGGATGATCTCTGATTTGGACCAAAACTCCAGATCTTGATCTATGGTCATTATTAACCCTATCTTGAGCTTGGATTGATCAGAAGTTCACAGATGGCTCAGATCTACCCGTTCTTTGATCGGACGACCCATATTGATCCAATGCTTGATCATCTTGATCCAAATCCAATTCTGGCTCAATCTTGATCCAATCTGATTTAGGTCCATGATTATTCAAAGCCTACAAATAGATTCAAAATTTAATGCCAAAATATCTCAATTGTGAAAAGATTTACATCCAAAGCTAAAATTAAGATAATTTATGAAATCTAATGTAAATACAAGATTAAGCATATAAAAGAGGATCAAAACATGAGTTTGAGAGCCTAAAATATTCAACAAAATAGCAATTATCAAAGCCCCCAAAAGGCCCCCGAGCCTAGGAAGGCTTGGGTCGGGGAGGCCCGAGTCCAAGAAGGCTCAACTCACGATCTCCCTGAGTCTTAACGTTCCCGAGTCAAGGAAGTCTTCATTCAAGGTGGGCCAAAGTTACGAGCGGGTCAGCTCCCGCATGCTACTCGGCTCAGTGTCCCTAATCGAGCGTGTGGCTACCCACGTTCCTTGGAATCGGCTTGACCGAACCTTTAGACTATCGCGGGCCTGCCCCCACACCCCTCTCGGTCAGGCTCCCAGCCGACGCATGGCGGCCCACGCTCCTAGGGTAAGCCCGAGCCAGAGGAAGCTTTACTTGATGTATCACCGAATCGTACCCTCACCCTAGGTCCTCAATCGGCCTCATCATTCTATGCCCTCAGTCAGCATCATTACTCTAGGCCCTCAGTCGACCTCATCATTCTATGCCCTCAGTCGGCATCATCACTTTAGGCCCTCAGTCGGCCTCATCACACTAGGCCGCCAGCTGACTCTAGCATTCGAGGTTTTGTCGTGACTCATCAGAACAACCACTCCCTGACACAAGACTCGTAGAGATTGTATGGGTCGGCACAGGGCAGGCACCATTCTAGCCCGAATCGCGAGCATCTCGCTGACGCCGTGATCTCCCTACCATGTCTTGATCCCCGGTACCACGACCACATGCGTTCGTGTCAGGCCGAGCGACGCCCAACGGCGCTCGCTTTTAAGTTGACAGCGCCCTTTTCCCTATTCCAGTATGCGACACATTACCTTGCCATCTCTGGGTACCCTTACCTTGTCCTCGCTACGGACAAAAAGTGGCAGGTGAGCAGAAGCTGTCAGCTCCCCCGGCTATATAAGTCTCTCCACTCCACATCCTCAGGTACACGCAATAGTGTTTTTGCTAGTGTTGCATTGCTTTTGCTCTTCCACTATCGGGGGCTAACTTGACCATTGAAGTACTTTGCCGGGGACTTTTCCCGATGAGTTCTAACGGTCCTTGTCTTGCAGGTCAGGAGTTAGCGGCGGCGGAGCCAACAATAACGGTTCGTAATCCTCGGGGGACCATCTCATTTTTGGAGCGTTCATCTTACTTCACGACAGGATAAATAAATAATTTTGAGTAACTTGCAAGGAATATTTAGGAAGAGAGAATTTTAGTCAAGGATTTTTTTTTTAACTCAATGTCAAAAGTCCACTGGTTTCGAGTATTATTGTACTATCTCGACTTTTTATATAATACATTTTATTTATAAATAAAAATTCAAAGGCCGGCCCATGGATTCTGCATTTCTGCTTACTGCCGTTTTTTCCACCCCTGGGTTTCCGTTCCCTTTGCAGCCATATAACTCACTACTCTTCTACCTTCAACAACTGAACTGAAATTCAGTAACCACGAAGAGAGCCCAAAGCTAAGCTCACCGTCAATTCCATGTCGTCCCTTAGGTTTTTCAGCGACAACCCCGCCGCCCGCCGGCTCCACCACTTCCTCGACGCCTGTTTCCTCTGCAAGAAGCCGATCGCCCGAAACGAGGACATCTTCATGTACAGGTTGGCTCAAACAATTTGACTACTGAGATCGAGGAAATTAATTAATATGAAGATCAGGAGTGGCATTCGAATTATTCTTTTTGTTTTGCAGAGGGGACACTCCTTTCTGCAGCAGGGAGTGCCGGTGGGAGCAGATGGACATGGACGAAGCTCTCGAGAACGCTCGTGTGAACTCGTTTCCATTGTCGTCGTCCTCACCGCCGCCTATGAAGAGGAAGCCGACCTTGATCGGTATTCCTTCTAGCTGTGAGGAGAAGAACTGCTTCAGGGCCGATGCTACAGCTGTTGTAGCTGGCTAACCACTTCAGAAAAGAAGGAATCAAGGACTCTTGGACCATGTTTGATGTACACGAGAGGAGTTTCTTTTTTTTAAAAAAAAAAATTCTTGTCAATTTCTGTTGTAATGAGCTGGTTTTCTTCCAGCCTTCGAGGGTGATTCACTAATTGATCATTAATCACTATTTGTTCACGGTGGTAAAAAGGGAGGCGATTTGCTCCCCTGCGCCCCAGACAAATTGAACCTGGAGTGACCGGTCCGGCCTTACGAAAATTTTTCATCGATCATCAGGTAAATCGGGAAGAGCTCGCGGTGGGCAGTCTAGAAGCCCAGTGTCCCAGGGTTCATGCCCCATTTGGAGGAATTTAATTCCTGCAAAATGCGTCGTAGCTGGGGATCGAACCGCAGATGCCTGGGTTAACGACTAGTTACCCTACCACTGCACCATAGCTCCGGGGGCAGAAAACGAAATAAAAAGGGAGGATGGAAGGTGATTCATTTTTTTAAATTTTAGGTATTTAATTATTCAAACCGATTAATTTTGAAAATGATCGGTCTGATTTCATAGAAATCTCTCATCAGTCAACAGAATAAATCGAAAAGCGCTAAGGCCAATCCAAACGACTATTGTTAGGGAAAAAATAATTCAAATATCTCCATAATTATATGATAATGTTTACTTTAAATCTAAATCCTCGAGGATTTATATTTTGATTCTATCCAAATCATCCAATGGAGATTTCTTTTATTTTATTTAGAAAATAAAAGACAACTATTACTCTCATGGTTAAAGTCTCTCCTCACGCATCTAGTCACTCTAGGTCTTGTAAGCATCTTGTCCCTCGTGATCTACTCTGAGTCGTCTCGTAAGTATCCGATCAGTCTTGAATAACTTCGGGCCTCCCAACAAGTATTGAGTCACTCTTGACCTATTCCGGAGTTTCTCTCAACTTTGTTCAAGTCATTCCATGTTGCATCCGATCTGGATCATGACTCTAAGTCGTACTTCTTCAAGCGGTTAGTCCGACGAAGAGTAACATTGCTCTGATATCGCTTATTAGGGTCAAAAGAATTCATATATTTTATAATGGAATGATATTGTCCATTTTGGATCTATCTAAGACCTTATGAATTTGTCTGATATTTTTTTATCATTTTAAATCCATGATTTTTTTATTATTTTGAGACTTTAATTATATTCCCAACGGTTTACAGTTTTATAGTTGTCATCAATTGAAGGAAAATTCTTACAGTATGCCATAGTTGGGATTCAGTCCTTAGATACCTAATTAACCATTTGAAATGTCCTAATCGTTGCACCATTGTTCCAAGAGTGAGATTCAGAATTTAATTCCACATTAGGAATTTCATGGCTATATGATTGATTCATAATAACGAGTCATACATGAATGCTCGGGGTATAAATTCAGGGTCCGACTTGTTCTACTGAACTAAGATAACTCATATGTGTACACAACTTAGATGAGTCAAATATTGGATTGTTGAGGATAAAATTTACCCAAGCAGGGCATCTTTGTTCCTACGAGCAACTGTTTTAACATATCCGCTTAAGCAATCTCAGAGAAGTAAATTTCGACAAATTTGTTAAGTGATCCTGTCGAAGAGCGAGATGAACTCTCAACTTGATGACAAGACTAGTTTGTCGATAGAGAAGGATGGATGATGCTGAGAACTATTTCGGCCAAGGAGCGACTACCTTGCGAAAAAGAAAACCGTCAGCAACCCACCAGGAGAATTTCCCGGTAAGACCCTCCGATGATCAAGTCATAATACGGTGGAAAAGATGGAGCTAAGGAAGAAACGACTGTAGCTAAAAAAAATATATTACACATACTTGCGGGTGAAGGAAGAAAAACCTTATATAGCTGAGGAAGCCGACAACCCCCGTCCCCCTTCTGCACCCTTTTTGTCTCATGCGAGGACAGAATCAGGGAGCAATGTCAGCTCGCCGACCGGCGCCGCTTTATCCTGACATACGCAGGGGGCGTCATGGTACGGGTTGCCAGAGCATGTCAGCAATGTACTGTGTCAGCGAAATATTCGCGATTCGGACCTTTATCTGCGTAGTGTCAGAGGGTAAGTACTGCTGCGGATAACGACAACTTTTGAGCCAGAGCGCACTTAAGGAGTGTGTCGATCGACTATCTCAAAGAACCCTAAGCTATGAAGCAAATGACACGCGGGTCGGAACATATGCAACGTATCGAGTCGGGGGGTACTCGGACATCGGCCTATCGACTTATCCCCCGGTTAGCTATCCAATCGGGACATCCGACCCTGATGGAATTTGGGTCAATGACAATCTGTTTCGTTTTATACCCCACCATGGGACTGTCCGATCTCCCTTTGTAAATGACCCATGCATCTTTATGAAGCGCCATATTAATCAACCGGATTATACATGAGCTAGGTGAGAATATGGACACTATTATCTGCCACTCTTTGGAAAAGATATGAACTGGAATGAATCCATGCTTAGGAGAGAACGGTGTGCGGCCTCTGAAATTTTTCTGCTGGTATTCTACCCATTGGATGCGGGCAATGTCATTTGTCATTTGTCGTTTGTTTCTGAAGTTTCTATTTAGACGTTTCATTGCTTTATTGATTAACGGGGATAAATAATATCGAATCTGGAAGACTCAGCCCCGCAAAAATTTTCTCCCCTTCACTGCTGCATTGGAAGATAGGCGATGGGCCAAAACTAAGAATATCAGGGGAAAAAAGAAACCACAGCCCCTTATTATTATTTTTAAATATTAGACACGTGACCAATTAAATTTAAATGTGATAAACCGTAAATCAAAATAATATAGTTTTTTGTTTAAAAAATAAAATTATTAACCAACTTCTTAATTCGGTCAATTATTTAACTATTTTAATAAACAACCTTTTTAATGGAAATAATATAAGATGTAATCTTTTAATTTTTGCCTAACAATATTTTTTGGAAAGTTTTCTTTTTTTTGAATGTTTTGGTCGCAAGAAGGCAAGATAAAGTAGAAAAAAAGAAAATAATAATTTCTTGTATTATTATGGTTTGCGGAATAGATTTGTTTATAAGGTTTTTTTATATATAAAATCATAATATTATAATAATCATTATGATAATAATAAAAATTATGATAGCCTACATTTGTTAATTGAAATCAACGGTGATTTATGTCTTGACTTTTTTTTCATTTTATTCTCTATAAATTCAACAGAGGTGATGAACATCAAAATTGATTATCAATATGTTAAACCACTATCTTGTAATAGTTTAATTAAATATCAGTTTGATCAAAGAATTAAAGTGATAAATAATTACCCATATATCGGGTGCCCTTGGATTTTGAATAAAATGAAAATCAACGGCTGAAATCAATTGTTATAGCATGTTCTTGAGTAGTGATATATTGTATAACTTTGTATAACTTAGTGAATTTTCACGGGATGTCCAGTTGGATATAAGATGACAATTTTCTTATAATGGGATACAAAGTTAATTTTCAACAGACATATATTTTTGAATTTTTTTTCTTATCCTTTAATTATTTAATGGTTGAGTATAAATTAATTTCATGATTTATATTTTTTACAAAATCTAAAAGTAAATTATGAAAATATTTAAAGTAAATATAAGCATCTATTATTTCAATCATATAATTCACAGTTAAATGAATAAGGAGTCCTCCATGAGATATCCTATGGTGTCCACCTTAGGAGGGTCCCATTATTATCATGTTTGGAAACATATAGAATTCAATTCCTAATATTTCATTAGGAATTGAATTGAATTCCATAATTTATAAGTAACTTAAGTGAAAGAATTGAATTTTTATGGAAATTGAAATTCAACAAAATTAAGAAATTTAATTTCATCCCAAATATGTATGATTTGATGTGGAAATCGAATTATAACAAATAAAAATACTAAAATAACCTCACATAAAATATAAATATAATGTTTGATTCCTAACCTATCAATGAAAGATAAAATAATAAAAATAATCAAATTTATTTAATTTTAGACTCATTCCAAATAAAGGAATTGAATTCAATTCCTTTATTTACCGACTCATTCCAAACATAAGAATTCAATTCAATTCCCGTTGAAATTTAATTCTGGATAGAATTCAATTCAATTCTATTGTTTAAAAACTTTCCATATGGGGTGTATATGAATGTTCGAAATTAACTTTGGCACTATCGGATGGTGAATAAGTGATCCTTCATACACTACAAAAATAACCGACAATAGCGACGGACTAAATCCGTCGCTATTCCGTCGCTAAACACAAATAGCGACGGAGTAGCGACGGATTTAGCGCCATCGGCTGAGATCCCGTCGCAGAGCTATAGTAGCGACGGATAATTTTCACTCCGTCGCTATCTTAGCGACGGACAATTTTCCTCTGCGTCGCTACCTTAGCGACGGACATATACTCCGTCGCAAACACAGAAAAACGGGGTGACGTGGTCGGGGAAAATAGTAGCGACGGATGGTCAATGATCCGTCGCTAAGCATTCGGATTAACGACGGACATGGTCAAAGTCCGTCGCTAATATATCGTAATAGCGACGGATTCTGTCAAAATCCGTCGCTAATCGATCGTTATAGCGACGGAAAAGTCAATAATCCGTCGCAAATTGCGACGGATTTTGAAAAATATCCGTCGCTAAACTTGGAAAATTTTGGCAGCCAATATCTGTTTCTTCCACTTCCCATATATACATCAATACAATCCAATCAAATATGAAACAATATGAAACAATAATCCAAACAAATATTCCAAACTGATCCAAACAAATATGAAACAATAATAGATATATCAACATCGAAACATTCACAAGAATCCAAACATTCATTTACAAGCCAATCCAATCCAAACATTAACATTCATATACAAGACAATCCAATTCAATCCAAACATTCATTTCCAAATGTATATGTACATTCAAACTTTCAATTTGAATCCAATATTCAATCGAAAGTTTAATTTCCAAACGTATACAATCGAAACTTTGATTAGTGACTAAACGCATACAATCCAAAGTTTCAAATGGTTAATCCAATGCAAACGTATCAAAAGAAAGCTATATCAAATGTATATCAAATGCATCCAGACGTCAAACTAAAAAAAAACTTTATACATAAAAAATGAGAGTTTAGTAGAGAATCATTACGTACATGATTATCAGAGTCAATAATGGATGGAAAGGAAAAATATTCCTGCACAATAGAAGATAAAACAATAAGAAATCTGAATTGATACTAATAAGATATAACAAATGAAATAAGCATATGTAATAGCAGATAACTCTAATAGAAGTAAATTAAATATTAAATATGTAAATGAAAAATAACAAATAAGAAACAATAAATGAATAATATCAAATATTCATACCTTTCAAGGAAGAGATGAAATCTGAATTCAACTCTGATAATGTCGAATCTGTAAACAAAAATGGAGTAATAAGAAAACAATCATTATGAAAAAAATTAGGTGAAAAATTGATCATACCACTATAATATCTCTACTCCTCTGTGGGATGCTCAGGATCCTGTGTCTCCTGAGACTCAAACCGATGGGCGGGAGAGGGAGCGGCTGACATCTGTGTATCCGGAGCGTCAATACGAGGGGCGGGAAGGGCTGCCATCTGTGTCATCGGTGATAGGGTAGCTGCAAAAGCTTGCATCTGACGTAATATATTCTCAGTATTTGCCTGGCGAGCCCGCAAATCTCTCAACTCATCATCCCTCGCTGCGTCCTTCTGAGCCCACTCTGAGCTCGTCTTAGCCCATTCTGCGTCCCTCCCGGCACACGTCGACTCTATCGACGTGAGTCGAGTCCGCAGGGCTTCATTTTCCTCCCGCAATTGACGAACCTCACTAGAGGTAGAGGAGGAGGATGGTGGATGCCCCCTAACCCCTGGAGCTCTCATCTGATCATATGTAACATTTGCCTGAGAGCCTAGGCCGTAGCAGGCGGTCTTCCTCTTCCCACCGACGACATCAAAATAAATCCGATTCACATCGTTGGTGGAAAGAGGCTGTGCATCCTCCCCCTCTGCAGCAGGCTGAGACGCCTGTGCCTCAGAAACTCTAGTGGTCATTGCTTCCTGTGAAATAAAAATTTAATTAGTCTATATAAAATGTCAAAACAAATAAAATATAATTAATATACTTACATTGATTGCTAGGGAGCGACGATTGACAAAAAACCCATCTTTTTTCTTATGGGTCTTGCTAAATAACTCCCAACTAGTGGTTGGTCTCTGTAGCTCACCAGCCTGTAAAAACAAAATATAATGTTTACACACATCCAAAAAAATATACTAAATGCCTTTAATAGGAATCTATATAAAAACTACTTACCAAATCACTGGCATGCTGACAATGGAACGGGATCCAGCAGTGTGCTTCGTGGATCCCGTGCTGGGGCCAGCAACCTCTGAATTGCGATTGCCTCGAGCAATCGCAGCATTCTTTTGCCAGTGCTGGGCATCCCAGACAGCTCGCCATGCTGCCCAAATCGGCTCAGGGACCTCTGTAGGCCTATCAGCCTTCTTTCTCCATTTGTATAGCATGTCCCTGTATAATTTGGAGCAGTAGGCATTCCAGGTCCTCTTGAATTGCTCCTCTGCACCCTCCTCCCAGGTATACCGTTTCTGTAAAAAAAAATTAATATGGTTAGTATGAAAAAAATCTATAATATCAAATTAAATATACATCTAAACTACTTACTAAAAACTCCCCGTAATAGAATGTTTTCAAATCAGTTTCAATGTGGCCCCATGTCGTAGAAGGTGACAGTCTTTCTTTAAATTTTTTAGAAATATAAGATGACACCTGATGCCCATCTGGTATGAAACTGTAGGAAAAAATAAAATATATTAGCAAATTCTGTAAGAAAATATATAAGAAGAATAGTTATACCTGTCACCGACGACTGAAAGTCTAATCTGCTGATCACGGGGTGCAGCCATGGTACCTGATTATACACAAAGTTTAAGCAGATAAGCAGAATAGGTAATCTTTCCAATGAGACATATTAGAGGCAAATGGAAACATGCACTAATGAAGACAATGTAAATAAATCTAGCAAAGGGATAATCAAGCATCGTATAAAACTGTTCAATACAAGCAGAATGATCTAAATTAACAACTCATCTTAATACAAACTCTGATTAGTTAATGTTCAATACATCTAACTCATCATAATCTGATGGATCTAATTTAACATGCAAGATTTTATCGTTTGAATCCGTTGATACATCGACCTCCTCAGTGCTAGATATTTCACCATCATCAATTTCCTCGTAAGAGACATTCTCATCTATAAGTAATTGAGATGCTGATTGTATTTCTGAATCAACGGAGTTGATTATAACTTCTTCATTTTGATAAGCATCAGAGTTTTGGATAGTGATCGTATTTGGCATTTCAATTGTTGACCTAGGCTTCATTTGACATACAGCAAGCCATTCACTAGGTCGTATTCTCTTAGTTGGGTACTTCAGATAAAATACTTGACCAGCTTGCACCACAAAAATGAAAGGTTCGAACTTGTTGAATCTTTTGCTTGAATTAACCTCAACTAAATTGTATAACCGATGTTTCCTTGTGCCCGTCCTTGGTGTTGGATCATACCAAGAACACCTGAATAATACACATCTTTTGAAAGGTAACGCTGGGTATTCAACTTCGATAATTTCCTCTAGCTTGCCATAATAGTCAAATTCATTATCATTATTGTCTGTTGATCCTTTGACACTTATGCCAGAATTATACGTTAGCATCTCTGAATCACGTTGCCTCACATGAAATCTGTATCCATTCACGCAATAACCCGAGTAGACTGTCACAGTACGAAGAGGTCCAAATGCGAGATTTTTAATTCTTTCGTCTTGTACATTTGAAATTATGTCATCATTGACCTATAATAGTGGTGGTTGATCAAATTAGATTAATAAGTAATCAAGAATTGTTAACAAAAAATGCATATTAACTCGCTTACATATATTTGAAACCAAATGCAAAATCTTCTTCTATCTTTCGATCTACCTCATTTGTACTTATCGATGGATTTTGAATGTACAACTGTTGTTGGTATAACCTGACATATAAATTCATTTGATATCAATCCAGAATTTTGATTATATCATTTGATATTAATTTCATTACAACAAGAGATAATACCTTAGGTATGGTTTGACATCTTCACAGTTTAGGAGGATATATGTCCTGGCGGCATGATATTCTTGGTCATTTAACCGTCTAGATAGAGTTGAACCCATTGCTCTTCCAGGATACTTGAAAATAGAAAGAATGTCTGGGTCAACTGATGGAATGTCATCTTGATTGCGTGGACACTTTCGATGTCTGGTTTTCACATTTTCAGCAAAATAATAGGAGCAAAATGAACTTGCTTCTTCAACCAGATATGCATTACATATTGATCCTTCAACTCTTGCTTTGTTACGCACATTATTCTTTAACTTTCTAAGAAACCTTTCAAAAGGATACATCCATCTGTATTGTATAGGACCACCAATCTGTGCCTCGCTAGGTAAATGAATAGGCAAATGCTCCATTGAATCAAAAAAACTTGGTGGAAATATTCGTTCAAGCTTACATAGTATCAAAGGAACCTCTGTCTGAAGGCGTAACATATCTGCTACCGTAACAACTCTGGAAGTCAGATTTTTGAAAAAAAGACTTAATTCTGTAAGTGCTTGCCAAACATTATTAGGAAGTAATTCTTGGAAAGCTATTGGAATTAATCTTTGCATGAACACATGACAATCATGACTCTTCATTCCAACCATTTTAGATCTATTCGTATCCACACAACGAGACATATTAGAGGCATATCCATCTGGGAATTTTATGTTTTTCAACCAAGAACACAATGCTTGCTTACTTTCTTTGTCCAATGTATAACAAGCCTTCGGATATCTACCAGTTGTTTCATTTTGATGTAACTCAGGTCTGCTCACTAATTGTTTTAATTCTTCACGAGATTTTGTTGTATCTTTTGTTTTCCCATGCACATTTAAGACAGTATTAATGATGTTATCAAAGAAATTTTTCTCAATATGCATCACATCCAAATTATGACGAATGAGTAAATATTTCCAATATGGAAGCTCCCAAAAAATACTTCTTTTCCTCCAACCACATTTGTTGACTCTAACAATATACTTGTTGATATCATCTGATCCATCCGGATATACTGGTAGAAATCCATAACTATCAATTTTATTTAACACTTCTTCGCCTGACATCCCAACTGGAGGTAGCTTCCTAACTACTTCATTCCTTTTAAAAAATTTCTTATTTCTTCTGAACGGATGATCAAGAGGTAAAAATTTTCGATAATTATCAAACCAAGAAATCTTGCCACTGCAGGGCAAAGAAAATGCATCTGACTGACTCATACAATGTGGACATGCTAACTTTCCAGTTGTGCTCCATCCTGATAACATTGAGTAAGTAGGAAAATCACTAATAGTCCATAACAATGCTGCATGCATTAAAAAGTTTGACTTTGTAGCAATGTCATACGTCTCTGAACCTATATTCCATAAATAATTCAGCTCAGCTATCAAAGGTTGCAAAAAAACATCTATGTGCCCTTTTGGATTTTGAGGACCTGGAATTAAAACAGTAAAAAACATGAATTCATCTTTCATGCACATCCATGGTGGTAAGTTGTATGGTGTTAAGATAACAGGCCACGATGAATATTATTGTCCATAACTTCCAAATGGCTGAAATCCATCTGCAGAAAGTCCAAGTTTAACATTACGTGGCTCCATAGCAAAGGAAGAAAATGTTGAATCTAAATGTTTCCATGCAGGGGAATCACAAGAATGACACATAATGTCTCCATCATGTCCATGGTTTTGATGTCAGATCATATGACTTGCTGTTGCTGCTGATGCATACACACGTTGGAGTCTAGCAGTCAAAGGAAAATAATACATGACTTTGTAAGGAATATTTTTCTTCTTCTTCTGATTTATCATGCGAGCACCATGCTTGTAACGAGGATGGTTACATATTTTGCATTCCATCAATTCACTATCTTGGTTCCAAAAGATCATGCAATTATTGACACAACAATGTATCTTCTCAACTGGCAAACCCAAGTCTCTAATCAGTTTTTTAGTGTTGTAGAAACTATCAGTCATGTAGTTATCAGTTGGAAGCAACTCTGACATAAGTTGACATATGTCATCATAACATCGTTCTGAGAAATGATGTTCTGTCTTCATATTCAATAATCTTGCAGTAGCAGATAATTGAGAATGACCAGAAGGAATACCTTCCCATAATTCTCTTTCACTAGCCTTTAACATGTCATACATTTTCTGAACATCAGAAGTAGGTACTTGTTCTACATTTGATTGATCAAAAGCATTCATTGCATCGTAAACCATTGATTGCATTGCATCAGCAGGGTTATATGATGTCTCTGGTCTAATTGAGTTCGATGATGATGCAACAGAAGGTCCACCAAATTCATATACATACGACTCTCCATGACAATACCAGTTGTAATAATCTGGAACAAACCCATACCTGCCGATATGAGTTTTCACTGTATCTTCATCACGGAAAGCTGTATTTCTACATTTGCGTTGATTACATGGACACTTCAACTCTGTGTCATTCAAACACTCAGGATGACACTTTGCAAAGTTTACAAATTCTTCCACTCCAGCAAAAAATTCGTCACGGATAAATCCATTGTCTAACCTATTATACATCCATGCCTTGTTCGGATACATTGTATCTGAATTCAGATAAGACAATTTAATCAAACCACACATATTATGATCCATGCATATTAAAATTTGATATTGATGCTATACTACAAAATACATCTAATTAATCAAACATGAGGTAGTTAATGAACCAATTATTCTAATTAATCAAACAATTAAACAATTAATCAACATATTATGTGTGCCAGTCAATTGTGCTTGTGAAAATGACAAGCTACTGGTGTAAACAGAGACTAGGTCATGCTCAAGATCAATACTAGGTAACTTAAATAATTCTTGAGTGAAAAAGATCAGAAATCCCGAGTCATATCTTGTAGAGGCATACATTAGATAACTCAAATAAACCAAATTACAGCATGATGGATTGAATTATCAAATTAATTGAATAAATCTAATTAATTCAATTAATTAATTTAATAAATCTAATTAATTCAATTAATTACACCTAAACCCCTAATTAAATCCATTAATTAGGGTTTAATTAGGGTTTCGGCCGCAGCAGGGGCCGCCGGGCGCAGGAGCAGTCGGCCGACCGCAGCAGGCGGCGCGCGGCCGCAGCAGGCGGCGCGCGGCCGCAGCAGGCGGCGCGCGGCCGCAGGAGACGTCGCCCGCCCACACTGGCCCGCGACCGGCAGCAGGCGCCGCTTGCAAATGCGAGGCCGCGCCTGGTCGCGCGAGGCCGCGCCTGGTCGCGCAAGGCCACGCTTGGTCGCGCGAGGCCACGCTTGGTCGCGCGAGGCCGCGGGAGGCCGCACGCGGCCGTGCTCGGCTGTGCCAAGAGCCGTGGTTGCCCGGATAAGACGATGGCGCCGCGTTAGCACAAACAAACGGAGTTGATACGGCAAATGGAGCTTAGGTCGAGTACCTGGTCGCCGGAGGAGGGTTCGCCGGAGGAGATTCGACGCAGAATCGCCGGAGAGGAGAAGGGACCGTCGCTAGGGTTCGCGTGGCTGCGGGGGAAGGGGCCGTCGCCCTTTTTAAGAAATATTGCGACGGATAACTTGTCCGTCGCTGATAGCGACGGCGTTGAAAATTCCGTCGCTATATTAAGGTGTTTGACCCGGTCGCTTAAAACTAGCGACGGATATTTTATAATTTCCGTCGCACTAGCGACGGACGTTGACCAAGTCTGTCGCTAAATTCGGGAGATTGACTGGCCGCGCAATTTTGGCGACGGATACTATATATCCATCGCAACTTGCGACGGACTATTAAAAAAGTCCGTCGCAATTTCATGATATTTTTGTAGTGATAAGATATCCTATGAAGTCTTCCGCAAGATTTAGGCTGTGTTTGATACGTTTGTTTTATATTTTTATTTTTTTATAAAAAATATTTAGAAAACGTGTTTGATTTATATTTTTCATATTTGTTTTCCAAAAAAAAGATATAGTATTTTTTAAAAATATAAAAATTAAATAAAATTAGTTTTTAAGAAATAAGAAAATAAAAAATGAAGTAAATCAAAGGCTCCCTATCTTGCCGAGCCCCACTCTCCCCTGTCAATGACGTGTCGTTCCTAGGAGCCGCGTTCAAGACAAACTGAACCACACCTCCGCTCTTCGTCTCTCGAAGGCGTTGACGACGTCGTGAGTCCCATCGAACGGCTATCCGTTGGAATTGCACGATTCCAGTTAGAGGATCGAATGGGTAGGATCTAGCGCACACACAGGGTGAAAAAGGACACGCACGGTTATTTGTACGCTGGATCCGATCGAACATTGACGGCCCATTCCATTTCTGTGAATTATTATTTTTTTTCTTCGAGCGGCGGGGTGCGATTCTTCGATCTCCTCTCCGCCATGGTGATAAGGGTTTGCGCCGTCCTACTCGCGCTTCTACTCGTAGGAGCCCCTGTCCTGCAAGGTATATTCTTCCCGATCCCCGATCCAACCCTTCGTTTTGGTTTCCCCGATAGCTTTAACCTGTCGATCAGTTGTTGCACGCCTTCATCGAACCCTAGGGGATTGATTGTTACTATATATTTTTTTTTTTTTGCCTGCGCACCTATTTCGATATCTTAGTTGTTTCCTGCTCATGGAGATTTTGGATCTGTACAATTGGGCATGACGCAGATCTATTTCATTTTCTGGGCACCATGGCTCATGTATGAATTCTAAGGGGAAAAGGATACGCAAAGAGTGCGGAATACAATAAAACAAACTGCAAAATCGAAGGATTGAAACTGAAATTGGAACAACAAAAAACAATAAATAAATCTATTTTATTTTTATGTTTTTATATTAGACAATGGGATACGAAAGGTTTCCTTTTTTGGATGGATTACTGAAGGTTCTACTACGTCGCCTTTTGAACTTCCAGCACCAGCTGAAAATTCTTCTGGCAAAATTTTGCTCTGCATCTGTACATGCAATCATTAACCTGATTTCCGACAGTGTTTCTATGGCAAACTTTTTTTTATCAGTATGATCCCATTCATGTATCAAATAATTGCTTGACTGTTGGTGACACTAGGAATGATTGGATTTTCGTGAATTCTAAAAATACATTTCCCAAAATCCTTGCTCCTAATGTGACAGTTTGATTATTCATAATGGTTAATTGCCTTCCAGTCTGCCACTTGCGAGGGAAATGTTAATGAAGTTTTGAATTTTCTTTTATACCAAAATCCTATGACAGGTTTGTGAAACGATTTGAAAGGATTGAGCAAAGAGTTAAATCAATATTTCTTGACTTCCATCCATGAAATGAGTTTTTAAGGTTATCGGTTTTCTTATGGTGAAGGATCTCCCAGTGTGAAACTAACTCAGATTCTGATTTTTAACTTTAATGTTCTTATATAAAGTTTTTGCAATGTTTATTAACCAATTAAAATTCTGGACTCAATTAGGAGGTACAAAATTTCCTGTTAATATTCTCTATTTGCTAACTTTTTTTCTCTATTAAGGTATGAAAGTACTGTGGCATTAGAATATCTTTTACTGACTATATATTTACTGTGGCAGTTCGATGCCAGTCAGATGAAGATGTTGCTGCAACTGAAGTTATTGAAGGAAGTGATGTTGGGATAGTTGGTGATGATACCCACGTTTTTAGTGATGTTGGTCCAGCTCCTGGAGTGGATACTGTTTGTGTATTTCCAAAGAATGCTGGAAAATGTAAGTATTAAGTTAGTGAAGATCAATCATTACACAAGTAAGTGGTATGGGAGTTCTTTTGAAGCATTATAACATATATTTATCTTTTTCTCCATGCAGTAGTACCAGCTGGAGAAGAAGCTGAGTTATTGGTTGGTTTGCATAATGATGGTGGGTTTCTACCAACTTTAAAATTTAAACATAATATAGTAAATAACTTTTCTATTTTTGTCCTATGAGTATTTATTTTACTTTCTTGTGTTGTTTATTCTTTTGCAATGCCGACAAACATATTATGTAGCAGTAGGAGTATCTCCTACTCATTTAAATTAATAAACGTACTTTCCCTATATTGTTTTCCTATTTTGACAGATCTACTTTTGCCATTTCATTGATGTGATAAATTTATTTCCCAAGATTGTTGTGGATTGTCTATATTGTCAATTTTTATATATAACAATCTTTTCTACTTCCAGACAGTATCCATTTGGGAAATTGCTGAATCGAAGCATAAGCATAATAAAAAAATTCTCTAAATTTTACTTGTATTTGTGTCTTCTGCATGGAAATTATGTTCTGGATGGTATATTGATTTTATGTTAATGACCTTTTCATATGCTATGCTTTTGCTGACGTCTGCTTTTTTATGCAATTTTTGGTGTTTTTCACACTACACTTGCCTTCTTTGAATGTTGAGTTACGTGAATCTAATGTGATGCTTTGTTCTGGGAAAATACAGTTGAATCACCACTTAATGTGGTTGCTATACATGCTAGCCTTCATCTTCCATTTGACCATCGGATGTTGGTGCAGAATCTAACTGTGCAGGTGTGTATCCAATGATACCTATTATGCACTCAGACTATGCATGCTTCTTTTCAAAATTAAAAGTACTATTGCTGTACTATGGCCGCCAAATACATTTTTTAGCTATTTGATCCTGTTGTGAGTTATCCATGACACTGAAGAATGGTGTATGCTCTATTCCATCTCTTCAATTTTTGTCTAGGTCTCAGATTATTACCTCATGATGTACTTTTTTCTTCTTCTGATTGTGATTGTATGATTCACTGCAGGGATTTTTTTTATATGTTAATTCTGATTTTAAAAAACTCTATCAGTTAGGTGGAAGCTGATATGCTTAGACTAAGTGTTTACAACTGTTGCATAAGTGAAAAATTGAGCTGATATTATGATTGGGTCAAATAGTAACAAAAAATTAAAGCCTGGTAATCTTCTTATCGCAGTTCTTTTGTCACTAAGGAAAAACCAATCCTCTGCTGATGAAGTTAACAAGTTGTATCAGACAGTTGCCTTCTTTGTCTTTCTATTATTGGCTTTAAATTTTTATGTCGCGGAACATCCTACTTTTGGTTTAGCTTGTTTTGATCATATATAGTTTCTAATTGCAATTATATTTCTGCAAAAGGTCATCACTAACCCCGGGCACTCCACACGGCCGGCCCCACAACTATTTGTTGAGAGGTAAATTAGGAAACCGAGCAGGCAATCACATGGGAGGGTATTTTCCTCGGTGAAGCCGGGAATTGACCCATTTCTGCAAATCTACCATGTGGTGACCAACTCGGCTAAGTCCCGGGGGCTTCTAATAGCAATTCTAAATCTTATGTAGGTTGGTCAATGAGGATTTTATCTATTAACTGCCCTCTTAATTGGCATTCTGTCATTATTTATTAATCAATTTTTGTTGATATGATTGTTCTGCCTATAAATAGAACTATTAAGGTCTCTTTAGAGACATCCAGTTAAAAGGGTAGGGATGATGTAGGGGGTCCCTTTAAAACTCAGTTTTGAGATTTTTTTTCATCTTCTTAAATTATTTCATGAAATAAATTCTTTTGTTTATGTATAAATCTAACAGCATTTTTAATGATCACGAATAGCTATTTTATTCTTCATAAATAACAAAACAGACCTGGAATATCAATTTCTGACGGATGTTATTCCCCGTAATCGTTTTATTTTTTTTCTAGTTCATTTATTAACCCTACAATACTAGAGTATTTGTGTTATTACATTGTAATTGATCTATTCAAAAGCAAGTTTCTAGGTGTAGAGGTAAGTGCTGGTGTTGGTGGAGTAGGTATGCCAAACAGTACAATAGGAGAAGGGGGGAAGGGATGAGGAAGAAGATAAAGTATTTGACTGTTTCGAGATGCCATGGAAGGCTTACAAATTACAATCAATGGTAAGAGAAGCTGCCTGAAGCCATTGTCATCACTGGATCTTATAGAGAAGTTATTTCTGCCACGTGAAATCTTCATGGCTCTTGCACATAGTCACTGCTGACCTCGTACCACATTTCGAAAATCTTATGTGGATCAGGGTCATCAGGAGAATCCTTCAACTGCGTTAGCATTGTTATAGAGCTTCATGACATGTGTTGTTGTGTTGTCTCATGCTATGTTGTGTGTTGGTTAAAGGACGGAAAGAAATGTGTCACCTTTGTGGAGATTATTCCATTTCTATTACACAATTTCTGCAAATCAAATGTATAAGTGAATGGAAAATTCATTACATATTCCTACTACATTCCTATTTCATTTCATTCCCTAGAATATCCAATTCCTTATCAATTCCATATCCTGCTAATCAGAGGAAAAAATAGAGGATTTCAATGAGGTATTTTTTCATGATAAATTCAATTGATGAAGGAACTTATCAATATTCTTCTTGGTGTTCAACACTTATGACAGCACGTGGTATGCCAGGTAGTATATGGGCTCCAGTAGAAAAGCTATCAAGCAGGGAATAAATTGTTCAATAATTTCTATTAAAAGATTGTTTGCATTTTTCAATTGTGATAACTATCTGCTTGAACTCTGGACTAAGATTTTATTGAATAAATAAGGTTTTTCTTGATGTGTTACTGAGTTTTTACGTTAGCTTAGTAGAGTTATTAGAACACCTTACTGATATTATAAAAACATCTTAAAGGGCCATTGTTTGCGCTAGTAATGGTGTCCATCCTTTAGTAAGGTTGGTATTTGTTTTTTCTTGAAACTGCTAAGCACTTTTTCATGCTATTTTATCCTGGATGTTCAAGTTTATATTTTTCTAAATCATATAGTTTCTTTTATTTACATTGATGTTCTGTACACGACGAGTATTCTAATTATTTTCTCATGCAGGAATTTTATAATGCCTCAGTGCCTGTTTCTGCTCAAGCTACCTTCCCTTATTTGTTTGCTGTTAGCAAATACCTACAGGTAGTTTTCATAAGTATAACCTTTTTCCCATAGCTTTTACAAATCGATTACATGTACAGCCAAGAAGATGTCAGATTCTTTTTTTTTTCTTTTTGATAATTTTTTTTTACTGGGGTTAGGAAAAATGCAATTAAATGAAGTTTATGACATGAATGTATACTGAAATTTATTTCATTTCTTATGAATCTAATGCTTTGTTTCTTGTGCAGCCTGGTTCTTTTGACTTGGTGGCAAGGATAGACTATGAGATTGATCAGCAGCCATATCAGAATATTTTCTATAATGGTACGATTGAAGTTGTTGAAGCTGGAGGATTTTTAACCATCGAGTCGGTTTTCCTCGTGACCCTTGGAGTTGCTCTTCTCGTCTTTCTAGGATTGTGGGCATATGGTCAAATTCAACAGTTCTCAAAGGTACATATCATTTGACAGTATTTGAATGCCTTGATGGACTATGCCACTTTATAAATTTGACTATTCTAGCTTCCTAAGTTATCTTCCCATAAAATATAATAGACGATGTGAGGTTGATGATATTCTGTCTTCCTCATTGTCAACTTGTGTTTGCCCACTATTATATAGAGTCAGCTACATGAATCTTATCTTTCTATCGAGTTGAATATTTAAATTTATTAAATAATTTTTATTATATTTATTAATGTTTTCTTTGGTCTCCCTTTATTTTTTCCATCTTTCATTGTATCAGAACTCTTCTCTTTAAATCTATTGGGCTTTTGCATATATCATCTCAACCTATTTTCTCTCATGTTATTATGGATTGAAGTTGCACCTAATTGCTCTCATTATTATTATTATGTATCTTATTTGATGTAACGTGAAAGATTACACATGAAAAACTCTGAACAAAACTCAATGAGAGAAATCATTAGATTGGAAGATATAATCCATTATAGAAGATCCTAACCCTTTTTATAGTTTTGAAACAAGTCCAAGTCATCTAAAAACTCCTATCTTATCTCTAAAAATTTATAATAAACATTTAGCAGGCTTAATTTATCTTTAAAAAATACAACAAACTTGTAACAACTCTTAAAATTTTAAAAATATATTGAATTTTTAAACTCTCAAATTTCAAACCAAATTTCTAAATTGATCTCCAATTTTTTGAACAAGGTCATTCTCTTATCTGAGAGCCTAACTCACTCTAAGCCTTGTCAGCCCTTTTGTCATTGTTTCCAAGAATAAATTATAATACTCATTAGTGTTATTAATATGCTTTATTCAGTATCTTTTCTCGGGTGACATCTCTATGAGTGAGACCAATGGATCTTCATTTTTTACTTTCATTTTTGCTTTATTTCTTGGTAAGACAAGCTTTGCTATTGTTCTTTTTCTTTAGACGCCATTGCTAGTAAATCAGAAAACATTGCCTTTGATTTATATGTTGAAGTACTCTTTTGACTCTTGTGACAAAATCAACACACAAATATTGAGGTTCGGATATCTCAGTAATTTAATATACACACTAATTTGAAAATTAAATTAAAATTTAAATAAATTGGTAAATTGAATAGACACGCATTAGTAAATTTTTCTCATACTAACAATGAATGTAAATATTTTCGTAAAACTCATGACAATTTTAGGACTAATGAATGGATAGGTGTGCTCTATTTTTGTTATCTTTGAATCTATGAGGTGCATCAATATATTTTTTATAATAATGATTAATTAATTCAATCTTTCCCATGGTATTGACATGTGTCTCTCTCATATATACAATTCTCAGTTTGGCAGATAAAATTGGCAAAGGAATTAAATGAATATGTAGGTGAACTTTAAACTTAGGAGCTACATAAATGGATGTATACCCATAGATGTCTTTAGAGAGTTATCAAATGGTCGCCACTTTGCACAAGCCCAAAATCCAGTTTCTACTAGGAGTGCCTCTATCGATCCAACTAGATCAGATTGACCTCCTTTCCAGTTTAAGTGGTTGAGTCAGCTGATCCACTGATTCCCAAAAACGTAGGTTACATTCCTAATCCTGGTACATAGTGTTTCCCCAAACTTGGACCAGGGGTTTTAAACACTCATCACTTCTGGTCATGATTCACTCATTTCACAGGCATGAACTTCCAGTTCAATCAGAGAGTGCCTCTATAGATCCAACTAGATTGGGTTGACCTCCATCCTAGTTTAGGTTGTTGAGTTAGCTGATTCTGACTGATTTTCAAAAACACAGGTTATATATTTCAATCCTTGAAGAGTGTGCTTGAAAAGCTTTCTATCTACAGGGCCCTCTTAACATGCATCTAACTCATGTTCATAGCAAGAATATAAGATCAGTAGGTCTATCAGATCCAAGGGTAAAAGACTTGCAACTGCATTATTGATCAATTACTTCTTTCTGCTATTGCAAACATCTCAACAAGATGACCTCAGGCCTGATGTAGTACAAAGACAATCAGCTTAGATAGAAGAATGAAATGAATTTTCTTTCTGAAAAGGTCTATTTTGAACATGGACAGTCTGCGAACAAATAAGAAGAAAACCTTCTGTCCCTTAATGATAGATGTTTTGAGGACCTTATAATTTTCAGATTTTAGAATAGCTTGCTTTATATATATATATATATGCTCATCCTGGTTTATGTTGAGGGCCTTATTAATTTTTTTTTCCTTCTCCAGAAACCAAAGAGATCAACCAAGGTAGAAGTGGGCACTAAAACCACGGAAGCTGATATGGATGAGTGGTTGAAGGTAAATATTAAGTTGCTCAAATGAAGGATGTTCATGTTAGATTGTGACCTCTGATATGTGAATAGCTACAGCTGTACGTTCTTCATCCTTCCCATTGAATTGTTGATCCCTTTTCACTTCGTTTTTGTTGCTCAGGGAACTGCATATGCTCAATCACTGTCAAGCAAGTCAAAGAAAAAGAAGTAGACGCATTCTGCTAAACTGGTAGCATGGCTTCGTAGGAAGAGCAGACAGCTTCTGACATTTCTAGGTTTATCAATTGAGGAAAAAGTCTGGAGCCTTTGAGGTAGTTTACTGTCTTGTTTCAACTTCTCGGTTAATCGTTATTCGACATACTAGGAATGGGGGAAAGTGTGTTTACAAACCTCAATTTTGGCTAAATCATTTTCTGTACTGATTGTTGCCGGAACGAGGTACTATTCATCTGTTTTATCTTAATTATCAGTGTCTTTCCATTTGCTGTGTTTTAGTGCTTATCGTAACGTGATGAATGGATCTTTTAGCAATGATATTNGCAAAATTTTAATTTATGATCATGTCCACACATCATAAGGTCGCATGCTAGATACGTGGTTAAAAATAATTTGAGAAATTATTTATGCTAATTCTTCCGCTGCACGTAAATATTTTAAAATTTACGAACCCGTATCCTTGTCAACATGCACCCGGTCCCAACAGTGGTATCAGAGCCGGTTAGTGTTCGACATAATCATATAATTGTTTTGTGGAAAACTTTGTCATGATCTCAATTTTAGAAAATTTTTCAATTATGGAAACTTTCCAATTATAATAAATTTTAGATTTAGGAATTTCAAAGTTTGGAAATCCTCATGAAATTTCGCAAACTTTTGAAATTTTCTAGTTTCTAAAATTTTATAATAATTGTGAAAACTTCCCATCTTTGGAAACTTTCCAATTTTGGAAAATTTTCTATTTTAGAAATTTTCCAATTTTGGAAATATGTAAGTTTTCTTTGTACCAAAAACTTACAATTATTCTGAAAACCTATTATGAAATCTCGCAATTTTGGGCACTTTCTTTCAAGAAAGTCTAGTCAAATTTATGGACAATTAATTGATAATTAAATTTGGATTGGTTTTTAAATTGACAACAAAATTCTTTATTTTGGATTGAGCCTCGGGGAGCCGTCCAATTTAAAGTTAGTTGTTGTAATTTAATTTTCCAATTTTAAATGAAATTGTCATGTTTGATTTGGTTACGCTTCCGAAGCGGACCAAATTGGATTTACGACAAATTATTTTTCTTTGGGTATCTGAGCCTCGGGGAGCCACCCTTAGAAAACGATTTGTTGTAATTAATTAAATCCATGAATAAAATATGATTTAAGAGGTGATGCTCTTACATATTGTTGTTTCCAAAATTAATTAGGAAAATGGTTTCCTATAGAGTTTTCTTAAATGAGATTTTCATGAAAATAATATGTGGTTGAATTAAGGACTTATGTCTCTTAATTTAATAAGATTTGATTTAGAGAAATCAAAGTCTTAAACATATTTTTTCCAAAATTGATTATGACAATTTAGGAAATTGTTTCCCAAAACAATTCCTTTAATAAAGTATGAAATTAGAATTAGGAAATCCAGTTCCTAATTCAATTAATGAGACTTGATAAATTAAGTCACATACATACTTTATTAAGGAAATCGTTAGTCATGACATGATTATATGTCATGAATGTGCTTAGAAAAGAAAGGATGAGACCCAAAACCCCTTACAAAATATTAAGGCCAACACCTTCCATTAATATGGTTAGAATCGGAGTTTTGTTTCTCGTTTGGGTTGATGGACACATCCATGCCCGGCTTGAACCTCAACATGTTCAAACCATGGAATTAGTTTATGTATAATATAGTTGGAGTCAGAGGTCAATCCTTAGTTTTGGTTGTTGGACACATCCAAGCCTGACTAAACGGTTGAATGAGCTCCAACCATATTAAAACTATTTCTTGATTAATGGGTCAGCCTTAAGCTTGGAGCATCGATTTGTTGTGCCACAGCCAAGGTCGATGTAAGGAGAGGTGCAGTTGGGTGCTATGTATAATGTTGCATACTTGTTAATGAGTTAACAACCCAATGATTTATGCAAACATTCAATTAGTTGATAGCATAAGGTGATAGTTACATATATGTGATATGTAATCGGTATAATTACCTACCTTCATAGCTAAGAATACTTGATGGCCACAGTCATGGTGGTTCTTATCTATGGTTGGATATCAACCTATTTGGAGATGTTCCTACGATCTCCCGAATTGATAAAAGGGTTATTCAATTTGAAAATAAATAGAATTTTATTTATGTATGTTGATACATTCTTTAATCATTCTTCTCACATAAGCTCAATTTGTATTTCTAGGATAATCACTCGATCATGTCTTCTCTGAATTTGCGTTCCATTTTGGACACCAATAAACTGACTGGGCCAAACTTCATGGACTGGCTTCGAAACCTGAGGATAGTCCTCAAGGCAGAGAAGCTTGCTTATGTCCTTGAAGATCAACTTCCCAACCGTCCTCCTGAAAATGCAACTCCAGACCAGTTTCCTGAGTTGCTCAACCTGCTGAAGACTGTAGAGCCTTCTGTGAAGCAGGATCAAAAGACGGTACTGTTAGTTGGTTCCTCGAAGAAAGGTTCTAAGAGGAAGGCCAAAGAACAGAATAAGGGAAAGAAGAAAAAGGCCAAAAAGACTGAAAATACCCTAAAAGGCACTTGCCATCACTATGGCAAGGAGGGTCACTGGCGAAGAAACTGCAAGGTTTATCTTGAGTCCTTGAAAGAGAAGGCATCCGATGCCCCATCCTCTTCAAGTATCTTCGTTATTGAATGTCACTCTATTTCCTCAAACACCTGGGTACTTGATACTGGGTGTAGCTCACATATATGTAATGACATACAGGGGCTAAGGAATAGAAGAAGACTCGTCAAGGGAGAAGCGAATTTGCGAGTTGGAAACGGAGCAAAGATTGTTGCTGTTGCCATCGGAACATATTTGCTAAAGCTCCCTACAGGACGTGTCTTAGAATTGGATAATTGTTATTTTGTTCCTTCGTTAATAAAGAACATTGTATCTATTTCATGTTTGAATGAAAAGGGTTATCATTTAACTTTTAGTAACAATTGTTGTTACATAACTTTAAATGACGTTCTTTATGGGAATGGAACTTTGTGCAATGGTATCTACACGTTAGATTTATCCGGTGACGTTTTCAATATCGAAGTTAGCAACAAACGTGCTAGAATAGATAATCGAATAGACTCCTACACGTGGCATTGTCGTCTTGGCCATATAAGTAAGAAACGCATGACCAAATTACACCGATGTGGAATTTTGGAATCATTTGAACCCGATTCATTTGATACATGCGAATCATGCTTAAAAGGCAAGATGACCAAATTACCCTTTTCCGGAAAAGGTAATCCAGTGGGAGAATTGCTTGGTCTAATACATACTGATGTATGTGGACCAATGTCAACTCTTGCACAAGGAGGCTATAGCTACTTCATCACCTTTATCGATGATCACTCACGATTCGGGTATGTGTTCTTGATGAAACACAAATCTGAAGCTTTGAGAAATTCAAAGAGTTCAGAAATGAAGTAGAGAAACAGCATGGCAAAAGTATTAAGATACTTCGATCCGATCGAGGTGGTGAATACTTAAGTCAAGAGTTTCAAGATTATCTAAGGGACAATGGGATATTGTCCCAATGGACTCCGCCGTATACACCACAGCATAATGGTGTATCTGAGAGGCGCAACCGAACCTTGATGGACATGGTTAGGTCAATGATGAATCATGCAACTCTTCCAAAATCCTTTTGGGGCTATGCACTTAAGACAGCTGTTTACTTGCTAAACAGAGTCCCGACCAAGGTAGTCTCTACTACTCCATATGAGACATGGAATAGTAAGAAACCTCACTTAACTCACCTTAAGATATGGGTTGTCCTGCTTATGTGAAGCGGACTGTATCAGACAAATTGGATGCTAAGTCTGATAAATGTCTATTTATTGGATACCCTAAGGAAACGAAGGGTTACCAATTCTATCATCCCTTGGAACAAAAGGTGTTTGTTTCAAGGCATGCTGTATTTCTGGAAAAAGAATTTCTTTTACAAGAAAACAGTGGGAGTGGCATTGAACTTGATGAAGTTCAAGAAACTCCAATAGACATTACAGAGACACCTAGTCTAGACCCACAACCAATAACTCATAATGATGAGCTATCAGTTGAACCTAAAACAACACCACCTCTTCGTAGGTCTGATAGGACACGCAATATTCCAGAGAGATACGGATTTCTCATAAGTGAATCGAACGACGTGTTACTCATAAGCGATGACGAACCTATCAGTTATGAAGATGTTCTGAAAAGTTCAGAAAGGGACAAATGGCTTGAAGCCATGAAGTCGGAAATGGATTCCATGTACGAAAATCAAGTATGGGACTTGGTTAACCCACCTGAAGGGATTAAGCCATAGGGTGCAAGTGGGTTTTCAAAAGAAAACCGACATGGAAGGTAATGTTGTTACCTTTAAGGCTAGATTAGTGGCAAAAGGATATCGTCAGAAACAAGGAATTGATTATGACGAAACCTATTCGCCAGTAGCTATGCTTAAATCCATTCGGATGCTCCTAGCCATAGCAGCTCATTATGATTATGAGATATGGCAAATGGATGTGAAAACAGCTTTCCTTAATGGAAACCTGCTTGAGGATGTATACATGATACAACCTGAAGGTTTCACATCGGTTGATAAAACCAAAGTATGCAAGCTTCGACGATCCATATATGGACTGAAGCAAGCATCCAGGAGCTGGAACATCCGTTTTGATGAGACAATCAAAGAGTTTGATTTCTCACAAAATCCTGACGAACCTTGTGTGTACAAGAAGGTTAGTGGGAGTGCAGTCGTATTCCTAGTATTATATGTCGATGACATATTACTTATAGGAAACGATATATCAGTCTTACAGACAGTTAAAATTTGGTTGTCCAAAACTTTCTCCATGAAAGACCTGGGAGAAGCAACCTATATCCTTGGGATTAGAATCTATAGAGATAGATCAAAACGGTTGCTTGGTCATTCGCAGTCTACATATATAGACCGAGTGCTAAAAAGGTTTAGCATGTCGGAATCCAAGAAAGGTTACCTTCCCATCAGGCATGGGATCAACCTTTCAAAGTCTATATGTCCGCGCACGGAAGACGAGAGGATTTGCATGAATAAGATTCCTTATGCATCCGCGATAGGATCTATCATGTATGCTATGTTATGTAAAAGGCCCGATGTATCGTATGCTCTGAGCGTCACGAGCAGATACCAGTCGGATCCAGGAATGGATCATTGGGCGGCTGTCAAGACAATCCTTAAGTACTTAAGAAGAACTAAGGATGTGTTCCTAATATATGGAGAAGGAGATATGGTAATACGTGGGTATACAGATGTCAGTTTCCAGACAGATAAGGATGACTCCAAATCGCAGTCTGGATACGTATTTACTTTGAATGGAGGCGCAGTAAGTTGGAAAAGTTCCAAACAAGACACCGTAGCGGATTCCACCACGGAAGCGGAATATATCGCAGCTTCGGAAGCAGCAAAGGAAGCAGTCTGGATCAAGAAGTTTGTCTCCGAACTTGGTGTGGTTCCAACCATTGATGAAGCAGTGCCGGTTTACTGCGACAACAATGGAGCTATTGCACAAGCAAAGGAACCAAGGTCTCATCAGCGATCCAAACACGTGCTTCGCCGCTATCATCTGATCAGAGAGATTATAAGTAGGAATGATATACAAATTGAGAAAATTCCACTGAAAGGAATTTAGCGGATCCTTTAACTAAGGCTTGCCTCAAAGCAAGTTTGAGGGTCATGTTAGAGCCTGTGGTATTGGATACCGTAGCGATTGGCATTAGGCCAAGTGGGAGTTTGTTAGTGATATGAGAGAAGTGTCCTAAGGCAATCGCCTTATGATTGTAAACATTTATTTAATAAATGAAATTCACTATTTGAGTATACATATTTGTGTATTTGATTGGGATCTTAAACTCATCTACTGAATGTCCGCAATACAATTCACAGCATAAGAGAATTTGTGATGGGATCACAACTAGTGATTATCTCTACATGTGCAATTGTGAAGTATTGAAAATATCCCTAGTCGATGAATTGATAAAAACGGACACTATCAATTCTGTTGAGACTAGCATGGGTTATTCTCTAATCAGCTGATTCTCACTGGCTGGTGACATTGGGATGTCCGGAGATAAACATGGATGCTAGTTAAGGGAACTAGTTCATTGGAGTGACTAGCTGTAAAACTTCACATGGTAGTCTATACATAGACAGGTCAGTGAAGTTCTTACCGCAGCTTAAGTGCGATGTTCCTTTGACTTGCGGTGTTCAAGTCATCTTGGTCATGGAGACTTATACTTTAACATCTTAAGCAAGCATCTCCAAGGAGGTGTGGACCCAGGATGGTTGGGTATAAGCCGAAGTGCCCGAAGATGTTTGAACAGCCTACAAAGGATTCACCACTCCTTGCGAGGAGATGTATACCCAGGCCTATCGTCGGATTGTTACTCAAAGCCTCTGGCCAGAGCATATCATGTTTAGAGTATGAGTCTCTTAAATACATGAGAGTAATTAGAAATCCAAAGGACGAGAAAGATACTACTTGGGCTAGGTGTGACATAGTCAGCCTAGTGGGGACTGACACACACAGACCATGTCCTGAACCAAGTGGGTATAAGATGGTGAAGGGAATGAGGCACGATACATTAGAGCTGCTGAAGGGTTTCAGAATAATTTCTGAGGTCAACCGTTGATCTTTCGATTAATTGGGGATCATGATGTACTACTAGGTGCCACTCATGATCGTTCTATAATTGATGAATTATAGACGGCCAACATAAATCGAAAGCCTATTTAGTCACACGCACTACGAGTAATCCGAGGGATTTAAAACGAGTTGAAAATTGGATTTTCCGATCAAGAGAAATAAGTCGAATCTGAATTTATCAGAGGCGCAACGGAAGCTTAAAATGGCTAAGTCTTTTGAAGGCTTATTGGGCGAATTAAATGAGTTTAATTCGCGAGGGAAGGGCTTGGAGTGGCCGGCCAAAGAGGGTGCCCACCCTCTTTGGTTTGGCCGGCCACCACAAGGAGAGAAAACCAATTAATTTGGTTTAAATTATAAAATAAATCAAGCGCGATTTGTTTTATAAAATTATGGATAAATAAATTTGTTTTCATGGAAATTAAAATAAACTTTAAATGGTTTATTTTTATTTTATAAAATCAATTATGAATTGATTTTTCCATGATAAGAAAAATTTATATAATAAATTTATTCTTTTTATGGAAATTAAAATGAACCATGGATTGGTTTATTTTATTTTATAAAATCAATTATGAATTGATTTTTCCATGATAAAGAAAATTTATATAATAAATTTATTCTTTTTATGGAGATTAAAATAAACTTTAAATGGTTTATTTTTATTCTATAAAATCAATTATGAATTGATTTTTCCATGATGAGAAAATTTATATAATAAATTTTATGAAAATTTATTCCATAATTAAAAGGAGAGATGTATTTGTTTTATTATAAAATTAGTTATAATAAAACTTGGCATAACGGAATAATTAATAAGAAAATTTATAAGATAAATTTCTTATGAAAATTTATTCCGTTAATTCCGTTAAAGGGGAGACATGGCAAGGGAGAGGCTACTATATAAAGGAACAAAGGCAAGGCTTGAATTCCTCAATTGAGTTATCAAGAGATTAGTAGCTCCCTCTCTCTCTAACTCTCTCTCTCTCTAGGGTCGGCCCCCCTCTCTCTCTCTAGGGCCGGCTCTCTCTCTTCCCCTAGGGCCGGCGCACATCCCAAGGGTGGCCGAGAGCTTCATCCGCCAAGAAGGTGCTGAAGAAGAAGAAACAGATCACGACTCCTTCTTTCCTTTCCCGAAATTTTGATTCCGTTACTTGGTGGTTAGTTTCCATCTTTCTCTCTTGTTTTCTAGTTGTGCCTTTGGAGAATCTAGTAGTTCTCGTCGGCACAAAACTCGTGGCTTTGCGAAGTCATCCCGAAGAGAACTCGGCGTAGACGCGAATAGAGGCGGAGCTTCCAATGGACGCTACGGTTGGATCTCGTCCCTTACTTCGAGTTACGCGAGGTACTAAGTAAATTAGTTTACTTTTTCGCAAAATTTTAATTTATGATCATGTCCACACATCATAAGGTCGCATGCTAGATACGTGGTTAAAAATAATTTGAGAAATTATTTATGCTAATTCTTCCGCTGCACGTAAATATTTTAAAATTTACGAACCCGTATCCTTGTCAACATGCACCCGGTCCCAACACTTTTGTGTGCCATGGAGGCCCCGATTTTATTTTGGTTTTGTCGTAAGTCGTACCGGTACGCAGCTTTATCGTCGTTTTCGTTTTGCTCATTATACGGTCGCTTGTTCCAGCCCTATAGGCTGCGGTACAAGAAGGCTGAGGTAGTCGTGGGGAATAGGTTTTGCGATTGTCCGTCGAGACGAGGGAGTAGCTGTCCGGTCGGTATCGGACGAGCGACTCCTCGGGGCGTGACACTACCAAACTTTGCAAAATAGAATTAGCATAGAAATATGATATTTAAGTAAAATTAAGCGGTCTCCACTTAGGAATTTGAGTAAACCCCTTAGTCGGGTTGTCACCTAAGGGTGTCCCTATAAAAAGGACTCGTCTTTACTCGTTCTTCTTTTCAGAAGAATCGCTCCACCAGGAGCTTACATCAATTTATCGTTGGCTAAACCTTGCTTGGGCTTCCTTTGCTCAACATCTTATCACTTAACCCTTCGGGACTTTTTGACTTGATTTTTCATCCTCACTGACTCATCAAGTTCATCCTGCTAGATGTTCAATCTACTAACCTATCCAAACTTAGTTGTCCGTCTAGTGTTCTTGATATACTAAGATATCCTTGCCTAGTATCCGGTCTAGCTCACCTACTAGGGCTTTTACTTGCCTAGTATCTACTCAACTTCATCTACTAAAACTTTCCTAATTGAGCTACATGCACATTTGATAACATTGTTAAATCACAGTTAGACTTAACTTTCAACTTTTGCCTACATCAAAATCTAAGTTCTTAGTGCTCCCTGCACCAAAACTATGACTTCTTTTGTCTTATACCAATAAAGTTAATAGACCATACTATTTTATAGGAATATTTTTTAGTCATAAAGTTTGGCATTGTTATTGATGTCAACTAAAAATTTCTCATGTGTTGTATACAAATCATACACAGCCCAAGTGAAAGATTATTGGATTTTATCTTACTATTCGGTAGGCTTATATATATTTGCAATACAAGAATTTATGTCATTAAGAAACAAACTCATTAAGTGATTTAATTGATGGTTATTCAGAGTTTGTGTTATTAGATTTGGTTTTACATGTGTAAAATCCATTAATCCATGCTATTATTATTGATGGACTAATAATGGATTGGATTTGCATAAATAAGGTATAATTTTCATAGGGTTAGATATTCTACAAATTTCTTACTACCCAGTGATGAGGAGATTTTCTTAAATATAAAACATGAAAATCAGTCATCTAATTTAATAAAAAATTGATTTAAAAATAACAGAATTAAAATATCTTTATAAGAATATTGAAAAAAAATCATCTGAAAAGGGCGGTAAAATGAATGGAATTCTGACTGAAAAATTCAAATCAAATAATCTGAAATGATGAATTAGCTGAAAGAAAGAATTTACATTTTGAAATCAAGAATGTCATTAGACTTTACAAGAAAGAAATAACCATGGATCTCATCATTCCGTGGTGGAGAAGGAAGAACTGGCAGCAGTAGGTTTCCCTTTCTGATGAACCATGTCCTGGAAGAAGTTGGTCACAAATTCTTCATAATCGAGCATCTTGAAGTATCCGATGAAGTAATTGATGTCGATGATGTAGTGGTTGTGGGCATGGCCATCCCTAATAATGTCGAAGTTGAAGTGGTGCAATCTTGTATCCTTCTGCAAGCCCATTGCTATCTTCTCAAGAAAGCTCTATGGAGGCAACTCTACCACTTCTAGATGCTCGTAATACTCAATGTCATCATGGTTGATACGGAGGGCATATGAAACCTGCACATGGGATCATATGGTCATGCATTTTGTTGACAGGGCAATCAAAGCTCGGTCGGGTCAATGCAAATATGACTATGAACAACCGATTAGACTTTATAGACCCCCAAGAATGGTGCCTCATTGCTTTGAATTTCCTTCAAGACTAAAAGACTTGCTATTGATCGGATTCTTGTGGCCCCAGTGGTTCGACCCCACCATCCTCAGTTAGTCATATTCCAATAGGTCAATGGATCCCTCGATCCTCAAGGGGTATGTTCCCTCCATCAAGGCCCCACTCTACCATCACATTCTTATTTTCAATCGGATTCTCTCGACTCTACGGGTTAATATTCTCTAAGTCAATGCCCTTAGCCAGTTCATAGACGCTCTGCCAATCAGATTCTTCCAATCAGCGAGACCCCCCCCCCCCCCCCCCCCCCCCCCCCCCCCCGCGATTCCATTAACCAATCGATCAACACCACCTTATCATACTCTGATCGATCATCCAACTGTAGGGGCTTAGCTCCCCACAAATCCTTATAGATGAATAGGCACACCATTTTACCCACTCACTCACAACACTAGGTAACCTCTATATTTTGCATTACTCCAATGGGCCCCCATTAGGATTCCCCTTACAAAGGTTAGGCCTTGAAAGCCCAATAGGCTCTAGGGTCTATGACCCAAACTGCAACAAATGTTGTGCGTGAGATGTCAGAGGCATGTGCAATAGTATCATTATATAGATACATGATATAGACTATGGGACTACTCAATACAACAAAAACACAACAATTTGGCATTTCCCTAATAAAGATAGGATGCTTAAAAACTGAGAAAAATTGCGATGAGAGAAGTTAGTGAGGTATAATAAAAAGGGATTCGTCCCCATAGTCAAAGATATGTTTTTACTACGCGTGTGGATTCCACATTTGCTTTCTCAACAGTTCATCTTTTACATTTCTTCCACTTCACTGACTTGAGCATCAGAATGGTTGTGTCGGAGCACCCCATGACCTTCTTGCTAACACTCCTGTACCTACCCTTTTCATGAGCTTGTAGGCATCCCTACTTTGAGTTTTTCTTCCAATCAACTTTAAAGTTAGCTCACCAGTATTCCAGCTTTCATTGATTTCAGATAGGATCAAATTTAGCATTGTCTGTGGAACATACGCCTGATCAAATAGATGACACTAGAAAATTCACAACTATCACCCTCTCACAAGAAGATCTTGATTTATAATTGGTAGAGGCTAAAGCACAAGCGATTACACAGAAGCAACAACGATAAATTCTTCACTGTTAAAAGGACCCGTAGACGTAGTCGAGAAACCCCAATTCCTTGATCGGAAGTCCAAGTCGTTGCAGTCAGTAGAGTTTCCCCAGGCTCTGCTCCAAACGCTAGCGGAAATACCGCCAAGATCCAAGCAATCTTAGGATCCTCCTCAGGAAACACACTCCCCCAAGACCCCCGAAAGGCCTAAGTCCCTGCTATTGAGCATGCAACCGACTCACCAAGTACCCCCTTTTCTTAGGAGATTCTAGAAGATAAGCTGCCTCATAGATTCATTCGATTGCAAATCAAAGAGTACATCAGGAAGACCAATCTAGAAGATCAACTCTTGAAGTTTGAAAATGTCATTCTGCTACACTAATAGATGGTGTGAAGTGCCAAGTGTTTTTGACAATACCTTTTGGCTTAGCACAACGATGGTTAAATAGGCTACTGTAGGACCATTTTGAACGAGCGAGGAGGGGGTGAATCTCGTCATAAAACTTTTCTTTTTTTCCTTTGGAAAAACCAAAGTAATATAGCAGCGAAAACAAGTAAAGAACACGAGTTATTTTTACTTTGTTCAAAGTCTTCGTCGACTCCTACTCTAAGGCTCATAATCCTTGATCGCTTTTGATGGACAATCACTATGATTCTCCTTCAAAACTTCGAAAGGAGAAGTTGAATACAAATGAATGAGGGTATAACAATCTTTACACCTCTCCTAATAAAATGAGTACAATATTAAATTTACCAATAGATATATAATGAAACTTGAAACTTGTTATCGGAGTTGCTCTTGGTGCAGAGACTTGCTTGAAGATGATCTTGGCGTAGAGCATGAAGAAGAGCATAATTCAAGTAGTTGAAAAGTTATTGTCAATTGAACATTTGATCCTCATTTTATAGCTGAACCAAACCAGGTAATTCTAGAAATCATCATTCCATCGACTGATCCCTCTGATTCGTCGACGGAAACCCCTCTGAATCTTCCTTGGTTCGCGTCCAGCTTTATGATTCGAAATCCACTTGATCCTTCGACGAAACAACCCTTTTAGTCGATGAAACTCCAATTTTACTTTTCTAATCGATCTAGCTGAGCTGGCTGTCGTGTCAGAGTATTAATGTTCCATTGAATGATCACATCTTTCAGTCGACAAAACACCTCTTCCTTTTCTTCCTCGAAACAGCCTGAACCAGTCTAGTTTTTCCTTGATCCATCGACTAATCATGTTGATCAGTCCACGGAACTGATTTTTACTATTGGGTTGTATTTTAGAATTCATTATTCTGCATTTACCTAGATCCGTCGATGGAACCACTTTATCCATCGACGAAACAATATTTCCATGTATGATCTCAAGAACTTGATCTCTGATCATTGACCCACCAAGTCATTCCTTGCCTCGATGTCTGGTCTACATTGATCTGCCGAGTCCTCTTGTCACATTTCCAATCTGGTATTTCTGTCAGTCCAGTTCTCCTGACCCATCTGCAATTTCTGCTTCGTGTCTGGTCCTCTGGATCCATCAGAATAATCCTTCCTGCACACTCGATCAAGCATATAAATACATATGTTCTGACTTTAGCCTTTTGTCATATATCAAAATATAGGCTTGATCATTAGTGCATTCTGCACTAACAATTTCTCCCTTTGTGATTTATGAAAATATTTGTTAAAGTCAAAGAAATATACCTATTAAGTACATACTCCCAGTTTTTGACTTTAATATTAACACTCCCCCTTTAACATATATCAAAAAGTAATTAAATAAAGTGAGCTGAATATTAATGTAAGACAAAGAAAGTCAAGCATGTACTAGTTCAAACAATAACCATACATAAGATTTCATAAGTACACAAAAAGTTCGAACAAGATTCTACTACAATCAAGCATAGGAAAAATACACGAGAAATAAGTGATTAGTCCTCGAAGGGAGGAGGCGGTGGCTGTCTGTTATACCATGATCAAACAAACTCTGTTAGGTCCTGATGCTCCATTTGCAGTACATCATACTATTTGGTCAGTGTGTCTACTCGCTCCTCAAGGCTGTCAAAGTGAGTGTCGATATGCTCTTGTAGAGAGTCAAAGCGAGAGTCCATGTGTTGCTATAGCGAGGTCTGTAGAGAGTCGAATTGGCTGGGCATGTCATCTTGAAGTCGAGTGTAGCCAAAGCTAGGTTCCGGCAGAATGGAAGAAATCAGATGATGATCAAATAGTGGGGTCTGGCGTAACTGCCTAACTCCTACTTTATCGAAATCTCTAAAGATGATGATGTCTCCTACGACGGTGTTAATGAAGAAGGAGCCCATGTAAGAGGTGAGAAGATGCCCATAGACCATATGAACAGTTCGAGATGAACTGTAACCAGAGAAGTAAATGATGGCTTTAAACACCCATAAACCTCTGTCTAAACCCAGTCGATGTCGAAGGGCATACATAAGGAATAGATGAACAGGTTTAATCACAGATTGGTCTTTTCCTCCCTAAGGTAGAATGCATGATACACCGGCTTTATAAAATGCATTATCTTTGGGACTCAGATTTATAGACTGAATATTTTGTGAACGAGTACTCGGAAAAAATTTAGCATATATAACATCAAGAGTCAATGTTGTAAGATCTCAGCTGAAATTAGAGGAACTTGCTTGGGTATGGGCGGTCTTACGGACTTTTTGACTACATGCAAAAGTAATGTTTTAGTAAAAAGAAGGAAAAAGTAAGGAAAAATTCATACCGAGGCATTATGATGGTCTAGATGAGCTCTCGGACATTGCGGAAGGTTCGAATGCATCGAGATTGCAATTGCTTAAGAGTAGAGGATTTGAGAAGGGGATGCTTCTGATCTTTATTTCTCCCGTTTTTATAGTATTTTATCCGTCAATGGAAAAATAGGGGTTCTATCAACAGATCATCATTTTTTTATGCGATCTGGTCAGCATTTAAGTGTTCCGTCGATAGAAAAGGTTTTCCCGTCAACTAATAGGTTTAAGATCACGGGCATTTTTATCTATCCATCGACAAAAAAATAGGAGTTCCATCAACAGATCGTCATTTTTCGATGCAATCTAGTCAGCTTTTAAGTGTTCCGTTAATGGAAAAGGTTTTCCCATCGATAGATAACTTTAAGATCATGGGGATTTTTATCTATCCGCCGACGGATCGGGAGAGTTATGTCAACTGATAACTTACTGACGTTGTGTTCCATCAATAGAAAACTTAAAATCTGTTGCGGAAAAAAGAGGTGTTTCTCATCGACGGAAAAATTAATTCGTCGACAGAAATGTGGATTTATTCTATTTTGGAATATATATATATATATATATATATATATATATATATATATATATATATATATATATATATATATATATATATATATATATATATATATATAAGCACTTTAAAATGATATGAAAGGATCATTTAGAAGTTAGCCACAATGTGGCTAATTTTTGAAAAACAAAAAGGCCCTTTTTGATTTATTGGATACACTTGATCTACATCTGAAACATGGGCATATCCTATACATCTCACACTATTCTATGTTCAGTAATACATAATCAAGGTAACTCCTAGGTGCTTATGAGACGCCAAAGCTTCTAGATCTATAGGAGCATGAATTCTACGGTTTTGTCCTAGGTTATTTCTAGATAATTTTAGGATTAAAGTTTCAAAGATTATAGTTTTGAAAAACATGCAAGTTAAAATAAATTCTATTCTATCATAAACATACCTAATTCTCTTCATAATTGGTTGAACTCGGATTCAGATAAAGGTTTTGTGAAGATGTCAGCCAAATTTGACTTGGACTTAACATAGTTCAGTTCAATGTCTCCTTTTGCTACATGATCCCTAACAAAATGATGTTTAATTTCTATGTGTTTAGTTCTTGAGTAGTGTACTAGATTTTTAGTTAGATTAATTGAGTTTATATTATCAATAAAGATTTTAACTATTTTATATTCCAAATTGAAGTCATTCAAAGTGTGCATTATCTATAAGAGTTGTGCAATGCATTCTCCCATAGCTATGAATTCAGCTTCTATAGTAGAGAGAGCAACACAATGTTGTTTTCTACTAAATCAACTAACAGGCGATTGCCCCAACAGTTGGCATCCACCACTGTACTTTTCCTATCTAATTTGCAATCGACATAATCAGAGTCAAAAAAATCCTAATAGTTCAAAATAAGTTGTTCTAGGGTACCACATGCCTACATTAATTATGGTTTTTAGGTATCTGAAGATTCTCTTGATATTTGTCAAATGAGATTCTTTTGCACAAGTTTGGTATCTTGCACACATACTAACTGCAAATAGGATGTCCGGTCGACTTGCAGTTAGATAAAGAAGACTACCTATGACACTTCTACAATATTTTAAGTCTATTGGTTTTCCATTGGATCATTGTCTAGGTTAGTGTTGGTTGCCATAGTAGTGTTTATTTCTTTGGTGTTTTCCATTCCGAATTTTTGAATAAGTTCTTCTGTATATTATTGTTAATGTATGTAATTTCCATCTTTGGTTTATTTTATTTGTAAACCTAGGAAAAAGGTTAATTCCCCTACTAGGCTCATTTTAAATTCTTTTTCCATTAAGTTTATAAATTCGTTTAAAAATGTTGAGTTGGTGGAGCCAAGTACTATGTCGTCTACATATACTTGGGCAATAAAGATTTCATTTTTAATAATGTTTATGAAAAGAGTTGAATCACTTTATTCTTGTTTGAATTCTTTTGTTATTAAAAATGTTGATAATCTTTCATATCAAGGCCTAGATGCTTGTTTGAGGCCATATAAAGCCTTTTTGAGTTTAAGTACATGATCGGGATAATCTATGTTTTCAAATCCTGGAAGTTGACTTACATATACTTTTTCCTTAATTAGTTCGTTTAAGAATGTTGATTTGACATCGATTTGGTAGAGTTTGAATCCTTTATATGTTGTGTAGGCTAGCAACATTATGATGAGGGAGGGGCAGCCAAGTCCCAAACCTCATTTCATTCAAATTGAGCTAGTTCTTCTTGCATGACTATTACCCAGTCCGGATTGGGTAGAGCCTCATCTATTGTTTTTCATTCAAATTGAGCTAGTTCTTCTAAGTGCTGATCTAGTTTGAACTCTTAGACTTGGGTCACCTAATATATGTTCAATTGGGTCGTTTGGAATAGTCCTTAATATTTGTGTGTTTTGATCTTGTGGTATTTGTTCATCTTCTTCTTGATTTGAGTTTTCATTAACTCCCCCTTGATCATTGCTAGGTGTGTTAAAAGTTATTTGTTGATTGTGATTTAGGTTCAAATTTTTATATGTAACACCTTTGATGACCCTCCACCATCAAAGTATCACATTAGCTATAATAGCGTCGTCATGTCAATGGTTTCTTGTAAGAAATCAATTAGCCTATCAGTATTTAAACCATTGGGCCACTGAGCAGCTAAGTATTAGGCCTGTAGACTCACTGAGCAGTTGAGCTTGTCAGTGAAGCATGTCAGTTTTTAAGAAAATAACATGATGATATCATCCTTATCTTATTAGCCTTTAGTCAAAAGTTATATGCTGATGGACTTATTTGTGGTCACATGGACACCTCATAGGGAAAACCCTAAGTGTGAGCCCAGTTTGGCCCAATAAGATAACCTGGTTATAGCCATTGGATAATGGTAAAGCCAGTTGACTGAGCCAAAGTAGCTAAGACAGTCAAAGAAGTGAAGCTTGTCTACCGATCGGCCGTGTGTGTGGGTAGGCTGGCTAGCCGATCGATAGTGTTTGGCCAATCAGATGGGTGCTTAGCCTTATGTAGCCGATCAGTGATAGGATACGAGTTACATTGATTGGATAGATAGGTCGCCGCTCGGCTGTTCAAGGTGGCCAGCCGATCAACCGTTTAGATAGTCTATCGATCGGTGAGAACCTAACAATTTGCTCAACCAATCAACCACGATTAGGTGAGCCGATCTGACCGCCTGGGTTTGAGAATGATCTAGGTTAGGACAATGCCCTTCACCCTACTAGCTATACATGGCCTCCTAGACATAGGTCAAACTTTGCTTGGCCACTCGACCAACCAATGAAGCTTATGCTAGCCGCCTGGCCGGTCCTTTACCTGATCGGCCGAATTAATTTGGCTCACTAATACTCTATATTCCTTTGGCCTCTATTGCCACATGTCCTCGAGTTGGACCACGTCAGTCATTTAATCCTGACTTTTTCCTATGTGAACTGGGGGCTCGGGACTACCTTGTATGCCAAACATATCCTCCTTGGGTAAAATCATGAGTATGCCAATGTCACTGTCTTGTCGAGTCGAAGAACCATCTACATAAACTTGCCATGTTTCTTCTATTTCTTCTATTCATGGGTTTTGTAATTCACTGAGAAAATCAACTAGTGTTTGTGCCTTGATAGCTTTATGTGGTTGATATTGTGTATCATACTCACTTAATTCTATAATCCATTTGATAAAATGGTTTGAGGCTTCGGGGTTACTAGTACTCGCCTTAAGGTACTATTGGTGAGTACTATAATAGGGTGAGATAATAAGTAAGGTTGCAATCGCCTAGCGGCCAACACCAGAGCATAAGCTAATTTTTCATGTGCGCTATATCGACACTTGGCTTGCTTCAGAAGATGGCCGAAGAAATAAATGGGGTGCTACTCGTCTTGGCACTCCCTAATTAGGGCAATGCCTATTGCCCCCTCTGTGCTAAAAGGTATACATACTGTGCTTCTCCTATTTCTGACTTGGATAAAACAGACAAGTTAGATAGGTATTCTTTTAGTTCTTCGAAGGCCTAATTGCAAACTTCATCCCACTGAAACTAGTAGTCGTGCACAATATCTTGAAGAAAGGAAGACTTCGATTGGTTGATCTAGAGATGAATCTTGATAGAGCATTTATCCAACCAGTCAACCTTTGAGGTTCCTTTATATTGCACAGTGAAGGCATATCTAATAGGTCTTGTACTTGATTAGCTTCAATACCGCTCTCAGTTACAATATATCTCAAGAACTTGCCACTCCGGGCTCCAAACAGACACTTATCTAGATTGAGCTTCAATTCATATTGCCGTAGAGTTTGGCATGTTTCATTGATATCAGCAATAAGATCTGTCGATCGATGAGTTTTGATGAGAATGTCATCCACATATACTTCAATATTTCGTCTGATCTGATCTCGGAAGATTTTGTTCATCATCCTTTGATATATTGCCCCTATATTTTTAAGATCAAAGGGCATAATTGTATAACATTATGTACCTTCTGAGGTAATAAAACTGACGTTTTCTTGATCCTCTTTGGATAATGGCATTTGATGATATCTTGATACACATCAAGCATACATAAAACTCGCTCCTCACTGTAAAATCTACCATCTGATCAATTTTGAGCAAAGGATAGTGCATGCTTTATTAAGATTCCTAAAGTCGATACAGACCCGCCATTTGTTATTAGGTTTGGATGCCAGCACCACGCTAGCCAACCAGGTAGGAAATTAAACTTCTCGTATGTGTCCAGCCTCCAATAGTTGGTCAACTTTAGCTTGAATGACTTGTTTCTTTTCCGCACTGAAGTCTCTGTTCTTTTGTTTCACAGGTCGAGCATCAGGGAACACATGTAGTTTGTGCTCTATTATCTCAGGGGATATTTCCTTTAATTCCTGAGGAGACCAAGCAAAAACTGTAGGTATCTCTATGCAAAAAATAACAAAATCGTAGTGGAAAAATAGGATCCCTTTGAGTTATCCATTCAAAAAAACTGTATAAAGTTCTATCTAAAGAGCTATACCTTTGATGTGTGACCTTAGCTTATCCCACTAGTCCTTGGTATGTCGGATCTCTACATGATCAGGATGGTCATGCCTCTAATGGTCACACACAAAGAACACGATGTTTTGGAGATAACTTGTTTTCAATTTGACTAAAATGTGATCCGAAATTGGATTAATTGAGTTAGACTCAAATGAATCCAATTGGATTATGGGATTGAGTCTAATCTAAGTTAGACTCATTTAGATTAGACTCAACCACTTAATAATGGATAATAATTCATTAAAAGTTTAATGAATTATTATTAGAGAGGAATACTAAGAGACATCTATTCAATGGATGAATAGAAGATGAAAAGCCAAAATGAATACTAAGAGGTTTTTAGTATTCATTAAGTTTTATTGGCATTCATAGGAAGGAAAGTATAAGGGTCAAAAACTCTTTGTATTCATTGGATAAATACATAAGCTTCTTGTCAATTTTCGAAATTGACTAAGCGTGTTATCATCCTTCTTCTTCTTCCTCCCCATTCTTGGCTGAAATCCTATTTTGGGGTTTATGGTATTTTTGTGTAAACCATCCCAAGTTGCTATCACAACTAAGGTGGTTCATCTTCAAAACAGAGATCGTATTCATGTGGATACTATCAGAGGCATGACCATCATGATCGTGCAGAGATGCGGTGAACTAAGAACTAGTTGTTGGTGCCCCGGTTAGTTTTGATGTGATCAACAAGTTAGGTTAGGTCCTGTTGGTTTTAATCCTTCTGCTAAGTGTGCAGGAACTTAGGTACGGAGGAAGTCGAGCGTAAGACGCAGCGGACGAGAAGGATTGCGCGGGGAAGTGAGCTGACGGGCTCGGTGCAATCCGAGGAATGCAGAAGTTGCGGAAGAGTACGCCGGTGGACCAAGAAGGATGTGCCCGACGTCCGAGGGATGAGAAACCTGACTGAAGCACGTTCGAGGGGCGAAAGGCTAGAGTCGGATTTGGGTGAACCTAACTCCGGTTGGCCGGAACTCACCCAATCGATGGTTTGACGAAAAGTCAACTAAGTTGACTTTTATCAAGTCAACATTTGACTTGCTATTAAAATAATAAAGTTTTAATTATATTAAAACTTTAATTAAAATTTCAATTTAATTAAAGTTTTTCTTTAAACGTTCTTTGAAGTTTGTTTTATTAAAACTTCTTAAATAAACATTCCTTTAATTAAAGTTGTTTAAAACTTTAATTAAAGTTTCATTTGAATTACAGTAACGTTCTTTTACGTGGATGCACAGGATTCGATTAAAGCTTCATCTGCATGCTCAGTCAAAGCCTCTTACGTGGATTGCTCGGTCAAAGCTTCTTACGCACAGGGTTCGGTTAAAGCTATCTACATGCTCAGTCAAAGCTTCTTACGCACAGGGTTCGATTAAAGCTATCTACATGCTCAGTCAAAGCTTCTTACGTGGATTGCTCGGCGATCCTTTATTTTCGATCACACATCATATTAATCGGCAAAGATTAATCAACAGCTAAGAGTAATCTTAGATCTATGATCAAGATGAAACTCAATCTTGTATCAACGATCAAGATCGTATCACTCAACCTATAAATAGGCTTAGAGATTTAGAATTATGACATCAATACTATTGTAATTTTCTCTAAAGTCTAGCGATCTTCAAGTGTAAGGCTTCTCCGCCACAAGGAGACTTTATTGAGCTTTAACCGTCTTGGAAGCAACGACCAAGTTGCAACCAAATTTTTTTTTATAGACGAGTTTCCACCACTTTTATTTTATTAGCCGTCTATTCACCCCCCTCTAGCCGGACCAACCCGATCCAACAAGTGGTATCAGAGCTAGGCCGCCGCAGAAGGACTAACCGCCAACTGCAGCAAATTTTAAGATGGTTGGACCAGCGATATACCCGCCTAAGTTTGAGGGGGAGTTCGCGGCATGGAAACGGAAGATGCAGGTATTTTTTACTACGGATTATGAATTATTAATTATTATGAAAAATGGCTATGCAGCTCCCAAAGACAATGAAGGAAAGATCAAGGATCCTGATTCTTGGAACAAGAAAGAACAAGTTGACGCTGTAGCAAACGCAAAGGCAGAATTTCATCTGCTGACCGTCCTCCCAGAGCAAGATGTGAACCGAATCGGTAAGTACGAATTGGCGAAGGAACTTTGGGAAAAGTTCTTGGAACTGCACGAAGGAACCTCGGAAGCAAAACTTGCGCGACGAGATGTTCTTCGAAGCCGACTGACCAATCTACGGATGGAAGATGGAGAAACTGTTGCAAGATTACATGCAAAGGTAAAAGAACTAATCACAAGTATCGAAAATCTCGGAGAAACGGTAACTAACCGCGATGCTCAAAGGTACGCTCTAAATGCGTTTCCGAGAACCCCGGAATGGACCTCGGTAATCGATGCATATTATATTTTAAAAATCTAGAAATAAGTACTTTAGAAGAGTTGTTTTCTACTTTGGAACTTCACGAATCACGCTTTGTAGAAAAGAACATGAAAGCTGACAATATTGCGCTAAAAACAAGGAAGATCCAACTCGACGAAGAATCTTCAGCGGATGATGAAGAAACAGCACTAGCGGTAAGAAAATTATGTAAATACATTAATATTAACCGCTCAAAAAAGGCGCAGAGAAAGAAAAAAAGAACGGTCCGATGCTACAACTGCAATGAGGAGGGACACCTGAAAGATCAGTGCCCTAAACTCAAGAACCAGCCAAAGAAGAAAAAGGTACTAAAAGCCACCTGGGACGAGACCTCGTCAGATGAATCGGAAGCCGAAGAGTTCGTCGGACTTGCATTGATGGCAAGCCACCAAGACGAAGGTGAAGAAAGCACCTCGGGAGAAAGCAACAATGAAGAGGAAGATCCTAACTTCGAAACCGACCCGATAAGTGAGGTATGTCTACTTCCACCTGCTCGAATCTACTCAGTAATAAAATCCATGCTTAAGTCGATGAATAAATTGGAGATAGAAAACTCTGAGTTAAAATAAATATTTGGCACTATATGCTCATCTGTTCTATCCGACCAATTGAAAACAGAAAATGAAAATTTGAAGAATTTAGTGGAGAAATTAGAAAATGATATTGCATGTTTAAGAATTAAAAAGAATTTTTATCCTGAAAATCTGAATTGGTATTTTAAAAATCATAGGGGCCAGCTTAGAAAAATTCTTAGAAATTATATTCCTCCAAAGTTTTTGATTAACCCCGTAGATGAAAATTTATTTTGGGTCCCAAAATCAATATTGAATTAATTTTCTGGTATTTATGAAAAACAAAATTGACTAATATTTTTTCTTTATGTCCTTTATCATTTGTTGTATTATCAAATGTTTTTAAGAGATTATTTCGATCGGAGTTTACTAGAGAAAATTAATTTTATATTTTTGAGTACTTGTCATACTTATCATGAATTTATTAGGATTTTTTTAATTTTCATATTTGTATGAATTTAATAATAAAAAAAATTAAGTGAAATTTATATTTTCCCTTCCCAATTTTTTGTCCCATTTTTTTGCTGTGATCAAAGGGGGAGAGTAGTTTATTATGTTCAGGGGGAGGTTATGTACATGATTGTAAAATTTTTTATGTTTAATTCTATTACAATATTTTTTTTGTTTGTTGTTTATCCCTAACTAAACTTGGGTTGATGCATATCAAAAAGGGGGAGATTGTTGGTGCCCCGGTTAGTTTTGATGTGATCAACCAAGTTAGGTTAGGTCCTGTTGGTTTTAATCCTTCTGCTAAGTGTGCAGGAACTTAGGTACGGAGGAAGTCGAGCGTAAGACGCAGCGGACGAGAAGGATTGCGCGGGGAAGTGAGTCGACGGGCTCGGTGCAATCCGAGGGACGCAGAAGTTGCGGAAGAGTACGCCGGTGGACCAAGAAGGACGTGCGCGACGTCCGAGGGATGAGAAACCTGGCTGAAGCACGTTCGAGGGGCGAAAGGCTAGAGTCGGGTTCGGGTGAACCTAACTCCGGTTGGCCGGAACTCACCCAATCGATGGTTTGACGAAAAGTCAACTAAGTTGACTTTTATCAAGTCAACATTTGACTTGCTATTAAAATAATAAAGTTTTAATTATATTAAAACTTTAATTAAAATTTCAATTTAATTAAAGTTTTTCTTTAAACGTTCTTTGAAGTTTGTTTTATTAAAACTTCTTAAATAAACATTCCTTTAATTAAAGTTGTTTAAAACTTTAATCAAAGTTTCATTTGAATTACAGTAACGTTCTTTTACGTGGATGCACAGGATTCGATTAAAGCTTCATCTGCATGCTCAGTCAAAGCCTCTTACGTGGATTGCTCGGTCAAAGCTTCTTACGCACAGGGTTCGGTTAAAGCTATCTGCATGCTCGGTCAAAGCTTCTTACGCACAGGGTTCGGTTAAAGCTATCTACATGCTCAGTCAAAGCTTCTTACGTGGATTGCTCGGTGATCCTTTATTTTCGATCACACATCATATTAATCGGCAAAGATTAATCAACAGCTAAGAGTAATCTTAAATCTATGATCAAGATGAAACTCAATCTTGTATCAACGATCAAGATCGTATCACTCAACCTATAAATAGGATTAGAGATTTAGAATTATGACATCAATACTATTGTAATTTTCTCTAAAGTCTAGCGATCTTCAAGTGTAAGGCTTCTCCGCCACAAGGAGACTTTATTGAGCTTTAACCGTCTTGGAAGCAACGACCAAGTTGCAACCAAATTTTTTTTTATAGACGAGTTTCCACCACTTTTATTTTATTAGTCGTCTATTCACCCCCCTCTAGCCGGACCAACCCGATCCAACACTAGTAGGATAAGCTAAGGGCACCATCAAAGATATAGCTCTTTAGATAGAACTTTGTACAAATTTTTCGCATGGATCGCTTGAAGGGATCCCATTTTTCCACTGTGATTTTGTATTTTTCGCATAGAGATCTCTACAATAGTATCAGAGCCACTTGCAAAAAATCGTACAAAGTTTAGAGTTCGTATATGTGATATAGAAGTAGAACATATGTTTTATTATGAGTTAGTTGTTGTATGAGCATTTTGTCGAGATGCAAAAGTTTGTGCTGATCAAACTAAAAGTCTATAACATCTTCATACACAATATGAGCGCGTGTTATAGTTCGATTGTATTCGATAAATTTTTATAACCTATGGTGTTCGTGATAGTTGATGCGTTGTGTCAATTTGTTGGGAACAGATTGCGAAAAATTATTCACGAACTATTTTGAACAGATTGATGTGTTGTGTCCTTCGCCTTAATTTGGCTCACTAATACTCTACTATTCCTTTGGCCTCTCTTGCCACATGTCCTCAAGTTGGACCACGTTAGTCATTTGACCTTAACTTCTTCCTACATGAACTAGGGGCTCAGGACTACTTCGTATCACCCATCATCAACGTTGATCGACGTCGCCTCCCCGTCAATTGCCGGTGTCAATCCATCGCCGCCCCTCTTCCGATCGTGCGACCCCCCTCCCATCTTCGTCTCGTCCATGTCACCGGATCCAAAGCCCTCATCATCTTCGAATCCATTGCAATTGCTGCCAACCCTCACCGGTCACTGGTGGTAGCCATGGGTCTCCCTAGTGCATCATCACCATTTTACTTTTCCTCGATCCAGTCGTCGATCAAGCGGGAGTTGTGCACTTCCCTTTTCAAGCCGTCGTAGCACGATCGCCGACCACCTCCCCATTACCGGCCACTTCCTGATTCCCCATGCGCCATTGTCCACTCTTCACCCAAACCAACCGCCGCCATCACCCAGCCGTCGTGAGCAAACGACAGCCACAACAGGCGGAATCCAGCAATGCTACAGTGACTACAATGGCTTGGGATTTGGGTACCACTATTCGTTTGTCGCCCCTCTTTTGTGTGACTAGCTAAGCTAGTCATCATTGGCCCTTTGCCGTCGTGCCCTCTTTATCGTGAACAGCCAGCAGCCATGTGGTCACGTCGGATTTGGGTAAGAATTTGGTTTTGGGATATGGTTAAACCTAATTTAATCAATGGGTTGGATTAATTAGAGTTAAATGATGATTTGGTTAAATCAATTAAGGTTCTTTAATTGGATTAGGATATGGAGTAATTAGGGTAATGGCTTAATTAACAATAGATTCATTAAAGATTTGAGGATTTAAAATGCTTTGATTAATCGATAGCAGTTAATAAATTTGATTAACTGTTATGTTAATTAGGTTGTTATCCTATTTGCTAGACCTACCAATTTGCTTATGGAATTATTGCTGTAATTAATGAACTGAGTAGGTGACTAATTGGTTATATCGATTAATTTAAGTAATGATTTATAGATAGGTTGATGCTACTATTAGGCATATAGTAGGAATTAGTGATACTTTGTATTCTCTATTGTAGGACTCTGATTTGAAGCATATGCCTTGACTTGAAGTCAATTCAACATGATTATAAATCAAGCGAGTACTTCTTACTTTGTCTCCTATAATATTTTGACCTTAGTGCATATGTTTCAATTTTGATTAGTAGTTGTATTTGTCTTAACTCTATTTACTTTACTTCATGAGTTTGATACTTATTTGCTTGATCTTTGAGATGATCAGTTTGTATCCATACAGTCTCATTTTGTTAATCATATCTTGTAATGTGTGGACGTTTGTAGTCTGTACAATAGAAAGATATTTATGTTATGTGATGCATATCATATAGTGTACGCACGGTGTGTAGTATGTACAATAAGAAGGCATTTATATTATGCGATGCATATCATGTAGTGTAGACTCATGTGTAGTGTGTACAACAGGATGATTGTCATTATAGCTATGCACATTTGTCTAGTAACACACATGAGTGGTGTGCCCTGATGATAGTCTATCATGCTAGATGTGATTGGGTACTGTTGCATAGAGTTTATATATACTCCTGTTCATATGGTTGGTTACTATTAGAGTAACATTGCATTGTCTACCTTTTGTCTGCCCACAAGACCATCCGTGGTAGAGCTTCCCTCGTATACAGCAACACTGATATTTTGTACTGCCCACGAGGTCACTGGTGTTAGAGCGATCTCCCGCAATCCATATCTAGATTGCTAGATATCTTGGTCATTTGTATTCTTTGTGATATAGTACATTCTATTGACTATGCTTCCACTATGATATTGAGAGAGTTGACAGTGACCGGTACCTCCTGTCAACCAAGTCTCCTACTAATGGTTGAGATAGTCATCAGTGATTGCAAGTACCTTTGACGACTATATCTGCACTATGATGTTGAAAAAGTTGATAGTGATCGGTACCTCCTGTCAACCATGTCTTTTACTAGTAGTTGAGTGGGTTATCAGTGATTGTTAGTACCTTTGGATGACCATGTCTCCATTATGATGTCGAGAGACTAGTCAGTGTCTCTGTACGTCAACCATGTCTCCTATTGATGATTAAGTCATCAGAGATTGTAATATACTTGCTGCATTGTTACTATAGGTTATTATACCCTAGGCTGCCCACTAATATTCATGGTAAAGCGTTCTCCAGCAGCCCGTAGCTACATCTTATCTACCCATAAGTATTCGTGGCAAAGAGTTCTCCAACAGACATGGACCCTAATATTTCGGACTACCCACGAGTATTCGTGGTAGAGTGTTCTTCCGCAATCCTAGAGACCTTGGTATTTTGGATTGCCTATGATTATTCATGGTAGAGTGTTCTTCCGCAATCCTAGGGACCTTGATATTTCGAACCGCGCACGCCCAAGAATGTTTCAAAAAAGGTTTTATTATTATTTTCTAAGTATTCAAAATATTTGACATAAATTTTCTATGAACTTGAAGATACTAAATTTTTAATAACTTAGAGAAAATAGTGTTAAGAAATATTTTCAAGTCAAAAGGTATGTTTCAAAAACATATTTTCAAAATATTTTTCATGCAGAGAGATATTCAAACCGACTTTTTGAAATTTTAAGTGGGAAGAGTACATGTCTTAGAATTCAAATAGGATTTAAAAATAATTTTGAAAACTATTTGTAAGTAAGATTTATTTTTTAAAAAATTAAAATAAAATTGTTTGAATTTAGAAGCAAGCTTCTTAAAAAAATATATATTTATTGTAATAGATTTTTCAAAATAGGTATAAGTGTGACTATATTTTTATCATGCAAAAACTAACATAATTAAGGATATCAAATAACTAAGCAAGTTTAATTTGGCCCTTAGAGTTCAAGCATAGATATCATTTTTGTTTTATAATAAATTTTAACATTTTAGGATTTGAATTTCACTTAATTAAGGTGTTAACTTTGAATTAATCAATTAATATTTATTGATTTTAACTTAATATCTTACACATTCTAAATTTTAAAACATATTACTTTTATGGGTTCTTTATGAAATGAATTCCACCGTAATTAATTAAGTTTCGTTAGTTGGATTAAATTAATTTTGAGTTTAAATTAATTTTTTTATTAAGTTTTAATTAAATTAATTTTGTATAAGTTTATTGATTTTAATTAAGTAAATTTTGATTATATTTAATTAAGTTAATTTTGAAGTTTGTTAAATTTAATTAAGTTAAATTTAAAGTTTGTTAAATTTAATTAAGTAATTTAAATTTTATTAAAGTTTGGATTAATTAGTTAATTAAATCGATTAATTAAGTAAATTTCAGATTAATTAATTAAGTAGGTGTTAGATAAGTTTTAATTAAATTTTTTAGGTTGAAATAATTAGATTAATTAATTATGTTGAATTAATTAGATTAATTAATTAGGTTGAATAAATTAGATTAATTAATTATGTTGAATAAATTAGGTTCATTAGGTTAGGTTGACTAATTAATTAAATTAATTAAGTTTGATTTAGAATTGAATATTTGGATTAACACAATTAATTATTTTTAGAGTTGATTCTATTGGATTAATTATATGAATGTTAGATTAAAAATTAGATTTATTAAATTTTGAACTAATTAGGTTTGATTTTAATTAGTTTGGTTCGGATTAATTAAGTTAAGTTAAATGGAATTAAATTAAATTAAGTTAAGTTTAATTATTTTTTAAAATTAAATTGCGTTAAATTTATTAAATTTTAAATTACGTAAATTTTGTTAAAGTGTAGTTTAATTATCTTAAGTTAAAGTTCTAAGTTTTAATTGATTAGGGTTAATATGAGTTTAATTAATTAGAATTAATTTAGGTTTAATTGATTTGGGTAATTGTATTAGGTTTAATTTAGGTTTAATTTGATTAAGTTACAATTGAATTTTAAATTGATTTTGACTAATATTAGATTAAATCTAAGTTGATTAATTAAGATTAGGTTAATTTGATTAATTAAGATTAGATTAATTTGATTAAGTAAGATTAGATTAAATAGATTAGTTAAGATTAGATTAATTTGATTAGTTAAGATGGTTGAGGGAATCTATGGTCTGTGTGATTATGTGTTTTAATATTTGGCCAAAGAATTTAAATTAGGTTCACCCTTATATTTGATATATATATATTTAAGGGTTAATGCACTCTTTTTATTGTCATTAGAGGTTAAAGAATCTAATATTTGGAATATTATTGGAGTTCTTTTTTATGTGTGACAAAGGGAGAGAAGTGTTAGGTTTAAGTGGGAAACCAAACATACCTTTGCAAGAAATCCTAGCTCTAGGGAAAACTTAAGTGAAGGAGGAGCTTTATTGCTCATTTATTGGCAAAGGGGGAGTCTTGTGATAGGTTCTTAAAAAATCCTTTGTAAGTCCAAGTGTAGGAGGAGCCCTAGGATAGGTTCTTAAAAGTCTTTTGGTGAAAAATCCCAACTCATGGGGAGTTTAGGTGTTGAGGAACCTTGTGATAGGATTTTATGCATTGTTTGCATTGCATTGGCATATGCATTAGTGGTATAAGTCCAAGGTGTAGCCTTGGCAATGTAAGTCCAAATGTTATTAGCATATTTATTTACTACATATTTTTCCTAACTTAAACGTATTATCAAACATCAAAAAGGGAGAGATTATTGAGGTAATCTATGGTCTGTGTGACCATGTGTTTTGATGTTTGGGCAAAAGGCTTAAATTAGGTTCATCCTTGTATTTGATATGTGTATTTGAGTGTGCAGGATTGCAGAATACACATAGACTCAGCTTAATGTCATCGGGTCCAGTGAAGGATGGTGCATTCGAGAGACCGTGAACAAGGCAGCAACGATGAGCCGAGGGAAGCGTACTTCGAGGTATACGTGAAGAATGACATGAGGACGAGCCGCAGGCTTGTATGCATCTATGGGACGAGAGCCAAAGCGAAGAAGGCTTAAAGGCAATAAGTCAAAACTGCAAATAAAGAGTCAAGTGAGTCACGAGGGACCGTGGACCCGACAACAAGGACCGAGGCCGAAGGAAGCTCCAGAAGGCAAGACGTGAAGGATGGAGAGGCATCCGAGGGATGTGAGGTTGATGGAGGAGGCTAGAAGGCTAGGTCTAGGTTGGTCAGATGAGGACGAGTGCTGAGTGAATGTACTCAGGAAGAAAAACCCTAGGTTTAGGATTTTACCAGTTGATTGGTATTGGATCAGTCAACTGGTGGAGGTCATAGAAAGATCAGCTGACTGATCTTCTGTGTAGTCAACTGGTGTCAGCTGAATTCGAACGTTGGGTTGTAACGTTCAAATTCGACAGCTGATAGGGGATTGGTGTGGCACCAGTCGACTGGTAACGGCTGGATCAGCAAATGAGTTCTATTTAAGAGAACTCAGTTTGCCTGAGCAAGGTTGACGAAATTGGTCTTGGTTAAAAGCTAATTAATAGTCTAAGTACTCAAGTGTTCTTGGTGAGGTTGTGACAAGGTTTCTCCACCCACAAGGAGCTACATGAGCATAGTCGAAGGTTTTCCGGGAAGTCATCCACCGACAGATCGGGATCGTCCACCTTACCGATAGCCGTGGAGTAAGAGCGTCATCTCCGAACCACGTTACATCGGTATGTCTCTTCTTGTTAGTTTTAGTTTAATTATATTTCCGTTTGCGCTACTAACATTGTAAGAAGAGAACCGATGAATTGAGGGTGATCGGTTATTCACCCCCCCTCTAGCCGGGTCCAAGATCTCCAACAAAGATTAGATTAATTTAATTAATTAAGATTAGATTAATTTAATTAATTAAGATTAGATTAATTTAATTAATTAAGATTAAATTAATTTAGAGATTAGATCTCACCCTTTTCTAGATTTTCATACAGGAAATCTTATAAGTTTTGTGAAATGGTTGTCAATTTTATCTTTGAACAATTTAATTTGAATTCTAAGGATTGATTGAGTGAATTCTAAGGATTGAGTGAATTCCAAGGATTGATTGAGTTAATTCAGGTTTAACAATTAGCCAATTAAGTGAATATTTCAAAATTTAACTTTTAGGCTGTGGCGAGGCAGTGAAACCTTCTTGGGCATTGAAACAACGACTACTTCTAGACAAACCCTTTTAAAAAAATTATACACTTAGCTTTCTTTTTAAAAAATTTTGATCTAACTAGTCTAGATTGCAAAGGTAGCTTTGGTTAGTTCCATTTAGCTAAGTAGACCAAATAGGGCAAGCTTTATCCTACTTGACTCCCTAGACCATGTTTTTCTAACGTACTATCATCTCGTCCTACCGTGATACTAGGCTAAGAAAGTCTCAATCAAGCCTAAGTCCTTATCTAACTATTCTAAATTAAGCAGAAATTAACCTAAACATGCAAAGTAATACAGTAAATCAAGCAATCATGCAAGTTTATTTAATAGTAAAAATTATTTTTCTATTAGCTCCCCGTAGATCATAATCTTGAGATGGTCTATCTAAGTAATGAATTTGACCCTTGGGGATTTAATATTGGTTTGGTCCAATTTGATTAATATAATCAAGTTTAATTTAAGAACCCATGCATGGATTTGGATTCTAGCATTTCTATTTACAATTGATAAGTATGATTTAAATTTAGTTTTAGCTTTATATCTTAGTCCAGATCAATTGTATACGGCCCTTTATTTTTTAAGAATCATCTCCAGATTGTTGGAACATAAAGTGAATCATTCCAATAAATCCTTAAGTTCTTTAACTTGAGTTTTCAATGTGAAATTTTCTTCCTCAAGTTGTTAGACTTAGTTAAAGTTCGACTTTAAACTAGTTCAGTCAAAGAACTTGGGTTAGTTTCCTCCTTAAGGACTTTTTCCTCCTTTTGGAGTGACTTAACCCAGACGTTGCACTTAGCTAATTTGCGAGTCAAATATAAAATCAAGTTATACAATTTATCTAGTAAAACAGGAGTTACATTGGTGTTTGGCCCTTCAGAAATGGATATGGATTTGTGACTTGACTCAGACTCGGCTTCGGATTTAGTCTCGAACTCGGCTTCAAATATAGTCTCGAACTGAGCTTCTGATTCAGGTTAGGACTCAGCTTCATATTCGATCTCGGCAATGTGAGCGTGTACCAGTAGTACCATTAGGCTCGGTTGAGCTTATTCTTCTTCATCTAACTCTTCTGACGACTTGGACCAGGTTGTATTCAAGGCTTTTAATTGGGTCATCCTCTTTTTCTTTAGCACTTTCTGAACTAGGTTGACTAGTTCAAAGATGATCTCCTTGTTGTCTTCTAAATCCCATTCATCTTCGGATTCAGGTTGAGTTATAGGCTTGGGCTTTGACTTCTAGGTCTTGAATTTTTGTGCAAGCAAGGCAATACCTTTCTCGGTCGGGCATGCATTAGTTTGTTTATGTAACTCAAATTTAGAAACAATTCATCTAATCTAATAATTGAAAGATCCTTGGAAACCTTGTAAGCAACTACCATAGATGCCATAAGATATTCCTAGAAAAGTCTTGTAACGTATACCTTATAATATTACGATTCTCCATATTTTTTCTCCAATTGAGTAGAGGTCGTTCAAGAGATTCTGAATCCGAGCATGTAGCTAACTTACTGACTCTCCTTCCTACATCTTTATATAATACAATTTATTTAAAATTAAATCAAGCTTACTTACTTTCATGTCGAAGATCCCTTCATGTAGCTCAATCAGCTTCTCCCATAGGTCCTTGGCACTTTTGAAGGATCCGACTCGGTTTAGCACCTCTTTAGTTAGGTCACACTAGAGGATTTGGGTGGTCTTTGCATCCGCCTCTTGTTGATGCATCTCAGTTCTTGCACCCCACCGATACTCCATTTCCATTGAGGGGTAATGCGAACCTAGTTTGGATGATGATCCACAATTCTACCTGGGTCTTTAGGTAGAATTTCATCTGGCCCTTCCAATAATCTAAATCCTTGCCAGAGAAAAGAGCGGGTGGATGGTACTATAGCCTTCTTGATGGGTCATTTTAAAGAGATCTTGCACGTAAAACAAATAACACAGAATGTACCAAGATTTGATCATGCATTGATTAGTAGTGCGGGAGAAGAATAACATATTCGAAAAAATATGACTTGAGTGGTTGCTCAAAAAAAAAATTTTGCTCTAAAAATAATGAAAAAGAAACAAAAACTCTTATGGTGTTGCACCAATTCAAAGCACTCCCGTTCTAATATTAATTGTATGATCAAAAAACATGCTAAAGGGGTGAATAACACAAGCCGCTTTTTTCATTTTTTTCAGAAATCATGAAAGATAATGCAGCGGAATTAAAGAAAATAAAAACAATACTAAAATGCTTTTTTTTACTTGGTTCACAACCAGGCAACTGCTAGTCCAAGTCCTGTAATCGCTAAGTGTTTTTCTTGGGCAATTCACTAATAGCACGAAGATTTACAAAAAGATATTGAATTCAAAGTACAATTAAATAAACAATTATACCGATGACTTAGAGTTGAAGCTTGAGCATAGTCATCGGAGTAGTATTTCAACGTCGTAGAGCAGTTTTTGGAGCAGCACGCAAGTTTGAAAGTAGTAGCAATTGATGTTCTGAAGTTGCTAATCGAAACTTCTTTTATATCCTTATCCAGGGGCCTGGATCAGTCCCTGGCGCACCCATCAAGGCTGACATGGCGTGACCTTGGCGAAGCTATATTCGGTAACTCTTTTCCTAACCTAGGGGCCTAGACCACTCCTGGGATCCTGGATCTAATGTGTGACAACCAATCGAAGCGTACCACCTCAGTCTGCGTGCGTGGCTGAGTTCAAACCAATCCAGGCACCTAGACTCTCTCGGGGGCACTCGGACCTCTGGGGGCCCAGGGCACCTGGAAGTCCTGTTTCCGTCTAACTTCGATTTCCTACACCACGAAATTAGAACCACAGTCATAATATAATAATTATAATGATTATGATTGTCTCGGAACTATCTGATTCTGACTTTGGATTTCACTGAAACCTTAGGTACTGTTCCCTCAACTGGGAACACATTCTCACCTACTCTTAGGAGAGTTTAAGATTTTGCCAAACAATCGATCCTCCGAACATGTTTAGACTTTTGCTTAGCATCTGATCTTGACTAGAAGTCTGATCCTCGACCCATTTAGACTTCCATCTAGTGTCCATAACCCTCAGGGCTTCCCAGTTAGTGTCCTCGACCCATAGGATTTCTTCTGGATGTCCTCAATCTGCCAAGTCGTCTGCCTAGGCCCCTTGAGTAGGACTTTGTTGCCCAATTTACTTGACTAGGACTTTATTGCCCAATCCACTCGATCAGGACTTCTTGCCTAATCCACTTAACCAGGACTTTTTGCCCAATGTACTTGACCAGGATTTCTTTGCCTAGCCTTAACTAGGATTTTTTTTTTCACACTTAATTAAGCTCGTTAAATCATAAATAAGCTTAACTTTGAACTCTTTGTCAATATCAAAACTCATGTTTAATCATCTAGTGCTCCCTGCACCAACATACATAATCTTCAAAGGCTCACAAATAAATATTCCAATCAAGTGCAGAAGGCTTACAATTGGTGACTGGAAATCTATGGAGTCAGCTCCAGTCGGATGCAAATCAAAGGCCCCAAGATCGATTTCGGACCTTAAGATCTAGAATAAGTAGAAGTCCCTTATGATGATGTCGTAGTCATCCAAGTAGTCGTGTCAACTACAATATGTAGATACAGGAAGTTTGGTGGACATCCTCTTCGAAAAAATATTCGATCAGCTACAGATCAACCAAGCATTCCATATTTGCTTTTTTCACTGTTCATCTTCTAAATTTATTCCACTTCACTAACTTATGAAGTCAGAGTGGTTGCGTCGGGACACTCCCTGGCCTGCTTGCTAGCATTCCCTTTCCTTACCTCTTCATGAGCTTATACGTGTTTCTGCTTCGAAGTTTTCTTCCAATCAACTTTGAAGCCAGCTCATCGGTGTTCCCGCTTTCACCGATTTCAAATGGGATCAAGGTTATGACAAGGTGTGTTGGTTTCACGAGAGAAAATGAGGAGGAAAAATAGTCATTGTATTCCGGGGTATGTTCGAGAGGTACTTTCTTCCCACGCATTGCACATAATTTCCTACGACATAGACCTTGAAGACGACCCCGCCGTGATTGACGAACTCCCACAGCATATCTATAGGATAGGAGGGTTGATCACGACCATGGAAGTGGGACCGAAGAGAAGGAACATCCTGTGAGACTCAGCGCTGTTGGCGATGATGAGGAACCGGAGGTCGATCCTCCCATAGCAGGAATCAGATTTCGGGTTATAGACCAGCATGTATTTTGGGACCCCGAAGGTCTCTGTCCCATGAGGGCATCGATGCAAAAGGTGGATCCGCTACCCTAACGGCCTCATGATCTCTGTCCCATAAGTGTCCAGAGAGAATAAATCACGAACTGGAGCATGGTGATGCAGTTCTGAAGGCGCTCGATATTGGCCAGGGGTTGGTCGACTATGGGGACGTCGGCGTTCTTGGTGGAGAAATCTAAAAGCTGGATCCTCCATTCGTAGCCGCCTTGAGCTTGTGGATCATGCAGTCGAAGGGGCCCTGCGTGATGGGGATGAGATCGACGTCGCAGTCGCGAGATGTGCCCACAAGTGAGGGTCGGATGAAGCTCTGCTGCTTCTTGGGCAAGAGCCCGTAGCCCACCACAAACAAACGATCGGGATCCAAAGAAATAGGGCCGCAAAGCCCCACCTCGATCCCCGATCGCAAGCGAGGCAAGCTGCGCTATCGAACCACCGATTGATCCAATGATGCTCGACGAAAATCGCCGATCAAAACTCTTGAAAGCACGAAAAGATTAAGGTTCGTACCTTTTCCCATCGCTTTCTAAACGCAGAGAAGAGAACTGAGACGATCGATCGACGGAGCATTTGAGAACGGCGACATGAGAGAAGCAATTTATAGGCTTATGGCTAGGGTTGTGAATGAACCAAACATATTTAGTGTCCGAGAAGATCAATTAAATGGGCAAATTTGAAGAACACATTAAATTAAACAAACAAGTTTAAATATATCTACTCAGCTCGTAAATATTCATGAACAGTATTCATGAACATGTTATTAAACAACGTTCTAAATAATATTCGTGAATAATATTTATCAATAAAATTAATATCAACGTACTAAATAAACATAAAAAATATATTCAAAATAAATAAACAATTTTATATTATCAAGTTTAATAAACAAACAAAAAAATTTAAAAAATAAAAATTTCAAACAATTAAGCAAGTTTTAATTGAGAGCTCGATAATATTTAAATGAATCAAACTCAAACCAAGTTTAAGCTTATAAAAAGATGAACCAAATCAAACTTGAACAATTAGTTTAAAGACTTGCTCCATTTTAAACTCGACTTTACTCGACTCGATTATCCTATTAAACAAATTTGAACACCATAAAAATTTGGCTCATCTACTGTCCTACTTATGGCCGAAGGGGTCCAAGAGGGAGATCATTCAAAGTTAGTTCACGCGGCGAGAAACACAGCGACCAGCGAAACAAAACCACATGGAGCAATGATCGGAATCAGAGTTGCATGTATCCGTTGGATCGGGATTTGACGGAGATGATCGAGCCATGTTTCCATGAGAAGGCAAAACAAACAAAATAATAAAATATTATTTTCTCTTATTTATTTGTAAGAAGAGTTTGTGATTTAATGGAATATGCTAAAAAATTTTACAATTGTAAGGCTCGAACGAAAATAAATAATTATAGCTAAAACCTCTCTCTTGGAGAGCAATGTCAGTCCCTCCCAAATCGGTCCTCCATCGGAATGCAGAGAACGCAAAACAGAAGTTCATTTCCCTCTATTAGTTCTCGACAAGGGTAAACATAACTCTCGAATAGCAATGGGCACCCCTCTTCATTGGTCCTCCAAGGTAAACAAAGGGTAAAACTAAATCACTACTCAATTGATTCTCCACAAGGGCAAATATAACCTTAGGACAGATGCATTTTACGACTAAAATCTCTTTGCACTCAGAGGGTGTCCGCTCTACATCGAAGTACATAAGTTCATGCTACATCACACTCAATGAAAACAGGTGTAAAGCTCAATGTCATGATGTGCTTTCGATAAGGTTTAGCTGTCTAGCTATAGCAACATCAATCGACAATTTCTTAGGCACTCAAACTCTCATCATATACGTGAGAGTAATTCGAATGAATTTTCTTTAAATAAGTATGTGCCATTATGAATAGATACCGTTGATGATCACGCGGCTCCAGACTCATTAGTCGCTCAGTTACTAGCACATCTTATGGAATCTTTTCTGATTATTTTTCACCTTCAGCACATGAAGTTTCCGTGCAAACAACAATGAGGGTCATTCTTTTCTGTAAACCACTGTCGGATAGGCAGGATCCCACATGTTCTTCTTTACATATGCCACGGTTTCTTCCTAGAGTTAAAATAGCAATAATCAATGGAGATAATTTCATGAGTAAGATATAACTAATGACAAAATTGAAAATTGATTCACACCGGTGTGAGCTTTTGAAGTTCCCGACAGTCCATTTCGCGGTACCCTTCAGCCAGATCTTCTGCTACAGCTTCGCTGACTACAGCTGCTGCTACTTCCTTGGTTATGTCCCTTATGCTGCAACCATCATACATGAGCAAAGAGATGAATGCTCGGAGAGCAAATGTTGTTTGCATAGAAAGAAAGTGACAATAGGTTAGGACGTTTGGAAAATGGAAATGCTTCTTTTCAGAATTGAAAAGAAGCTTTCTTCCTCTAAATTATCTACCCTTTCTCCTCCTTCCATTCCCACTTCCTCTGAGAGTTCCCTGCCTTCCCTTCCAAGAATAGTAGAACACAGTCAACGCAAGCTCATGATGCCAGAGTAGCACTCGAAGGAACTAGTCTCACCAAAGCAGCTTGCAAAGGAGCTGCTCACAGCTCTGCGAGAGTAGCCTGATGTCGAGGGTTCATAGGGTTAAAATATTCTTTCACCAATCTCCCACTCTTATCCCAAGTAAACAAGTTTTTATTTATCCTCCTTCCTATCTACTTTCTATCTTCTTTAGTACCTATCTTCCCAACTTTTGATCTGCCCCAGTAAACAAGCCAAAGAGTTCAAAATACTAGTGGATATTTGGTACGAACCTGGATATGGAAGGATATATTATTCCGTTCAGAACTTCATCGTCTTTCATGTATCCAGCCAAACTGATCCATGTATCAGGTAATGTTAAAAAACAAAATCGATAGAAAGAAATCTCGGGTTATGAAGATTACCGTTCAGCTGCAGCCTGAAGCATGCCATCTGAAATAACCCTCGCTCCAGATAAAAGAGTGCCAAGGCCAATCCTGTAAGATAATGTGTTGTTAGAAACAGAAACCTAATATACGATGTTAATTTTTTTTGTTTTTGTTTGAAAGAAAAAAAGTCAAAACTCAACGGACCCAGGAAAAAGATACATATTGTTTCCTTGGTTACAATGGCCAATCCCATTTCCTGCAGAAATAAACAAGTCAAATCTTATGCTCTTGAGATGTCTAGCTGCTGCAGAAACAAAATTATAATCTTGTTGAAGAATCTCAGTCCCTAGCTACTTAAGCTATTAAACTATGATGAATAAGGGGTATATTTAAGTATAATGCAAACATTACAACCAATGAATGAAAACTTTATGAAATTATGACAATGGCATGATGATCCCTTGTTGAAAACCCTCAATATTCTCTCACCTCAACTTACAAGACAGGATGAACTGGTCATGCTTATCGGAGAAGGTATACCAATTGGTCCTTTATTGGTGATATGAGATCTAGGAAACGGGAGCTATCCATGACTCAAACCATAAATTCATCTCCTATCCTGCTCGTAAACTAGTGAATCATAAATTACCAGTCACAACTCACCAGAAACAACAGTTCAGAAACAAAATCAAGCCTGTTATATTTGTCCCTTTGTCTTTTGATTTCATTTACTTCTCCAGCAATTTACAAATTATTTCTTATTAACCTTTCGGTTCACACAATTCTGTGCACTTTGGCATGTATTAAGACCATCAATTCTTCAAACACTTTTCAATCGTACCAAACTTTGGCAATGTGGTAATCAATGGATCATCTTATAAACAGTGCAAGGAATAGAAATATCAACAAGAGTGTGCAAATGCCTACTGGCATATTATCTACTATGCTGTAGCTGACTTTTGCGTTGTCTATAGACTCAAGCAATTGGATCATTTGTGCATAATGTTTGAAAGAATACTCCAAACGAAAGTCCAAAGCAGTAAAACGAGAAAAGTTCAAGTTAACTGATCAAAATTTTCTTCACTTGCCTCAATGCAAGTCCTTGAACACTTGAAGACATGAATAACAAACTATACAAAATCAGATTGCTTTGGTGTTTTTGGATCTGGAGACCAAAGAGGCAGACTTAAATGTGAGACTTTCTTAGAGGAAAACCAGACATCGATCAACCACCCTAGAAAAGATGACTTTAGAGCATATGTCCACGCGACAAGCCCAACGATTATTCGGTTTCATTTTTTTGTTTTTTCTGTTTTTTTTTTCTACTCTTTTTTGTTTTTTCTTTTTTTTTCTTGGTGTGGGCTACAACTTTTTCTGTTTCGTTTTTTTCTGTTTTTTTTTCTTTTTTCTGTTTCTTTTTTTCTTTTCATAAGCAAACAGATTCATCTCTATTTATATTTAATCTTTTTAATATTTATTAGTTAGATTAAATTTTTTATTTGTAGCTACTAGTTAATATTTTTTATTATTTTATAATAAATTTTTATTCTAACTTCTAATTTTTGTTTTTTATTTGATTATTGAAGATTAATAGTAGAAAATGAAAAAAAAAACCGAAGGTGGAATTGAAGCGAAAGTCTAGTGATATTATTTGAGATTATGGAGTGTTGTATTGCAAAGAAAAAAGAGATTGAATCACATGTAAATTGTGTAAGAAGCTTATTAAAGGAGGAGTTCATCGGATCAAGCATCATATTGCGGGTATTGTAGGACGAGTTGAAGCATGCACTAAAGCATCAGATGAAGACAAAAAAAAGAGTAAGAGCTTATCTTGAAAATAACAAGAATGAGAAGCGAGAAAGAGCAGAAGAACTAAAAGAAGAGAGGATGGAAGTAAATATAAGTGTTGAATCTATTGATTTAGAGGATGAAGATTGTCAAGTGGAGGGAAATTCTTCTAAAGGGAAGTCAAAGCACCTTGAACCTATTAATAAGTGGGCATCCACAACTGATCCAACAAAGGCAAGACAACAAAACATTAATGATGCATTGAAGTTAAAATTTACAAATGATGTGCATGAATACGTTGCAAGATGGATTTAAGAGGCCGGGATTCCTTTCCATGCAATTGGCAATCAAAGTTTTAGATAATTTATAGAGGGTTGGTCAATTCGATCCGGGCTACAAACCTCTAAGTTAATAACTTCTAAGAGAGCCACTTTTGAAACAAGAAGTTGAAAGAACCAAATTATCTTTGAAAAAAAACACGAAGAAGAGTGGATGAAAAATGGATGTTCAATTATAATCAATGCATGGACGGATCGCAAGAGGAGAAGCATTATGAATTTATGTGTTAATTGCAAACTAGGCACTTCATTTCTTGGTTCATTAAAGAATCCATGAAGGCACCCACCGGAACTTACATCTTTGAGTTTGTGGAAAGATACATCAATGAAATTCACCCTCAACATGTTCAAGCAGTGGCGGGCAATGCGACAAACAATATGGTGGCGGTGGAGTTGTTAAAGGTTACACAACCTCAAATTTTCTAGATCTCTTGTGCGACTCATACAATCAACCTCATGCTTGAAGCAATTGAAAAGTTACTCAAATTTAAAGGAATAATTGAGAAAGCAAAGGCCCTAACAATATTCATCTATTCACATCATAGAACTTTCGCTATTATGAGGAAATATACCAAGAAAGGAATATTGTGAGGCCCGGGGTAACTAGATTTGCTACTTCATTTTTTACCTTGGAAAGTCTTGAAGGCAAGAAAGAGCAATTGAGACTTATGTTTACATCCGAGGAGTGGAGCAACAAAAAATTAAGGAGTAATGTAAAGGGGAAATCGGCGGAGGTGATGGTAACAAATATCTCTTTTTAGAATGGTATTTCTTTGGCTTTGAATGTTTTCACCCCTTTAGTGAAAGTTTTACGCCTTGTTGGCGATGACAAAAAGCCCTCAATGGTCTTTTTATTTGGTGGACTTAAACAAGCCAAGGAAGATATTAGAAAGATTTTAAAAAGAAAAAAGAAAATGTCACCACTATTTTGAAGATTATTAATGAGAAGTCTAAGGGTAGACTTAATAGTCCTTTGCATTATGTCGCTTACTTGTTGAGTCCGATTTTTTACTTCAAAGATCCAAGCATACAAAATGACATCAATGTTATGAATGAGTTCTTGAATTATGTTAAGAGAATTTTTCCCACTGACAAGGACATACAATTCACCATATCTAATGATGAATTGTCGAAGTATAAGAGTAAATTCAGAAACTTTGGGAAAAAAATGGTGGTCACAGCATATGAGAAGGTGGATGTGTACCATGACTTTGATCTAGGTACATCTCTTTAGTCTTTTCTTTATTTCTATTCACTAATATGCATCTCTTTTAACTATTTTGGGAAAAAAAAAATTTGTCTCTTGTTTAAATTGGATGGTGGTCCGATTATGGTGGTAACACTACAAACTTACAAAAAAAGACAATGAGATTTCTTTCTTTGACAAGTAGTTCATCGGGGTGTAAAAGAAATTAGAGCCAATTTTAAATTGTTATTTATTCTTTCTTCTTATTAGTTTTTAATAATTTATTAATTTTCTAATTGTTTAGATACATACTAAGAAAAGGAATAGGCTCAGACATCACGATTGAATGATCTTGTATATGTCAAATTCAATGCTGATCTTATGAAGAAGAAAAGTAAGATATGAAGAAGAAAAGTAAGAGAGAAATATGTAGAGATTTGCTTCTATCCTCTCAAGCTAGTGAAACTCAAGATTGGCCTGTTGATGATGGTGATGAAGATGAGGTGGAGCCGCGTTTGGGACTTGGAGAATGGTGGCAGAGGCCTCGGGAGAGGATGAAGTGTTACAACCAAGAAGGAGCACAAGGAACATCTCCATTAGAGAAATTGATGAGGATTTAGATACATCGGAGGAGGAAAATGAAGAAGATGTTGATTTTGAGTCCGATGATGAGAGGATTATGGATGTAGTTGATGGTGCATGTTTAGATGATTTAAAAAATTAGTTATGTTGAGTCAAATACTTGTTGGCTTATTGTAATGTTGGGTTGAAACTTTAAATTTTAAACATAGACTTTTGGTACAAGTAAGGATGTTACTTTTTTTTATTAATATGATGATGAATTATAAGTAACGATATAATATATGATTGTTTAGAAACTAAACCAAATTGCAATCAAACCGAAATGAAATTTTTGGATTTGATATTGGTTCATAGCACAAATTGGCCATCAGTGAGAAATGATTTCCCTCTAAATATAATCAAAAGAGAAACCAATATCTTCCAACAAATTCAATTTGAAAGACATTCCAGGTCTGGAAATTTAGGTTCAAGTGAGCACCACAACAGTCTGTAGCATTCATATTAAAAGAATAAGAAAGATATCGTTCCTATTTACTTTTTGTAGGCACGAGTAAAATTGAATGCATATCCACTATTCAAACTTTTTAGCTGTTGAGGTAATAAGCTTGTATCAATTGTATCCATATGCATATCTTTTCTTTTATAAAAAAAATAATAATAAGTGCATAACCTAATGAAGGCCACAGGAAGAACTTGTAAACAAGGCATACCAAGATGGACGTCAGGAAACGGGCTTCCACTAGCAAAAACAATATGATCACCGACTATTGAAAAGGCTTCTTCAGGAGTGCATTCAGCTTTTAAATTAAACATAACGAAGTCAGATATAAAGTGCTTGCATAAAGAATATACAATATGAACTATTCAAACCGTTTTTTGTTGGATTGGACATAGCAAAGATTGCAGGTCTAGTGGAGGGTGACTCCTTTAAGGCTTCTAAAACCTGAGTACAATGTATTATTGTATTTTAAAATGGGCTTGATATTGATAATCTTATACAGATTAGTACTAGTTGAATGCTGAAAAATGTATCTGAGCAGAGAACACAAATTTATGCCCAATTATGCTATAAGAGAATAGAAAAGGCAAACATATAAGAAAGAGCATAGATTTTCCTCCATTCTCCAGGCCTCTTCTGAATCATCAAAATGTTGTTAATTACTTAATTAATTTAACCCTTGATCTACTAAACTTACATAAATAGGAATACTAATCAAATCTCCACTTCTACAAATATTCATTCTTTAAAACTTCTTTAATTTTCTAAAAGGAAAAATCCACCTTTCATTAGCAGTTTTATCATCAACAAGAATCTTTTCGTCTACACTTTTATGTTACTCAATATAGGTGTTTTTTTTAAGTAGCATGTATCAGTTTAAAGAGCGGACAGTGTCGAATGTTGATATCTTATTTAAGTTGTATAACATTGCTACCAAATATGTGTTATCCCATATATGATTTGCATCTTCAACTAGTTAATAGAGCCATGTGAATTAGGAAATCAAAAAATGTTGGTGCATATTATCGGTTGCTATATAATGACAAAACTTTATTCTTTTACCAAATCTTGTTGTGTTTGAAAATTAATTGAATTGTAGTACCATAAATTCATCAGGTTTTTATCCATATTGGAGACCAGAAAATTATATATATAGCTAAGGATCTTTGCTTTCAGAAAAAAAAAAGCATCTTTATTGTTATTGACAAAGAGTTGAAGCTCTTTATTTGCCAAAAAAGATTAAATATATTTCTCATCAAATGAAGTCACTTAAAATTGAGTTCTACAAGAAGCCAGGCAGGGTAATTTCTCCATTGAGTTCTTGACAACACTGGTGCAACTCACAGGAGCAACATATGTAACATGATAAAGTAAAAGAGGGTACATCTGGTTAAAAGCCATGGAAGAAGGTGAGTATCTTCTACTTCCGTACTGTATTACCTTCCTCTCGCCATCCTGTTTTCTACTTTTTCATCTGTCACTTTCATCTATCATCTCCTTTCATTAATTACTAGAATGCCAATAGGATGGGAGTTCACTTTTTTATGATCAAAATAAAAGCCAGATGAGAGCGACACATGATTGGTATTGGGCAGCATGGATGAAACAAGCATTTTTCATCTGTGGTAGCCCGTATCTGTTTGGTGCTAGCTTGGGAGAGCAATTAATGCCCATATCTGGCAGTGGTTACTGAGAATTTAATCCTTGAGTTTAATGCAAAATGGGAATGATTTCCATTTAAAAAGCTATAAACTAAAAGTGCATAGAACAGCTTACAAACATCCACCTTGGCTTAAGATATAAATGACAAGAAAGAAGTCCATGGAAGTTAATAGTCTAGATTAAGAAAATTTGTCATAGATGTAATCAAAGTAACAGTTAGCAAAAAGAGAAGCTCAGTTCCTATTTCAACAAAAAAATTGTTGAGACTATGAGTGTTCATATACTATGAAGAACAAGTGATATATGTGGTTATTCTACTAAGCGGGAAGAATACATTGGTACCATAGCATGATACTTCACGTTGCTACTAAAAAATATTGCATAGTTACTGCTACTTTTCCTCATCATCAGGATTGAAAACAGATTTTGTACTTTTGCTAACCGATAAATTAAAAGATCAATTGAGTTTAACATTTATCTCTATTCATGTTCCTAACAGATGAGATCAAGCATTCCCTACTTTGCTAGAAAAAAACATGAATCGTGCTGCGCAATTCATTAATTACCAAGGTTCAAAAGCCAAGCATTCCAATACATTTTGGATGAGTATTTATCATCATGAGAGATGAGAGAATAAGGACAACAAGTTACGCCAACATTCTAATCATTCAACTGTAAAATGCTCATGCAATTACCTAGTTAAGTGCATTCTAATTGCACAGTTTTCACATACTTTCTGAGGTGAAAAGTTAGGAACTTCAATAGATTATCACTGTAAATCCAATAAATCTCTACCTCTTTGGAGAAAAGACCACCAACAGCAGATAGTCCAAGTAGAACATCAGGCTTCACTTTCTTAACCTATTTTATGAACAATGTGGATAACTGGAATTAGCTGAGATGTTGCAAATTTCAATAGGTAAGAATCCTTAAAATACAAAACATGCTGATTTTATTATGTAAACTCAGGTGTCATGAGCTCGGGGTGATAAGGTGTTTAATCTACAATTTCTTGTGCTTGTGTGATTTGTTTAGAAATCAAAATGGTTGTTTTTTAGCTTTAAGACAAAATTGGACCATAAACAAAATGCACCTTTCTACAGATGAGTCGAATCACATTTTGGAAAAAAGCTCACATAGACAGCTTTACTTGCCCTGCATCCAGCATGTATATCAATTGATGATAATTGGTGGCCTGATGCATGGACCACTAACTGCATGCCTTTGACACTCAATCTACCACACTTCAGACTACATGAAAATTCTTTGGACTTTGAAGTGTTAAATAACATATCTTCTTAATTATGTTTGTTTATGTAGGCCATATAGCTTTATCAGTAGAAGGCTATATTACATGTGGAACATGAAATTCTTTAATGTGATATTGTAAATGTATTTTTTCTAAATTTTGAGATGACCTACTAAACATGAAAGATTCTTTTTTCCCCATATCCTTTTGATCAACTGATGTTTGACATCCTTCCATTGACAAAGCTAGCTTAACAAACAGCCTGATCAAACTGCTAGCTTATTGTCTTATTGACTAAAATAAGCTTAGCTTAATGGATGAACTAGTGTCCCCCTCTCAATGTGGCTTTCTTAAAGGGCAATCAAACTTAAGACTGCTTTGTGATCAATAGTGAAATATCCACTACTGCTGCAGAAGAGACATTCAAGGTGCTATGATTAAATCCAATCTTGAAATGTCTCTTGATAGTGTCAATTAATCTTTTCTTGTTTGACTCCTTCAAGTGAGAGGTTTCCCTTAGTGATTATTATGTTGGATTAATTCCATCTATATGATAACATTATTAAAATCCTGAAGTAGTTTTCTCCTTGTGTTGAAGTAGCTAAGGCATGTTCAACCTTCTTAACATAAAATTAGTTATCAATTAGGTATGAAATTAGTGTGTGAAAAGTCACGTCAAACAATAGGCAGATGCAATCACAAAGTTTGTATAGAGTCAGGTTTCATGCTTCATAGTTCCTATCATGTCCATGGATGGAAGAACGGGTTAAATTTTTAATAAGCAGCTTCATAATGCATCAGAAAAGGTGATACTTACCACTTCAGCCAAGTTAGCACCTTCATGAAGGCCTTGGCGGTCTAGTTCTTTTAGTTTTCTAGCAAATGGTAAAGCTTCAGGATCAATATTTGCACGGCTTTCTGTTACTAGACCCTAAGATTTCATGTGAATAAGATAAGCATTTCCTCATGTTCAACAGTTAGGAAACATGTATATAAGAAACAAAATTAACAGTACAACATAGAATTACGCATGCACAAAGTCCATTCGTGACTTATCAAAGAGATAGCTATATTATTAACACATTTTTTTTCATAGAATAAAGCTCAAGCTTCAATGCAACAGATTAACATGCAAATTTATAGTCTATAATCCAGTGAACAAACCATTCAAAGTAGAAGTCAGCAAGACAGAATTGCAGCAGGTCAAATTCCCTGAATTTTAGAAGGTAGCAAGTTTCATCTTTTGCAATCAAGTGAGAAGCCAACAACATGAGATGCCTCCTAAAGGCATAGTAACAGTAACTAATCTCGGATGCAGCCCAGGAGAACATTAACTCAGCACATACAATACCAGAAGTGATATTTAATTCCATATTTGAGGATATTATGCATCAAAACCAATGCAATAGCAAGGACATGATGATTGATATCTTGAACTATTCAATAAATGCCATAATTTCCATATCTTACTAGATCACATCGTCAACTTAACACCATTAAATAATATTGACAAATGTAACTTATATGAGCATGCTTGAATATTGACGTTGCTGCATGATTGACCATGTCGGAAATAAGATTAACGAACATTTAGTCATTTATTCACTAATGTCAAGAATCTATCCAAGGATCACTTTGCTTAATGCAGTAAATTTAAGCAAACAAATTATCATTAAAATCCTCTTCGAATGATAATAAATGTCCGGCTTATTCTCTGTCTACAGGAGCAAAACACAACTTCATAGTGTTTTCCCCTCATATATGCAATCTTCAGCCTGCAGTAAAATCTATGAATAGGCAAATAGAAATTTTCTATTTGTTTTCAAAATTTAAAAAGTAGGGCATTATCAAGAGAAGCAAGAACCTCACACATACCATGGCATCAACAACCCAAAATTGGCTCCTAGCACTTTCAAAAGCAGATTCAGTATTTCCCAACAGCCTTGCCATAGTTTTCCTAGCAGCATTGAGAACTCCAATTCCAGCACTATATAATAACGGAACAAGATTAAATTTAATAAAATATACTAGACACAATCATTCTCTGGTATAACAAACAGTAAGAATGCAACTAATATATGTGTCAACTAACTGAAGAGGCAACTAAACTCTAGGTCATATGATGATCTTACCAAAGAGACGATCATTTAAAGTTTAATCAAGGAATCAACCTTTCACCATCTGTCACTGATCAAATTGTCACCATATGTTTTCTCATTGGACTAAGGGAAGAAAAAGGTAGCAAATAATATCTTGCTTGTCCATTATGTTTTATTTGTCTGCTTGATCTTCGATATCTGTGCTTACATTAACTAGCTCCAGAGAGAGAGAGAGAGAGAGAGAGTGTCAAAAGTATCCTATGAAGATTCAGACTGATATATATACTGCCTAGAGGAAGAAATAGAAGTCAACTTAAAAACTCGAAACTTCTAAAATCTCAAAAAGGCAATTAGATTTACTTAGCCTTAGTACCAGCTGAATAGAACAACCTTTATGTTTGATGACTGGATTATTTGTAGCAATGCATTAATTCAGCTTTAGCTAGCAGTTTATCACCCATGTAGAAGTGTCTGCTTGCACTTCAGTTTATTTGATTCCCAAACATTTTGTCTCATTTTGCTTCACAATCTATAAAATTCAATTCAGTTTGATTCTTGTGTTTCTTTCGTTTCTAAGATAGTGTTGCGTATCACTAGTTCATTTCTAGAATTTGTTCTCGTAGAGATAGAAGAAAAAATGTGTGCTAGGCCTTGTAATTGGGGGCAGATAGAAATTTGGGAGTGAGTGGAGGGTAGTGTGGGAAGAAACCATCCAAAAGTTGTTACTCAGGATGGACAAGTGACAGGATAGAAACCTTGAAACTAGTAAAAGTTATCCTCTTATTAAGTTCTCCCTTGTTTGTCTCAAATGTGCCATGAACCACAAGTGTTTCGTGCAAGTGGCTGATGCCACTAAGTAACTGAACTGCAGCGCCACTCGCCAACCGCTCATGCTGCAGAGAGTACTACTAGCCTACAGGGCTACTTAACCTATCATGCCTGCCGTAGACAGTGAGTGGAAGAGGTCGGAATAGAGAAGAGAGAAGATAAGAGATGAAGCAAGCAGTCAATTTTAGATTCATCAATATCTCATTTTTCATATGATGACTGGTGTAGGAAGAAAATGATGTTTTTGATTTTTCCATCTTTTCTCTCTCCAAGTCAACATCGTTTCTGAACAAAAAGAGAAAGAGTCATTGATGATCTCTCCATATATTTTGATCTTCCATCATATTCTCTAATTTTCTTATCTCTCTTCTTTTCTCTCAAGTACATAGGCCAAACGAGAGAGGGAGAAGATGTGAGGAATAAGAATGTAACCAAGCATCTGTTCGGTGAAGTCCTACAATCAATAAATCATAGATGGATAAGAAAGACAAATTTATGATGAAATTAGGGCCCAGCAGTGTGTGAGTTTCTGTCAAAGAGAATAGAGAAAGATATATATCCTTCAGTCTTCTACTTTCTACTGGACCTGCACTTTCTTTTTCTTGTATTGTTCAATTAAAAAGAATCTTCCTTATTTTAAGAAAAATACTGTCTGCATGGTCATGGGCCTGGGCACTGCATTGTGCTAGGGAATTTTGATTTGGCCTCCTGTATCCAAGTTAGGCGATTAACAAGAGAAGAGATAGAGTTAGTAAAGGCAAACCTGAGACACAAGACAATTCTTGACTTAGGCATATGCAATGAAGTAGCAAGCACCTGGTTGCCACTTGCAGTAGCAGCGCAATACAGGGGAAGAAAAAGTGATAGATAGCAGTAGTACTAAGCTGGCAGACTTGGATGCAGGAGGCAAAGGTGCAGATGTTGATTCTATTGCTTACTAAGAAGGTTGTGTGTGTAGATGAAGGCATGGACCAAGCTGCATAGTTAAAGTGCAATGCACTTGAAGATTGGTGAATCATAGCAGCTAATGGTGGTTGCATGCATGATTGAAGAATAGTTCATCTTACTCGAGATAATAGGTAGGATAGACACAAGCACCAAAGCATCATCCTTGGTTGGGTTAGGTATGGGCTCACACTCTCAGATTGTTAATAGAGAAACCTTATTATTAATTCGTTTCACTAACACACGACGTCCCCATTGAATGGGGAATTGAAGTGGAAACCCTAGAAACAACTGAATCTTAGGATTCAGTCCACTTAAATACCAAGTTGAAAGTAAAACATATTATCATTAAATAGAAAGAGGATATGAACCAATCTATAATACACAAATATAGTAAATAATGGATACATTATGTGGGGTCAGTTATATGCTTTAACAAAAACATTGCAAATCATTAGAGATTAGGTAATAAGATACAATGATAAACAAAGAAAGAAAGGCAATCTATAAAAACAAAGGAGATCACTATGCTAGATTAACATAAAACAAGAAATAACCAGTTGTGAAGAAAAAAAACAGCATGAAATGACAAAGATGATAAGAAACCTTCCAGCACCAGCAACAACAATCTTTTGCTTGGGGAAGTCTATCATTGGCCTTCCTTGAGCTCTGACAGCTCCTAAGAGACCAGCTATTGCAACCCCAGCAGTTCCCTATGTCATAAGTAGGTCAAACCGGATTGGAAGTTCCCCAAATTCAACATGAAATCAATATCGATGGACAATAAAAAGCACTGGCATCCAAGCAATGGAATGTCTAGCCTTTCATGTATCCTATTAGAAATTTCGAAGAACAAAGGATCCCATGCTAACAGATCAAAACATAAGGCACAAGTATGGTAAATCTACTATTATGTGATGTTGATGCTAAAGTTATAAGAACTGAGTAATAATGTAATTAATGTGATATAAGGAAAAACATTTGTGAGCTTAAAGCACGCCTCTATACAACAAAATCACTTTTTTGGAACAATATAAATGCACATCGAGATCTGAACAAAAGGAGGTCAAAACACACCAAAAAAAAAAGGTGATCTTATGCCTTTGAGGTTAAGCTCTCAGTCTGAACAAAAATGAGGTCATTTCTATCTGAATGATTGGAGCATGGTAGTAATTTCCCTGGACAAAATGATGTCAACTCATGGTGAGTTGAATTAATTAGCAGCAAAAGGTGAAACCGTCACCTCGGCGGCCCCTCCAAGGTGGCCCCAAGGGAAGTAAATCACCAGGGGCTTCGTTAGCAACAACAGTGTATGCAAGGAGGGATTGAGACAACCAGTGAGACATTCCGCACCCACTGAGAATCAACCTCAAGTATATTGACAGCAACACCTTGCATGAACCATGTCAGCCCATGGGAGCATGGTGAGTTGAATTAATACACATTATGGAGATGGTACTGAGAATGCTCCCTCAATTTAGTCTACTCTATCAAGGCAAGGAAATAGTAGGGAGCTGAAGCCCTAATTCTCTTGGGCCTTAACTCAGGTAGGCTAATGGCTACAACAGCAGATCAATAACTCATATAGGACTATGCCAAATCAAGCCTGTTGATTGGCAGATTTAAGTTGAACAGTCATCTGATCACAAAGCAGCAATCTCTTCTAAGGCGCCTCATAGTTCTACCTGAATTAGAAATACTTATTTCCATTTACTTATATAGATAATTTAAGTGGGCTAATAATTTCCTAGGACGAGAGTTGTTTGAACTTGCAGGACGGGAGCTATATGAATGTACAAGGACAAACTTTGACATGGAAAAGAGAGTGGTAGAATCACTAACAAAAAGAAATTGCACAGGACTTCTGTTCAATCAAATAGAATGCCTCAAAAACAACACGGACCTAATGTTCTATGAGGCCAAAATTATTATTTGATCACTTGATGAGATTGGACAACATGCTTTGCTCACACGCAGAAGGATAGTGCAGGTTCACATTTGCATTTAATAGAAGGCGAAGAGGATGAGAACTTCAAGGCATTTGATCTAGATTTTCTACAATATGGAGTGTGATATAACTACAGAAGCTACGGTTACGGTGGCTATAGGTTAACGTAATGCGAAGTCATGATGTATGAAAAGGCTGGCGATGAACAATTATTAATTTTTAAAAACATATATAATATCCATTAGCTTAGGATCAAGATTTGAAATGTTGAGCCAAGCTGGAGTTTCGGTCATGGTCCACTCAAGACGGAGGTGTGTCGAACACAAGAAGAGGTAGAAAATGGGGGAAGGAGAGAAGGAAGAAGAGAAATACTTGCTCCATTTCAAGAAGTGATGACGAAGCTGAGAGATACACGGACAAGGAGAAGGGGGAAGGCTTGAGACATTATGAAAGTTATCAAAGCCTTCTCGAACTCACTACCTCACTAAGAAGTCATCACCACGAAGTTGTGAAGTCGTGAAACATTTGCCATGAAGTTGTGAAGTCGCAAAGCTCTCACCATGAAGTTGCATAGATACAAAGTCCTCATCGTGAAGCCGCAAAGCCTTCACCGTTGGATCATGCTCAATCAAGACCTTGACATTATTGGACTCACGTGGAATCCCTCGCCACCTCATGAAAATTTTGTAGATCTTGCTGGGAGTTATCATTGACCTCACATCGTGTTGCTAAAAAAACTGTGTACCTTAGTGAAAGGCTCTGGTGTGTTGTTATCATTGCGGAAGGATAGCAAAAGTGTTTCAGGTGTTTTCCGTTTTCCACATGCTTGTCGGCCAACAAAACAAAATGTTTGGCCCATGTCTCCTCATTTTCTTCCTTTTCTGAACTGTATTCTTCTTTCAAGCTGACCATTATTAATCCATACCAAATGTGGTATGCAGCCAACTACTGGTGCACCACAGTTGAACCACCAACTAATTGAAAGCATCGAAAGACAATACTACCTAAATGTTAGAGAAGCAATCTTCAGAAGATTTCAAAAACAAGAATGCTTGAAGTGGTGTCCTTCGATTTATATTTACCTGAACATCATCATTGAACATTCTATAATTGTTCCTATAACGCTGCAATAATTTGAAAGCCCACTTGCTTTGGAAGTCTTCAAACTAAAAATAAGGGGAAATAGGAGTGGTAAAGACATTTGACTAGAATAGACATTGTCACGTGGTAGTTACTCCAATATCACCATTTACCTGCACAATTACATGTGGCCACCGGGTGAAGACAGCTTCCATAAATTCATCAATGACTGAAATGTAATCCTCACCATCAAGACGATGCTCTTGAAGTCCTAAATCTATAAGGTGATCCGTTATGCACATAGAACAGCAATTAAACTATGAGACCCTTATTAAATATTCAAACAATGTTAACATGAAAAATTAAAACATCTCAAATATTTAAGGAGAAAAAATCCAACTGCCAAGTACATGATTTGATTTTTATTAGATACAATAATCAATGATCATTCTAATGATGTAAAAATATACACTGTTGTCAATATCCACCATTTGATACATATATAGGTAATGGAGGTTGGATAGGGTAAGATGATTTTCCCCCGTTTATACAAAAAATCAAAATATATAAATATATATATATATATTTTCATTGGACCTTGTGAGTGAAATTTTGTTAAATTCTTTTCATTCTTTACTATAAATTTAAGGCTTAGATGATTCTCCTCAAGAAGTAAAATAACATCAATATTACTAAAATATTGAATAAATATTCAAAGAATGTGAAGAGTTTATATAAAATAATGCATATATTATCTTAATATTATGAAATTTAGATTTATGCAGCCAACGTTACATAGTTGGTAAACACAACTTGATAATAATGATCATGAATATTATAATATTCAATTATTTTTGCAATATAAATAAACAAATATTTGGGATTAAAATAAATTGCAGTAAATAATTTAATATTTCAATGTTCTGTTAAATATAATACATTTCACTGTTTCACGCCCTTGGTGCACTACTATCTCTTTTATCAAATGCATTGGCTGTAAAAGTTTTTTTTATAGATCGTATTGCACCATTTAGCCCAATGGAAGGCAATATCATTAGCAATACTAATATCATTATAAAACTTAATATACAGAATTTTCTTTGGTCTTCCTTCACACCTAACATGAAAACACCTTTCACTGGGAGAAAAACAAATTGAAAGATTGCATACACGACTTCAGGTGTTACTGTCAAATTCAAGGTAGACTTCAATTGATGGCATGAATATGCCAGAATGATTTAGAAATTGATATATCTGTTCCCGCAAATAATTTTTATTTCTTTTTTTTGGATAATAAAAATATATTAAATCCAAAGAAAAAGGGGTACAACTAGGATTAGGCAAGCACAATCAACCATCCCACATCTCTGGGAGCTACTTATGTCTGTGAAAGTGTTAGATTAGAGTGTACTCCCAATGACATGTATACATGACCTGCATACATGTGGAGATTGGTAGTGACTCATGTCTAACACAGCATCATGTCATAAAACACCCCCAATGTTGGAACTAATAATTTTTATCTCTAACAATGGATTATGGATCTTTACACAGCTCAAAGTTCACCTACATATTGGTCTCTTCTAACATGTTTTTTTGAATGAAGAGTATGATAGAAGATTCTTACAAAGTGGATCACGAAGAAGCTTCTCATTATTAGTTCCAACATCAATCATCACAGGAAGAACCTACAGTAAAAGAAAAACATTGAATGGAGAAAAGAGGGTGCTGCTTCCAGATTTGTTGAAATCATATTTTAAATGTGGCAATTAGCAGAAGAAAGAAAACTATCATAAGGAACTATGCGAATACATTGGAATAAGGAGTGAAATCGTTCGATAAATGGTAAAAACAGATCTAAAAAGTAAGAAACGCCGATTCCATTTGCAACCAAAGGAAATGTGAGAGATGCCACCCTCCTGATCAAAGTTTTGACTAAAACATATTCCATATTTTTCTGCCTATATTGCAGACAAGATGGCAATGCTAAGACTGACCATCTTAACCAAATGCTACATGTCAGATGCAAAAGCTTTAGAAATCAAACTATGCCTATAAGCACTTAAAAACTGTATAGCACAGTTCTTCCCACATAAGAATATTTGGGACTGAAGTATTACAGATAAAGAATATAGCAACTTGACATGAAAGCACATTGTTGAAATTATGTACAAAATAAGGCAGTAAGATCGTACAAGGGCTTATGCTGTTAAAATTTGAACTACAGTGTTTAGTGCATAAGGTGATTAAGGTTGTATTGGGCATATTGGCTACCATAGAACTCATATAATATGCACTGTGAGTTTGTAGTGCCTATATATAAATAAATGGTTTCAAGTGAAATCAATATTTTTTCCATTTCTATAGATGCAAGGATGAAATTCTACCTTCACTAGACCAGATAAGACTAGGCTTCTACAAGCAACCTTACATCAATTACAATGATATGATTTTTCAACTTTACTGCTAAAGAAAACCTGATGAACAGAGACGATGGATCATCATCCTTCACAATCACCAAAATCTTACATGAAGCGTAGCATACTAGTGGTATGCAATCATTTTGATACTCAATTAAGTTTCCACATTAAATTCAGCAGACATAGTTTTCCTCATTGCATCGCCAAACTAGAATCAACCTCATACAAGCTAATGCATTTGTGTAAGATAAGGTGAAAGAATTAGTGGTGTAATGATAAAGCAATCATTTAATCAGGGGTTTCTTTCTTATTTCTGAATCATAGTTTGTTCAAGGGATAATAGACTAGCAATTTTCAACTCAACTTGAGTCTGTTGATGAATAGACAATCTACCATTATCTTTATTTATATCTTTAATAATGAAAAATAAAACCCAGTTTTAAATTGTTAAGAAAATTATATAAAATTAGCATGGCACTATGCTTTATGTGGTAAAGAATTAAACATGTTAAAATATTTTAAGTTGTTAAGGAAATTATGTAGAAAATGTTCACGGGTACTATGCTTTATATGGTACAGAATAGAATGTGTATTAGAATATTCAGAACCACCACCACCATTAATCCATATTAAAACATTTGGACCACCACCATCATTATTATCAAACTGCATTAGAATATTTGGACAGTTGTTGCCACACTATATTCATGATCACCTTTTTAGAGCCCAAGCCATACTTAGCAGTGGCAACAACAATAACCAAGTCTTATCCCACTAGGTAGGGTCGGCTCCAAAGTTATATTTAGCAATTAGCAAAATCAAAAATCATAAAGACATCTGTCACAGCATACACAAGTAGAAAGGGAAAATGAAAGAATTGTGAAGTAAACTGAAGCAATGACAAATTTACCCGCTGAGGATTTATTCCACCAGCAGCAACATACAAATCCAACTTCCCAATTGCAATGCCAATACCCTGAACTCCAAGATCACCAAGGCCCAAAATTCTACTGCCATCAGTTACCACAATCATATCAACCTAGAATATAGAACTTAAGATATCAACAAAAATCCAATGGGCATACTGCTGCATATTATTGGAACTAGAAACAAGCTCTCAACAATTAAGTGATGAGATAGAAACGTCACTAAGTGAGTTCAGAAATATATGATTAGATAGCAAATAGATAATTAATTATGAATCAAGAATAAACTCCCTTTTCTATAGCAACCAGGAGCACCTTGGGTAACACTTCTATTGCAGAGATAATACCAACAACTTCTCCAGTACACATGTGAAAAAAGAAAAAGAAATATAGTCCAAAATGAGAAGAAAATATGCATGCTAATTGCCTAATTCTAATACATAAAATAAAGGGTGAAGGTTTTCAAAACCTATAATAATGTATTAAAACACTAGTACAATATAAGAACAATTTATTTTTTGAAAATTATTGTTTCCCTTTGATTTATAACTCTTTCATATGCACGCAGAGAGCAATTAATCATGGTAAAAAGAAATTGGCAACTAAAAGATAAGGGCAGATGCAAGTAACACCAGTTGCATCTAATTTGTGCAACAGAGCAATGTTGTTACAAGGCACAACAACCACCAAATTGTGAAGTCCCACAACTGACCAAGATACATAAGCATTGGCCCAGCTATGCAAGGTGCTTAAACAAGGATAGCCCAGTGCACAAAACTTCCGCCAATGTAGGGTCCTAGGTGAATGAAAGGTGCTTAAATCTTACAAAAATACTTAAAGCAAATATAATCACTTAATTAGAAAATTTCAACTACATATGAGAAATAATTATCATAACACTTAAACTAGGCTCATTATACGACTCCGTCCATTAAATAGTTCAAAAGAGGTATATGTAGCTGGAGATGGTGCAAAAGGGGAAGGGTGAACATGGGTAAATTGTGGAAAAATTAACCATCCCAATCATGAAAAAATGAGACGAGGGGGTAAATGGTCCGATTTCATCTTTCAACTTTTTCTCTTAGATATTCCCTTCCCAATCTTCTCTCCAAGTAAAAAGACAAAAAAAAACTCTAATAGGGACAGCAAAACAAATAACTACGAATTAATGTGGGATTGTCTATTATAATGAGTCAATTAAAATATAAAAAAATGCAAACATGGAAACAACTAAACAGCCAAAACTTGAAGTAGCAAAACTTCATAGATAAGATGCTCTAAATGAGTGCATCCAAATACTTGTTCAGAAAGTTAATAGACCAAGAATCAAGTTGCAATTGTAAGTGGATTCATGCATTTTTCCTATGCATGTTTGTATATTGGTCACTCCACTGTTATAGCCAAATATCAGGATCTTCAGAAAATTGGAGTTTATAGCCAAAGATTAGGGACCTGTGGGCTAGGAGCTGAAATGTAGAGATCAAACTTGGTGGTTGAGAGTGTAACTCCTGTTTTCCCACACCCTGCCTGCACTTGTACAAGCAGATGTGTTTCTAGGGAACTCAAACTATGATCCTTGAGTTTGAAAAAAAAAAAAAACTATCAACCCAGCAGTCATCCATTTGACCAACAAAAAGTTCAAAGCATATGATTTGGCATAAGAGATCATCACATAACCAAAAGAATCGACCAATTCAAAAAAAAAAAAGGCAAAAATCAAAAGGGTGCCCATCATTTGTGCCCCATTTCCAATTAAAATCAAATAGACACTGCATTTAACGCTAACTATCAAAATACACTTACATTATCTATCATTCAGCCGTGTAAAAGCCAACAACTAGCTTCTACAATTGTAGAAGCTAGCTGCACAGTGATTTTATATATTTTGATTTTGCTTCTCTAAGTGATAATCTGATTAAAACAATATTTCAATAAACAAACGATAGGGACTCTATGAAACTCACTACATTTCAAATGAATCTGATCACCGTGTAGAAAGCTAGTTGCTAGCTTCTACAAGGTGACTTTATATCATTTTGATTTTTTGCTAGCTTCTACAAGGTGCCTTAATATCATTTTGATTTTGTTTCTCTGAGCAATTGGTTAAATTAACATTTCAACAAGTAAAACAAACGTGTAGACTCTATGACACTCATTACATTTCAAATGAACACAATCTAATCATGATTGAGCGTGTAGAAGCTAGCATGCAGCTTTTATGTAGCAGCTACCTACTATCTTCTACACATTGTAGAAGCTACTCGGTCGCTTCTGCAACAATGCTAATTACGGGAGTATTTCGGGATAAAATCATTGGAGGGGCGTCCATTCGATTTTTTTTTGGAAAAAGAGGCGCTAATTTGATGTTTCTCTTAATTTCGGGTGCCCACTTGATTTTTAGATTCATTTTCCTGAATCAGATAAAAGAAGTAAATTTTTAGTATGTTTGTCAAAAGAGCAAGTTATTAGGAAACAAAAGAAGAAATAATTACTGCGCTTTAAAAAAGTTCAGGTTATGGCAACTATCACAGCAATGATATAGACAAATAAAAATAAACACCTGATCAGCTGGCCAGTTATAAACCATAGACATCATCTCTCCACGATCAGCTGCACTGAAGTACATACCACGGGGTCTTCTAAAAAGACCACTATAGTTCTGACACACAAGACCTACAGTGGGTGTATAAACTATTGGTGCATACTCTTCGATATTTTCAACTAAAACCTGCACATATTAACAAGTGCACAAATCAAAAACACCACCCAGAGAAAAAGATTGAAATAAATGAAGATTTGACCAATAGTAGAAAGTGTTTCCACATCAATTAACTGTACATTAAACAGAAAGAAATTTAAGAGAAGTAATGGGATAAAGAATCAAGTGTCGAATATGAACATGTTGACAGACCCTAAATTAGCACAGTAATGAAGGGTTATTTTGATAATTCTATAGAAATTTTGAAAATACATGATAATGCATTTGACTACAGTGTGTAGAAATTGCTCTCGACAATGGTGTCTGGTCAAACTATAGTGAATACGAATGAAGCTAAAGAACATGACTATGTAATATGTTAAGCTCAAGCCATCCAAGCATACAATATGCAAGTTGATTTTGATAATAGTTAAAAAGAGCAATAACATAAGGAAATAAAGGAGGAAGCCAATGCAGTAGAAAGCAAAGGCAGTGGAGCATAGGCATTCATAGGAATATGGTGGAACTTATGTGATAATCAAAATTTTAATCTGTTTTTTTTAGGTTAACATTCAAATTCTAAAAGCTAAATTTCTTCATGAATAATTAGTTACACAAAACACTTTTAATATAAAAAATAAAAAATTTTAAAACAATCAACTTCTCCTGCAAGAAAGCAGATAATTCTTTCAAACAACAGTGCAAATGTAACTTATGATGCACTTGAAAACTCCTAACAACAATGTGTGAACAAACTAGAATAGAATGTCATGTCAAATTTTTAAAACTCACTTTGTAGTACATTGTTTCATTTCGGTCATGCAATCTATTAAGAATCCGCCATTTGGCCAAAGCATTGGTGTCTGATGGTCCATCCCTGGCATTTACTTGGAATCTTTTTAAGTCAACCACTGTCAAAAAGGAAACTACGGCTTAGAGACTATGGAAATATAATAATGAGATAGGATGCAAATAGAAATATAAAAATTGTTATAAAACTTTTTATAATAATTCATCCTAGTAGGCAGCTACTCCTCATCCTTTCCCTCTTCCTTCCCCTCCATTTTTTCCTCCCTCCCCTCCAAGTGGCAATTACCTTAACACTAAAATTGAATTGACTCGATGGTTTGACAATCAAATGCAAAGAAACAAACAACAAGTGTCATCAATTTTAGTAATTAGGCCAAAGATCAAAGCCTACATCAACAAAAAGAGAAGAACGCATCTTTCGTTTTCTCACCAACTTTCCTAAGACTTCTAGAGCACACCGCTACCACTCACACCCAACCCACAAGCATAAACAAGGCCTTCTATTTGTATAACAGAGAGGCTACATTTACTAGCACGATGTAACCAGTTCAACCATGAGGGGAATGTTGAGGCAATCTATGGTCCGGAGTGACCATGAATTTTGATGTTTGGGCAAAGGATTTAAGTTAGGTTTACCCCTGTGTATTTGATATGTGTATGTGAGTGTGCAGGTTGTGCAGGTTTGCACATATTGACTTGGCTGGACGGCTTCGGTACGGTGAAGGGTGGCATGGAAACAAGCTGGAGGTTTGTGTGCACCCGAGGGACCTTGGTATAGCAGGGACGATGAGCTGAGGGGCGCGGACTTCGAGGCACGCGTGAAGGATGGCATGGAGGCAAGCTGGAGGCTTGCGTGCATCCGAGGGACGGGAGCCGAAGATGAAGAGGGCGCGAAGGCAATAGTCGAGGTTGTTGATGAGGAGTCAGCTGAGTCGTGAGGGTACGAGTGCTGAGTGATTGTACTCGGGAAATCCTAGGGTTCGAGTGCTGAGAGAAGTGTACTCGGGAAGGGAAACCTTAGGTGTGTGAGTGGACCAGTCGACTGATAAAACTCACAGAAAGTTTTAGACTGGTAAAGTCAAAAAACTAGCCGTTACAGCTAGCCATTGGACTGTTGTTTGGCTGGCACCAGTCGACTGCTCCAGGGCAGTCGACTAGTGGCGAGAGTTTCAGCCTTAGTTCTATTTAAGAAGACTTCGTGTTGGCTGAAAGGTTTGACGAATTTGGCTTTGGTTAAGAGCCAAATAGTAGTCTTGGTGCTCAGATATTGTCGAGGTGTTGTGGCGAGGTTTCTCCACCCACAAGGAGCGACAAGGGCTAGCCCGAGGTCATCCGGGGAGTGATCCACCGAAGGATTCTTAGATTAGTCACCTCTTGGAGGTGGATACCAAGTAAATCGGTATTGTTAGCATTGTTTAGTTGTTAGTTTTACTTTATTGTATTTCCGCTTGCGCAACTAACAACGTAGGTAGAAGAACGAATCGAAGAATTGCTACTCACCCCCCCCCCCCTCTAGCAAATGGCTTACTGAGACAACACAACTAACTTATTAAGATATCTATAGAAGTTTAAATGGTACCCAGGATGAACACTCGTATTATCCAATTTATAGAATATGTACATTATAGTAATCAGTAAATCAACCGCGACAGAAAAAAAAACCCAACAAATACAACTTTGTCGTGAATGATGCGTGAGTCTACTCCCAACGAACTAAAGAACTGACTTCAGACTAGAACACAAAACGTAGAACAACGTGTCAAAAGCATACTGAAGCGCTCAATTTGCTGCTGCGGTGTCATATGATTTGGAGGAAGAAGCCCGCGAAGATCCAGGCGATCCCTCTCAGTCATTGAGAAAGCCGTGCCCTGACGAGTATCAAATAAGTCAACAACCAACTCACTCCAATCAAAGCACAAGAAATTCAAACAGTCACTTGAAGGTCCTGATGGGCGATTGAGTACCTTGTTGAACCAGGGATCGTGAAGGATGTCGAGGCTCCGCTTATGGACGATGGTGGGGCGAGATCCCTCGCAGGTGGTGAAGGACCTCGATGGATCACCCGCAGCTAGAAGCTTCATCCGCTGAAGGATCTGAGAGGAGGACGAGGGCTTCCGGAAGAGCCGCGACAGAGAGGAGGAGAGAGCCATCACCGACGAGATCTCCGGAGGAAAATGGACTTAGGCTCGGCGAAGGAGCGCTGAGATCGTTCGCTAGATATTTAAAACAAATAATTAAAGAGAAAATTATATTTTTATTTTATAAAGCGAAAAAATATTTATTTAATATTTAGTCATTAAGGAAATTAGACAGATATTTTTTTTATTAAGCAATTCATTGGAGAGGGACAAGCTTAAAATTTCGAAATTCTTAAAAATTATATTTAATTTTTAAATTTTTCAAAAGTCATATTTATTTTTCATTTTATTCCTTCCGCTCAAGGACACGGGAGTAGGAACGCCCCTTGAAATTTGAAAAAAAAAATAATATATTGGAAAAAATCGAAAACGGTTTAGTTATGAAATCTAAAATTTTCTGAACTTTTATTTTTTTTTTCAAAAAGTCCAATTTATGCATGTCTTCTACCTTCTTTCGTATTTTATTCTTCTCATGATCCTAATTTTATCCTCAAAATCTTCTACCACACATTACTACCACTGTCATCTACGCCAATGTCACTGTCAACGTACACTATCGTTATCATTGCTACAGTCATTTTGTGCTAGCGCCATTGGCGTCGCTTCATCAACGCTTTACAACAAATAACTTTTGATTAAGATGAAGTTTTTATTCTTGATCTTTTTTAATTATCGATTCAAGTATTGAAAAAATATATAATGTTAATTGTTCATAAATTCATGTTTTTGTTTACTAAGAGAGTATGTTAATATTGAGGCCTTTCATGCATCTGATGTTTATTTATTACACAAAGTTGATCAATTTCATTAATGGTCATTCAATTGAATCATATCATTTATTATATGGATAGACTCATCATATAATTTACATAAATATCTTATAATAACCACATGCATAGGAAGAAATAAAGACAATAGTTAAAATTGGATAGTTATATATGACTTAGAAAAATATGTCTTCGTAACGTAAACAATTTACTTTGTAACTCTACCAATATGTATATAAAATAAGAAATCATTAACTTTCAAATCAGTTCTATCAATTACATTTTTTTTTTTTGAATTGTTGGAAAAGGATAGTCATTAAATTAGCCAATTAGGTGATTATGTTTCTAAAGTATTATATTGATGATAAATTAGGTGAAATAGTAATGTTGAGGTATTTTCAAAAAATATGAGATTGACATACTTTAAACAGGGCATCTCCCCCTCCACCACCACCTCCTAATGTTGACTCGAATGAGTATCCTAGTGATCCTGGACTAAGAAAAAACATCCTTGAATATATAATGTGAAGGAAAGGGAGATTATTTGATGTTACTATTTGCAAAAAGGTTCATTTTAGTCTAAGAATCATGAATTTCCTATTAGGGTTACAAGGTTGTAAATAAAGTCCCACATTAAAAATACACGGGAAAGATCATAGGCTTATAAGGGAAAAGACGTCTCCATTGGTATGAGGTCTTTTGAGTAGAGCTCAAAAATAAAACCATGAGGTTTAGGCCCAAAGTGGACAATATCATATCATTGTGGAGATATCTAAATTTCTTCAGTCCTAACAATTAATATCAGAGTCCAGACTGTCAGAAAGTTTAATCGCCGATTATACACAAGATCTATGGTTTAATCGAGTCATATGAGTAGAATATTAACCTCGAATAAAAGAAGTGGAGCAACTCTTGTAATTCGGATCAAGAGGCCCAGACATCAAACGGAGAAGCTCTAGGCAAGGAAGACCTAGTAAGTCAGTTGGACTGAGGGTCAAGGAAGTTCTAGTAAGTCGGTTGGACCGAGGGACAGGAAGACCTAGTGGGTAGAGAATCGGACGTCAAACGGATAAGCTTTCTGCTTGAAGGAGAGACCTATGGTCCTTCATTTGAAGGGGGATTGTTGGGGTTACAAAGTTACAAACAAAGTCCCACGTTCAAAATATATGGGAAAGATCATAGGCTCATAAAGGAAAAAAGATATCTTCATTGGTATGAAGTCTTTTTGAGTAGCGCCCAAAAGCTCATAAAGGAAAAAAGATATCTTTATTGGTATGAAGTCTTTTTGATTAGCGCCCAAAAATAAAATCATGAGAGCTTAGGTTCAAAGTGGACAATATCATATCATTGTGGAGATATCTAATTCTTTCGATCCTAACATTTCCTTAGTGTTCTTGTCTAAGGGAGAAAGGAAGGTTTCGAGCTATATGACTAATTGGCTAGAGTACACCTGACCTTCTATCTTTATTGCTATTTATTTAAAGTGGATCATGGTGGTCAAAATGATGATAATTCTTTTGTTATTGAGAGATTTAAAAATAGAGAAGAAGAAAAACTTCATAATATGTTGAAAATCATAGCAACATTCACAACATGTGTATGATAGTCGGTGATGACTTAATGAATAAAAGAATATATTAAAACTTATTTGGTCAATCAGTCTAGTTAGATAACTATCGATTATCTTGCTCATTTGACAACATCAATTGATTGCATAAGATTTTTTGTGTGTCAAAGATGATCATTTCATGGTCACGATGAATCCACAAACTCACTCAATCATGATAATTTTCTTAAATTGATAAGATTTCTTATCGACCATAATAATAAAATCAATAGACTTGCACTAAATAATGTTTTCTCAAACCTCAAACTAACATCGTCTGATATTAAATGAGATATTATCATATTCATTGCCTATTTAACCACTAATTTTATTCTTGGGAATCCTAGTGATGAATTATTTACTATATTGGTTGATGAGGCTCGTGATATATCTGTTAAAAAGTAAATGACAGTTGTTTTACAGTTTGTAAATGAAAGGGAAATATTGTTGAATGTCTTTTAGGCATTGTACATATAAGCAACACTACTATCTTATCACTTAAGATTGTTATTGATTCTTTGTTATGCCAACATGGATTATTTATATCTAATTTGTGAGGGTAAGAATATGATGAAGCTAGCAATATGAGAAGAGAGTTCAATAACATAAAAAAGCTTAATTATAATGGAGAATAAGTTTGTTTATTATGTTTATTGTTTTAATCATCAACTATAACTTACACTTGTAGCTGTTACTGAAAATCACATGAGGATTTCTACCTTTTATATGGTTGCATAGTTGGACAATATTGTTGAAGCGTTCTGCAAGTAAAGAGATATACTTCACAGAAACAATTTTAAAATGTTATAAAGCCTTCCACCATGTTTGGAAAGGAAGGAATTGGAATTCCTTTGGGAATTGGAATTCAATTACATCGTTTGGTAGTAATTTTCAGGAAGGAATTGCTAAGGAATTGAATTCCAATTCCTTTCAAACCCCTTAAAATAAATCACACCTAAACACATGTGATTTGTGAAAGGAATTGAATTCCTTTCACTTAAACAAATTAAATTACCAAATCACCCCCTCACAAAACAAATCAAAGTTGCTCCGGCTCCATCCTCGCAGGATAAAATCGTAAAAGTATAATAATTGAATTGAATTCAATTCTGTTTTTACAATTCATTCCAAACATGGGAATTGGAATTCAATTCCGGTCGGAATTCAATTCCAACCCAATTCCTTACTTAGAGGGTTTCCAAACAGGGTGTTCATGTTTGCAACTTGTTAGTTCATAGTTTCTTATTATGTGATTACTTTTTGATTTCTCCTTGCCTTGATGTCGTAAGTTTGTGAAGAGCATGAGTTAAGGTTTTGGTGGTGGAGACTGGGAACTGAAGAACTTTCTGCAATACAAACCTTGGGAGATCGTCTACTTGTGTTTAATTCTTCAGATTTGTGCAGTGGTCTCTCTAAACACTAGTCTTAACAGGCGATCAATATTTTGTTTGTCATTTTTTTCTCCACTAATTTCCAGAATAAATTTACTATTTTTTAGTCACTAATAAGTAATTACATTAATCTTTGTAGTGATTTCTTAACTTAGACTCAATTAAATATAATGTTTCATTAACGAACTTCTTGTGCCTTCTAAAAAAGCAATACGCACACATTAAACACTTTTAAAGGTTGTTATATTTGCATTAAACATAGAAAAAAGAGATTTAATATTAATATTTGATTCTCAAGACGTTGTGCTTTGTGATATATATTTTTGAATGTAAACATATATATATAATAGTAGTTTTTGTGATTTGTTAGAGACATTCTTCTATGTCATCTTCCTTTGAAATTTTACTAATAAGTTGAACTTAAATTAAGTTTTAGAATTAATTGCAGGAATGATCACCTTGGATATGATATATCTTTCTAGATTGGCATAATAATGCAATAGGAAGGATGAGTTTGTTGTTAACTTGTTTTATCCTTGAGATTTTGGCAGGCACGTTAGATTGAAATTTCTCTACTAGATATTCTTTAAAAAAAACAAAAAAGTTGATCATGACTCTTATTTCATTAGCTTTGTCACTCTAATTCTCTTAAGGAATAGTTATTACAAATCCAAATTTTAGTGATTTTTAGATATATAACTTGGCACGAGGAACATCATTCTCCTTTCGTAAATTGAATTTGTCTTATGTCATAGACTATTATTGCTATCATATATCCTTCAAATAGAAAACATGCGTTCTAATTCTCATTACTATTTATTCAATTTCTTCTTTACATATCTTGAATTATTTCACTCTGATGGATTCTAGAGATTGGATGAGTGATCCAACCAAAAAATCAAAGAATATATTCGGGGGGTTAATGCGTTTCTTAAATTCGCATTTCAAAAATTAGAAGTTCATGGAAAAATCTTTTGTCCTTGCAAAAAGTGTGCCAACACTCACCTTCATAGTAGAACTAGTGTCTATTTACATCTAACTGATCCACACTGAGGGTTTCTTCGAGGGTATAGACAATGGATTTTCCATGGTGAAAGGCCTACGATACCTTCAAATAGACCATTTGAAGAGTCTAGAGAAATAGAGCATGACATGGAAGGACTACTTGAAGATGCTTTTGCAATGCATCCCATGGAAGAAGAAACCTACGATAATAATGAAGAAAGGAACCCACAACAAGGAGAAGAATATGCTGACAAATTTTATTAATTGCTTAAAGAGAATGAGCAAATGTTTTACCCAAATTGTAAGAGGTTTACCAAGTTATCTTTATTGGTGCATTTGTACCACTTAAAGTGTCTTCATGTTGGAGTGACAAATAATTCTCTGTGTTATTAGAATTATCGAGAGATGCTTTACTAGAAGGAAATGTCTTGCCCGAGTCATACTGTGAGACGATGAAGATAATTTCAAGATTGGGTGCGTCAAATACAACTCAAATACTTCGCTCACGTCTACCGTCGAATAATACACTTTCTCACTGGCTCCTTACTTTATTTCGAGCCTCGAATACTTTATCACTGGCTCGGCTCCTTACTTGAATTTCGAGCCAAACTTTAAGTAAATCTGGTGAAGCAAATTGGATCTCGTTCGGGACCACGTCACTATCGTTCGTCCGTTCGGGACGAAGAGTTTAGTTTTGATCTTAAGTTAGAGTTCGAAATCTGATTTCGTTCGGGACAAAGAATGAGTCTCTTCAGTTCGAGTTGCATGTCTTACGAAAATTCTATCTTTCAGTTGAAATCGTTCACGTGCGGCACGGCCCGTCTTCTCCTTATATTGTTCGGGACATGCTAAAATAGAGTACGAGATATGAGAAGATTCATGCTTGTCCTAATGACTGTGTATTGTTTTGGGACAACTATAACAAAAATGAAGTATATCCATAGTGTGGTGAGTCAAGGTGGAAATCAAAAAAATGAGGAAATGCAAGCAAATAATAAACTGAAGAAAGTACAAGCAAAGATCCTTCGATGGTTTCCATTGAAGCCAAGACTACAAAGGCTATTCAAATCCTCTAAAACTACTAATTTGATGAGATGACATTCAGAGGGTAGAACAAATTGGATGGTTTATTGGTGCAAGATGCATCAGTGATGTCCTCTGAGTGTTTCAATGTTTAACAATATGCTTAAGTTAGTGATACATTGAACAAAAGAAGGGGAGACAAGTAAACTGGACCAAAGTGTAGGAAAGTCCTAGTTAACCTAGGCAATAAGTCCTGATTCGAGGAATTGGACAATAAGTCCTGGCTGAGGGCTGGGCATCGAAGACCTGATCGGAAGTTGGTCAATAAGTCCTGGTCGCGGACTGGGCACGAAGACCTGATCCAGAGGATTAGGCAAAAGTCTAACCGGAGGAGCTGGTTGGCAAAAAGGTAAACTCTCCTGAGAGGAGTAGGCGAGGACACGCTCCCCGGAAGAGGGAATAATAGGCGCCGGTTTGACCTAGGGTTCCATTTTGGAAGCCCAAAGTCAGAACCAAGACAGCTCAGACTGTTAATTGTGCTTAACTTGTATATCATTTATGTATTATTTGTGTTTGGAACTAACCCTGGTTGCAGGAAACAAGGAGCTGCAGTTTTCTACCTCCCAGGCGCCTGAGAGGGCTCAGGCGTCCGAGAAGGGTGGGGCGCCTGTATTGATACAGGTGCCCCAAAGCCCTAGTTTCTGCTTTCGGCCGCGACGCTGAGCTGGCAGGTTGCCACGTCAGCAATGAGGCGCTCGAGAGCAATTAGGCGCCCCAGCTCATTCAGGCACCCAGGATGGGTGGATGAGCGTTGGCCGAGTCGCGGATAAGCTCGCGCATTTTCCGACCACGTGTCAGGCGCCCTAAGCCATTCAGGAGCCCAAGACATGAGTATATAAAAGGGGTTCAACCCCTTAACTCAAATCACCAATTCCAAGATCATTCTGAGCATTCTGAGCGGAAGAAAAGCGCTAACGACGAAGCTCTGTGACCAAGGAAGCTCCGGGAGAAAGTGTGCGGCACTTCGGAGTTCCAGATCGGCCAAGTCTTCGACTCTTTTGTTTGGTTTGATTTACTTTCCGCACTTAATTTCTTTAATAATTTTTTATTGTAAATCTTGCACTATAAGACGAGTTTCTCCGCCTCTGGAAAGTCCGGAAAGGAGACCATTAGTGGACGGACGTTTCCCATGCTTAGGCCTTGGACGTACTGACCCCGGGGGGTTGGGAACCAAGTAAAAAATCTCGTATGTATTCTGTCGTTTATTTTTTTGTTCGTTATTATTTTCGTTGCGTACTAACTCTGTATCTAGAACGAACAATCGAAAGATACGGTTTACGCAGAAATTTTTACAAGTCGATGTTCACCCCCTCTATCGACAGCACCGGTCCCCACAAATGGTATCAAAGCAAGGTTGTTCTTCACCGGACTAACAGCCAACGGAGCAAAGACGCCAGGAGTTGAGGGGGAGCTCAACGGTGAATCAGGTATACTTTTTAATTATGGCAAATTTCATTTTACATGTTTTAAGTGCAGGGAGAGAGGACACTATAAAAATCAGTGTCTTAATCGTAAGACTCGATCTTCACCACCGGCGCAAAGGAGGTACCAACGCCAGGAGTCCGGAAGGACAAGAGCCACGTACAGTGCTTCAGATGTCAAAAGCACGGACACTACAAGAATCAGTGTCCGTCCAAGGTTCGAAAAGTTTACGTTTGTAAAGATTTTCAAATTTCTGCACAGTCATATGATAATTTAGATAAGTTAGATAATTTTTCTAAAAAATTAGACTTTTTGTATAGTCAAATTAATATTTTGCATAACCAATTACCAAATGTAGATAATATTAAAATATCAGAAATTAACCTTTCAATTTTTAATATCAATGCAATAATTTTTAGAATTAATTCTAATATTTTATCTGATAATGCTGATAAGGATAATGATAATACCGTTGATAACTCTAAAGATAATGATGAAATTATAGGTAATAATTCTTTAATTTCTAATATTTCTGAAAATGTTAAGAATGACAATATTAGTAACGATAATTTTAAGGATAATAATGAAATTATTATTAATTCTGATATTTTTGAAATTATTTCTGAGGATATTAAAGATAATTCTGAGAATTTTAAAGACAATTTTGAGGATATCAAAGATAATTCTGAGGATATTGAAGACAAAACCTCTTTAGATAGTGATTTAATTATTAATTTCTAAGATAATCTTGAAGATAATTATAAAACACTAATTAATAGTCCTGAAAACTATTCTACTTACTATGAAGATGTAGAAGGATATAACTTTGATGATGAGGATGCGGAGGAAAATGAATTTTCTAGCTACAGTTAATAAAATTTACAAAAATTCAAACCAAGCAGAATTATTAGAAAAACTTGAAAAATTAAATGAAAATGAAATAGTAGATAAATCAGACATTTTTTAAATAATGAAAATGATACAATTAAACCCACAACTATTAGTTAACTCAGAAATTTTGAAACTTAAATCTTAATTAATTTAACTTCAATTAATTCTTAATTAACTTTAATCCAATTAATCCTTAATTATTTTAATCCAATTAATTTAACTTCAATTAATTCTTAATTAACTTTAATCGAATTAATCCTTAATTACTTTAATCCAATTAATTTTTAATTAATTTAACTTCAATTAATTCTTAATTAACTTTAATCCAATTAATTCTTAATTACTTTAATCTAATTAATTCTTAATTAATTTAACTTCAATTAATTCTTAATTAACTTTAATCCAATTAATTCAAATTAATTTAAATCAAACTAATTCTTAATTAATTTAACTTCAATTAAATTCTTAATTAACTTTAATCCAATTAATCCTTAAATTTAAAACTAATTAATTCTTAATTAATTTAACTTCAATTAATCCTTAATCAACTTAAATCTAATTATTCCTTAAATAATTTTAATCCCAAATTAAACCTTAATAACTTAAACTCAAATTAAATAAAATCTTATCTAATTACAACAATCAATTTAATAAAATTAAATATGTCAAAGTGGGTTGACACATTCGCGGGTTCACACGGTATGTATCAAATCGAGAATTTGATACATTATTATAAACTTAATTAAAAATGTTTTGACTTGATTGAATCATGCATAAATGTCATGCTCATGCATTTGCTAAATTTTTTTTAACAATATATGTCATGACATTCATGTTTAAATTTCTGCATGATTTAGAGCGGTTAATTAAGGATAAAGGACTTATTTGAAACTTGAACAACATAGTATTAGGTGGAGGTGAGATGATAGTGCGTTAGGGAAGCCCTTCTAAAAAGTCGAAGTGGGAGTTTTTATATATTATAGATTTTCAAAATTATAGATTTTCAAAATTATATCTTTTTGAAAAAGTATTTGACCTACACAATTAGACACAAGCCTTTTAGGACAACACTAGAGTTTCTTAAAACACTTAGATAGAGTCAGACGATGTCGGATATAGGGGGAGTTTTTTTTTGTTTATTTTTCAAAACTTTATGCTTTAAAATTTATTATCTCAAAATAAGGTTTTCAAAAATTATTTCAAAAACCATGCTATATCACTATCATTTCAAAGTGTTTTTCGAAAACTGTGCTTTAAAACACCTTATCATTTCAAAATATGGTTTCAAAAATGTCTCAAACACTTATTACAAAATATCTTTTTTTGCTTTAAAAAAATTATCCTCAGTTCAGAATGCACTTTTTTATATACCCTTCAAAAGTTTTTTTTGGTTTTGAAACTTATTAGATAATTCTTGTGATTTGAATCAAACCTTAAGACTCAGAGGAAGATCGTTTGTAGTCAACAAGCTTCCTAGGACTGGGTCAAGTTTATGGGGACGTCAAATTAAAAGAATTATTGAACATTCTCAAAATAATATGTTTTCATGCACTGTATTTTTAAAATCCTTTTAAAAACATAAGTAATTATTCTTTCAAAATACTATTGTTTTAAATCATTTTTCTTCTTCACCTTCAAAACTTTTTTTTGGCTTATAAATTTTTTTACATTTGGAAATAATACTTACTTTAATTGGAGAATTTCCAGGATACTTAGGGAAATGTCCTCGTAGTTAACAAGGTTTCCTAGGATTGTGTCAGACTGGAAAAGAAACCAAGTCAAATAAAGTATTATGTTTTCAAGATAATATTAAAATTTTCTTAATATATTATGTACAAAATATTTTTCAAAAGTATTTGTATGTTTCAAAAAGGTGCATAATATCTTTTCAAAGGTACTTGTACTTTTCAAAAAGTTCATAATATTTTTCAAAAGTACTTGTATTTTTCAAAAAGTTCATAATATTTTTCAAAAGTACTTGCATTTTTCAAAAAGTTCAATATATTTTTCAAAAGTACTAATATTTTTCTAAAGTGCAAAATATGTTTTTCAAGGTACAAATCTTTTTTCCACAATATTTTTTTTTCAAAATACTAAGCACAATATTTTTTAAGTACAAATTTCCTTCAAAGTACTAATACTTTTCTAAATGCACTATATTTCTCAGAAATTTTTTTAAAAAGTGCATAATTTTTTTTACATCGTTTATGACTGCAAGTTTTTTTTAAATCTTTCCCAATTGAAAATTCTTCTAAAGCAATATTTTTCTAAGTGGAAAATTTTCTAAGTTCAAAATATTTTCTAAAAGTTCAGAATATTTTTTGCACAATACTTTTCAAAAGTCCAATTTATTTTGGTGCAATTTAAGTATTTAGTCTCTTTTACTAGTACTGAGTTTTTTTAAAACAAAAAGGAAAGAATTTCAAATTTTGTTTTATCAAAAAAAAGATATGCTTTCAAAAGATTAATACTTTCAAAAGGAATTTTTTAAAAAAAATTCATTGTTGGTGCAAGCTTCTTTTTTTTTTGCCATTTTTTGATGTATGACAAAGGGGGAGAGTGAGCGTAAGTTAGAATGTTTTTTCTCCCAAAGGAATAGAGAGCTGAAATTAGAAATTTTTTACAATGTAAATCAAAGTGTTTTTCCCAAGGATCAATTTTTGCATTTTATCCCAACTTAACCCTTTAATTCAGTCTAACTTAAGATATTGTCAAACATCAAAAAGTGAGAAATTGTTGGTGCAAGATGCATCAGTGATGTCCTCCTCTGAGTGTTTCAATGTTTAACAATATGCTTAAGTTAGTGATACATTGAACAAAAGAAGGGGAGGCAAGTAAACTGGACGAAAGTGAAGGAAAGTCCTAGTTAACCTAGGTAATAAGTCCTGATTCGAGGAATTGGGCAATAAGTCCTGGCTGAGGGCTGGGCACCGAAGACTTGACCGGAGGTTGGGCAATAAGTCCTGGTCACGGACTGGGCACGAAGACCTGATCCGGAGGATTGGGCAAAAGTCCAACCAGAGGAGCTGGTTGGCAAAAAGGTAAACTCTCCTGAGACGAGTAGGCGAAGATGCGTTCCCCGGAAGAGGGAATAGTAGGCGCCGGTTCAACCTAGGGTTCCATTTTGGAAGCTCAAAGTCAGAACCAAGACAGCTCAGGCTATTAATTGTGCTTAACTTGTATATCATTTATGTATTATTTGTGTTTGGAACTAACCCTGGTTGCAGGAAACAAGGAGCTGCAGTTCTACTTTCGGCGCCCGAGAAGGGTGAGGCGCCTGTATTGATACATGCACCCAAAGCCCTGGTTTCTGCTTTCGGCCGCGATGCTGAGCTGGCAGGTTGCCACATCAACAATGAGGCGCCCGATAGCAGTCAGGCGCCCAGGATGGGTGGATGAGCATTGGCCGAGTCGCGGATAAGTTCGCGCATTTTCCGGCCACGTGTCAGGCGCCCTAAGCCATTCAAGCGCCCAAGACATGAGTATATAAAAGGGGTTCGACCCCTCAACTCAAATCACCAATTTCGAGATTTCTAAGCATTCTGAGTAGAAGAAAAGCGCTAACGACGAAGCTTTGCGACCAAGGAAGCTCCGGGAGGAAGTGCGCGACACTTCGGTGTTCCAGATCGGCCGAGTCTTCGACTCTTTTGTTTGGTTTGATTTACTTTCTACATGTAATTTCTTTAATAATTTTTTATTGTAAATCTTGCACTGTAAGACGGGTTTCTCCGCCTCCGGAAAGTCCGGAAAGGAGACCATTAGTGGACGGGCATTTCCCATGCTTAGGCCTTGGACGTACTGACCCTAGGGGGTTGGGAAGCAAGTTAAAAATCCCGTGTGCATTCTGTAGTTTGTTTTTTTTGTTCATTATTATTTCCGCTGCGTACTAACTCTGTATCTAGTGTTGAGGCAATCTATGGTCCGGAGTGACCATGAGTTTTGATGTTTGGGCAAAGGGTTTAAGTTAGGTTTTCCCTTGTGATCTAATATGTGTATGTTGAGTGTGCATGATGTATAGGTTACACATATGGACTTAGCTGGATGGCTTCGATATGGTGAAGGGTTGCATGGAGACAAGCTGGAGGCTTGTGTGCACCCGAGGGACCTTGGTATAGCAGGGATGATGAGCCGAGGGGCATGGATTTCGAGGCATACGTGAAGGATGACATGGAGACAAGCTGGAGGTTTATGTACATCCGAGGGACGAGGGCCGAAGATGAAGAGGGCGCGAAGGCAATAGTCAAAGATGCTGGTGAAGAGTCAGCAAAGTCAAGAAGGGACAAGAGCCGAGGGAGGAGGACTCTAAGGGCAAGCCGGGAAGTGGACTTCAAGGGCACACATGAAGGGTGGCATGGAGGCAAGCCAAGGGACGACTTATGTGCGCATCCGAGGGACAATAGCCGGTGGAAGAGGACTTCAAGGGTCAAGCCAAGGGAGTGTACCTGAAGGCACGTGTCGACGAGGGTCGTGAGAGTGAGTAGGAGTGTGTTTGTAAGTTGGGCAGTCGACTGGGAATATAATAGTCGACTGTCAGCGAACACAGAAACTCACAGAAGAGTTTTGACCCTGGACCAGTCGACTGCCCTGGGGGCAGTCGACTGGTAGCACCCAGAATTTGAACGTTGTGTGTCAACGGTCAAATCTGAGTGGGGGCAGTCGACTGCCCTGGGAGCAGTCGACTGCCAGCGGGTTTTCCAGCCTGAGTTCTATTTAAAGAGAACTCGGTTTGGGCTGGGGTCTTTGGCGAAATCTGCTTAGGTAGAGTAGATTAGTAGCCTTTGGTGCTCAGATATTGTCGAGGTATTGTGGCGAGGTTTCTCCACCCACAAGGAGCGACAAGGGCTAGCCGGAGGTTATCCAGGGAGTGATCCACTGAAGGATTCTTGGATTAGTCACCCTTAGGGGTGGATACCAAGTAAATCTTCCTTGTTAGCATTGTTCTTTGTTGTTAATTTCATTTTTATTGTATATTCCACTTGTGCAACTAACCGTGTAGGAAGAAAGAGTTCGAAAAGTGCTATTCACCCCCTCTAGCAACCGACATTGATCTAACAAGTGGAATCAGAGCGAAGGACCGCTCTTGATTGGACTAACCGCCAAAGGAGTAAAGAAAGCTAGAGGAAGAGCATGGAAGACAAATTTGGGGATGATATCTACACTCCACCGCCCTACGACCATGAAAATTTCACATATTGGAAGACAAGAATAGAGGCATGGTTCGGAATGGAGTGGGACCTTAGGATTTCGCTTGAAGAGCCCTTCGAGATTCTAAAGGATAAGCACAGGAAGAAGCTTAGACCTAGATATTGGAATCAAGAACAACAAAATCAATCCAAGGCAAACGAAAAGGTAATTGCAACTTTAGTTAACATTTTACCTACTAATGTGTTAAGTGGTGTAGGAAAATATTCAAATGCACATGAGCTATGGAAAAATGTGGTAGAAATCCATGAAAATCCTACACGAGTCCAACTAATAAAAGATTCCAATGAAGTAAGCTTAATGGTCCAAGAAGAGGAGAAGGACCAATCGGATGAGGAGAGGAGTTCAACATCCGAAGAGGAGAAAAAGGAAGAAGAATCATCAACCTCCTCAAGTGAAGTGGCACAAGAAGATAAGAGACAATCTCCAATGTCGGAACAAGAGGAAGCATCCACTTCATCCAAGGTTGAAGAAGAATTCAACCTAGCCTCCACCTCCACCAAAGCAAAGAAAAAGGACCATATCACATGCTTTGGGTGCAATGAAAAAGGACACTACAAGGATAAGTGTCCAAATGGTAAGAAAAAGAAGGTACACTCATTTCAATTCCGGTTAAATCTAACATGAGTTGTAGAAATAGAGAAGCCCAAGAAAAGAAAAAGAAAATCCGATGCTTCACATGTAGAGAGCTAGGGCATTATCACACTAAATGCCCTAGAAAAGGTGAGCTGAAGAAAATGGAGCATCTAAGAAGATGGGAGAAGGAAGAAAAAAAGAAGAGAAACCCACGTCAAGGAGGAACTCCAAAAGTAAGGAAAGTAATTCCTAACCTTAAGTTAAAATGTAATTCAAATTCAAGTTTCTCCATGCATATTAAAAATAGTGTTAATCATTCTTCCATGCATGCTAGGATTAATGAAAATTGCTTGATGGTGCATAATTTTGGATTCAAATACAATGATAGGAGTAGGGTTAACAAGGTAGATCAGAACCCTAGGAAAAGCATGCATCATGAAAAGTCCAAGACCTTAGGATCTAAGGATCAAGGCATTAAACCCAAGAAAGGGAGACACATGCCTAGGAAAATGAGTAGGTCTAGGAATGTCCAAAGTGGACATATGAACTCCAAGGTTAAAAGTCTAGAAAGGGAAAATCAAGCCTTGAGGGCAAGGCTTGATAAACTAGAAAAGACCCTAGAAAGATTCAAGGTTGGATATAAGGGTTTAGACATGGTGTTGGGTAGTTTAAAACCCAACTATGATAGGTCGGGTTTGGGATACCGGCCTAGAGTCTCCAATGACAACAAACAGAAGTATGCTGGGGAAGCATACAATTATGGCGAGAATGAGAAGTCCAAGGATGACAAGGGGGTGCCATCAAAAGGTAAAAAGGATGACTTAACCAAGGACAAGGTGTCCAAGGTTAAGAATGTTAGAGTTATAGGCCAAGAATCATCGGGAGCTCACCAGTGTGGTCTAGTGTGGATTGAGTCACCTAGGGAGGTGGCTAGGGCTAAAAGCTCAAGGGGGAGCTCTAGGAGCCTTTGGGGTCCATGGTAAATGGATCTCAAGAGATTTTCTCCTAGGAAATTTAGATGAAATGTGTCAAAAGGGTTGGAAGACTTGGGTAAGTCTTAATCCTAGGGAATTGGCACATTAAAATGGAGTTTTAGGGAGAAAAGGAGGAAAATAGGAGTATATTTGATAAAATTAAGGTTTAATGGGTAAATACCATATAATTCAATGCTAGAAATGTATTATGGTCAGAAATGAGAAGATATATCAAGGAGAGGCCTAAATTAGGACTTTTGGGATGAGTTTAAATGATACATTTTAGGAGAAGTTGAGTTTTGTGTCAATCTTGGGATTTGGAGTACATTTATTTGGAAATATATTTTTCCCAATTAGGCATAGGCTCTACAAATCTCTCCACGAAATTTCAGAATTTTTAGAGATTTGTGGAATTATTTAGGCATTACTGAAATTGGGCTGAAAAACCTGAAATTCAGGTATCAGTCGACTGCCTTGGGGGGCAGCCGACTGATCTTAGCCCAGAAACCTTCTGTTCGTTTTGCCAGTCGATTGACCTGGGGGCAGTCGATTGATCCGAAGGTTTAGGTAGAAAAGGCTTATTAGATGATAATAAATTACAAAATTGGAAGCATAGGAAAGATTCACAAGAGTTTATGTCATGGTTTCATTGATTAAAACCTCATGACTTGCTTGTATTGGTTAAAAGGTCATAAATCGATATTGAATGATAAGGATATGGAAGTTTCCCATATGTATCTACGATTTAGAGATAAAAAGGAAAAATTGAGGACAATTCCATGTGTCAAAGTATACTGATAAGTTTCTCATATGTATCTAGGATTAAGAGATAAAAAAAGGGGGGAGATTTTCATCATATTGAGGATATGGAAAAGAAAGAATTGAGGACAATTTTTTGTGTAAATTGAGAATAGTTAGAGTTGACAAACACAAGGAATCATGAATAGATTTCCAAGTTGATACAAATGATCATTCTTGAGGAATATAGAGAATGTATCAAAAGTCAAGCACGTTGATATTTTTCATGGAACTATATTTTTCTAGGATAGGCTATATCCTAAGCAAATGTGCTTGCAAACTCTTAGATTGTTCAAGGTTTTGTTGAGTTCTTTTTGGCACTAGGGGTAAGGTTGCTTGGGGCAATTCTTTAATAGTGTCAAAGGGGAAAGAACTTGGGGTGTCAAGTTTGGTTTAACTTGATGAAAGGATGTATGGTGTTAAGTTGGGTAGAACTTAACCTAGGTAAATTGAAAATTGAGAAAAGACATAGGTTAAAGGGGAGGTTGCCTCTTGGTTTGCCTTAATTTTCATAGAAAATTTTTCAGTTTTGTGTCAAACTTGGGAATGGTGATAGATACATTGTGGAATGTATTTTTTTTCCAAGTAGGTATGGGTACCACAAACTTCTCCATAAAATTTAGGAATTTTTGGAGATTTGTGGAATTTCTGACGCATTTCTGAATGTGGCCTGAAAAACTGATTTTCAGAGTATCAGTCGACTGCCCTGGGGGGCAGTCGACTGGTCAGGGCTGGTGTGGGTATCTAGCAGCTGACTTGTGTCCAAATGATGTAAAACAAGTGTATGGAGGGTTAGTACACTGTGTTTAGGATCATTGGGGATTAAAAGATCCAATAATTGGAATATTGTTGGAGTCTTTTTGATGTTAGACAAAGGGGGAGAAGTGTTGGGTTTAATTTGGTAACCAAACACACCTTTGAGAAAAACCCTAGGTTTAGGGGAAGCTGAGATTAAGGGGGGAGCATGGTTGCTCCATTCTTGACGTAAGGGGAACCTGGGAGAGGTTCTTAAAAAGTCTTTGTAAGTCCAATGTAGAGGGAGCTTGAGAGAAGCTTTAAAAACCCCGTTTTGGTGAAAAATCCTAACTTGGACGGTTAGGTGTGGAAAATTCCTAACTTTGGGAAGTTAGGTGTGGAAATTCCTAACTTGGAGGGTTAGGTGTGGAAAATTCCTAATTTGGAGGGTTAGGTGTGGAAAATTCCTAACTTTGGGAAGTTAGGTGTGGAAATTCCTAACTTGGGAAGTTAGGTGTGTGAAAAGTCCTAACTTGGAGGGTTAGGTGTGGGATGCCTTGGGATAGAATCCATGATTGCATTGCATATGCATTGACGGTGTAAGTCCAAGATGAAGTCTTGGCAGTGTAAGTCCAAATGTTTGTATAGCATTGTTTTGGCTACTTATTACTATTTGTTTTTCCTAACTTAAACGTATTGTCAAACATCAAAAAGGGGGAGATTGTTAAGGCAATCTATGGTCCGGAGTGACCATGAGTTTTGATGTTTGGGCAAAGGGTTTAAGTTAGGTTTTCCCTTGTGATCTAATATGTGTATGTTGAGTGTGCAAGATGTACAGGTTACACATATAGACTTGGCTAGACGGCTTCGGTATGGTGAAGGGTTGCATGGAGACAAGCTGGAGGCTTGTGTGCACCCGAGAGACCTTGGTATAGCAGGGATGATGAGCCGAGGGGCATGGACTTCGAAGCGTACGTGAAGGATGACATGAAGACAAGCTGGAGAAGCTAAGGTTGCAAGACCAGTGCAATATAGATGGATGTATCCTATTGAAAGGTATGGACTATTCCTTTTGACCAACAAGAATATATAGATTCAAAACCTAGTAATGAGTTATCTTATGTGTTGCCTTCAGGTTTCTTCTAACATTGAAGTCATTTGTGCATAATAGAGCACATCCTGAAGGATCTATTGCAGAAGGTTACTTGGCTAATGAGTGTTTGACATTTTGCTCATAATATCTATCTGGGGTGATGACAAGGCTTACTAGACCTAGAAGAACTAATGATTAAATAGATTCAAGTTTAATAGATGATGGAACCTTTTTACATCCAATAGGGAGACCATTGGGATTGAAAAGACAACAAAAGTTCAAAGTAGCTAGGGAAACGAAAGAGAGTGAGCAGAAGTAAGCTTCACAAGATGGAGTTGTCGCAAGCTCATAGATATTGGCTTTTCAACCATGATGCGATAGCTTCATTTATAGAGTAAGGCATAAGTTTAATTTCATTTCTATAGTTTGAGAATTTTGTTAACTAAATAACTCTATTTTCATTGATTTCTAGAGAACACATTGCATTATTAAATAGACAATCTCGACGACGATTGTCTTCGGTTGAACTTGAGAAGCTTCATGTTAAAAAGTTCAATGATTGGTTTAAAGAGAGGGTAAGTAGAACGAAATTAGTTTCTTTTTTTCTAATTCTTTTATTAGTTATGACTAAGTTATGTTCCTAAAATATTTTAGATTCAACGATTGGATGAACAAAGGAGTGTACAAGTTACTGATGAGCTTAGGTGGTTAGCTCGTCGTCCATCAGATATGTCAAGGAGATTTTTTGGCTATGTCATCAATGGTTTTAGATTTCACACAAAGAAGAGAGAGAGATTGTTGAAAATGCAAAATAGTGGATAGTCGTGAAAACTAAGATTCATCCAATGAAATTAACTACTATGGCCAATTAACTGATATCATTCAATTGGATTGTTCTGGAAAATATAAAGTTGTTCTTTTCAAGTGTGATTGGGTAGATATCAATAGAGGTTGCAAGAAAAACAAGTTCGGGAGGACTCTTGTAAATTTTAAGTTTTTAAAGCATACTGGAAAAGATATTTATTATGACCCATATGTTTTTACATCACAAGCTAGGAAGGTGTTTTACGTCTGGGATGAAAGAAATAAGGATTGGCCTGTGGTTGAGAATGTAAAAGTGCGAGATACATATGATATGGGTGATGAGGACCTCAATGATATTGAGCCAATTAGTGAACAAACCACACATGATATAGATGAAGTAACTCAAAATGAGAATGATTGGCTTAGGAGAGAAGTTAATGATGACGATAAAGTGTTGGAAGTTGAGGATAATGCTATTGTTATTCATGATGATAGCAATTCTGATGATGATGTTAATCAAGAGGATTGTTTTTAATTGTAATTGATAATACTTTGCTACAATCTGGTGTTTTTTATGATCTGCACATTTTTTTTATTATTAACCTATTGTTATTTTGTATTTATCTTCTATGCAATCTTGTGTGAAAAATTCAATAGTGTGTTTTGCATTTGATGTTAGCTGCTAAATTTTGGGCTTTAGTTCTTTTTTTTTGTTGGTTTATGCTCACTATACTGCTATGCCTATGGTTGATTATATAATATTTTGATTTTAGTTTTTGAAAGAACATATTATAGGCTAGATGGGAAGACGAAGAAAATTAAATATTGTTAATCATAGTAAATATCTGAATTAAAAGAATGTTTCACAAAACAATGAAGAACCTTGGACTACTCTGAATTCTATCTTAAATCAAGTCCAATCAAGCCATAATGAAGGAACACATTGTGGTTTAACTTCTACAGAACATGTTATACATGAATTTGTTCAGTCTCACTCTGTTGCATCCAACATAGAAGCTCTTGAAGAAGGTATATATTTTGCTCTCATTTTTATTCATTTATGTATATATAACTTGTCTCATACTTATGTCTCTTTTTTTCAATTAGTTGTAGCACCACCTACAGCAACTAGAGGGCCTACAAAAATGTTAGTTGGGTGGGACATAGATCCTGAAGATTTTATTAGAGTTAAGTTAGATGAACTTGGTCGACCTATTGGTGAAGAAGCAAAGTCTCTTACTCGATTCATTGGAAGTGTAGTAAGAAGGCCCCAGTATGCCCCAATCAACTTTACAAATTGGAAATTAATGTCAAAGAATAGCAATTAATAACAAAGAGTAACAAAGAGGAGATGCTTAAAGTAATAGAGGTTCCATGATTGTTATTTTTCTTTTACCTATACATTCATAATTTGTGTTATGATTAAATTTATATTCATATTTTTTGGTATACATTTTTTATTGTTTAGAGTAAATTTGAGTTCGTCCCCCCTATAAATGATGTTATAAGGGAGATGTTGAAATCTAAGATGAATGATAAATGGAGGCAATGGAAGCATGATTTAAAGAGAGCATTTGACTTCAGTAAGTCAGAAGAAGAAATTTCTTTGACATTACCTGATGATCAAGTTGATCCAGATTAATACCATGCTTTAGTTCATCATTGATTTTCAGAAGAAAGGAAAGTAAGTTGTTTTTCATATATATGTATTTTATATAACATTATACATATATGTGACATTTTCTCCTAATGAATTCTTGCTTTGTACAGAAAGTAAGTAAAATTAATAAGCAAAACCGTGCTAAGCTTGAAGATACCCATTGTATGGGTACAAAAGTCTCCCAGTAGTGATTAATGAGAAGGTTTTTTTGCATGCATTGTTATTGAATTATATATTTTATGTGAAACTCACAAATTTATTTGGTTTTAGAAAAAGAAAAACAAAGGAGTGTTGCTTGAATGTCATGTGACATATATTGATACTCGAACTCATAAGAATAGAATAACTGTTAATGACAAAGCTACTGGTGTTATTATAAAATTTTATGTATATATATGTTTTGTTTCTACAACTATTTTGTTGATTTTTACTTTGTTGTATGTTACACTTATACAAGTATGACTTCTTTTTATATAAATGGTGTTTCAGGATGAAATTAAAAAACACGTACCTGGGGGTGAGACATCCTAAACATCTCAAAGCAAACAAGGTTACACATTTTTGAAGGACGACTAACTTTCAAAAATACAAGGACCTTAAAATGAAAAGAGCGGACGTGTGCGTTGTTTAGGCAAAATTCCATCAACCAAAAAGTCAAAAGCTTCATCATCTACAGACGCAATTTGCATGAAAAAATTAAGCAGATTAAGGGATTGTTAACAAATATGCTAAAATTAATGCAAAGTCATTTGCCAAAAAAAGATATGCAAAATATCTTACAACTTGTAATTGAACAGGTATGCTAAGACCTATATCTAATTGAAATATTCTATTCTTAAATATTATAAAAGATGAATGATTCAATTATTGAGTAGGATTTGAATGATCGGATAGTTGTGGTGGAGTAGATGGTAGAATTTTTTTCAATTATATGACCTTCTTCTATATTGTGGTCTTGTCATATTAGATTTTCATTGAATTCTTACTTTAGATTTTCTTGAAAATATCTTCATCCACAGTAAAGCTTGGGTTGATATTCAAAAGTCATTTTGTTTGTCGTGATATGTTAAACTGGATTTCATAGTGCTACAATACATGATCTAAAGTGTCTGAGACTTCATTATCTTAAGCATACTAAGTAAATCATTAATGCCTTAATGCTTTTGTGCCATGTATTATTTTATTCCTACCACATATATTTAAAATTTGTATGCTTTGTTTATAGCTTTCGGATGCTTCAAGTAAGCCAAATGATCAAAGCAATTCAAGATCTCAAATTTTCAATAATGAAGATCATGAATATAATATGTACTTAATTTGATTAATGTTCATTAAGATTGATATTAATTTTGTTAAATATATATACTGAGTTTGATTTTTTTTCCCTATCAAATTGTGTATAGTTGTTAGCTGTCAATTGGAGATGAGCAAGTCATCTGATATGTTGTTGGTACTTTGTAAGGCAGGATATATTGTTATCTTTCTCTATCGCAGATAAAATCTCGTTTTTCCTTCTTGTTTCCTCAGTAAAATATTCAATGATCATCTATCTCTCTTTGTGCATATATGTTTGTTTTATCTCCTCTCATATTGTTAAATTTAAGTTATTTGCGTGTGTATTTTGTTTCCTCTTATAGTGTTAAGTTCAATTTTGTTGACCAATTTTAGTTGATAGATGGTGATATTAAATTTAAGTGTGTGTGTGTATTTTGTCTTATCTCATATTGTTTATATCAAGTTGGACTAGTTCTAGTTGTTAGATGGTAATAATTGTTGTTTAGACAAGGCAATTTCTCTAGCCTAGCACAAAAACCAAAATCATAGTCACATTAATAATTTCTGGTTTCAGGGGCAGCTGTCAACCATATTGCAGATATCTTCCACAGAATTCATTTCTTGATTTTTTTGGAATTATAAAAGATTCAACCATTAAAGGTATGTGATTTAATAGTATGATAATATTGCTGAGTTACTAGTTTAGGTGACGTCCTTTACTGCAATTTACAATTAGTATGTTTCTTCATTAAGATTAATATTAATTTTGTTAAATATATACACTAATATTAATGCTTCATTATAATTTAATTTGTAGGTGATAACTAGAAATGAAGGTGCTTATCTTTATTAATTATTGGTGATTCGTGCCTATCTTGTTTTGGAATTATATTTTGTATGCACCATATATATTTACTTTATGGGAGCATAATATGTACTTCTTTAGATTTTCATGATTCCATTTGTTTGTAATATTGATACATATTACTTTATGACTTGTTTTACTTTTAATATAATTGGAGTCTTTTTTTAATATGATTGTTATTTATATATATATATATATATTAAATTCTAAATTCTAATTTTTTATACCAAAAAAAATCATTATAAGTATGCTCACCGAAGAGTTAAATTTAACAAAAGTGTGGTTATAATCTATACCCACAGAAAATTAAAAATCATGTCGTTATAAGCTAGAAAAAGGACCTTTTCTCTAAAGTAAATAGTGACAGAATTATTTCAGTGGGTAATTATCCGGTGATTATTTGTGACGATTTTTAGTTATGTCACTAAAACCTATAGTGACACAATGAAATCCGTAGGTATAAATCAAGACATTTTCTGACGGTAATGAGTACCGTTACTATATGTTATACTGACGGCAAAATAACCGTGGGTAAAGGCATAGTAAAAATGACGAAAGTAGGTGTCCATAGGTATAGGTTTTTGAGGTCTATACCCATGCTTTTCATGCTTTTACCTATAGTATTTTACCGTGGGTATATGACAATTTTCTTGTAGTGCAAGTCGGTGAGCAATTCAAGGAGGAGGCATCATATAGACTTCTTCTTGAATATTACCATTCAAGAAGGCATTCTTGACATCTGTCTGAGATATTTCCGTCAATGATAGAGGCAACAACAATTAACATACGAACTGTAGTCATTTTAGCAACAGGAGCAAAAGTTTCCTCATAATCCATATCATACTCCTAAGAATAACCTTTAGCAATAAGAAAAGCTTTGTACCGTTCGGCAGATCCATCAAATTTAGTTTTGATCTTATAAATCCAACAAGAACCAATGACACGTTTCCTTGGTGGCAGAGGTACCAAATCCCAAATATGGGTAAGATGCAAAGAATTAATTTCTCGTTCATAGCATTATGCCAAAGAGGGTTACAAATAACTTCTCTATAGGACAAAGGCTTAAAAAGATAATGAACAAAGGTAACAAAAGAAGCAAATGAACTATAATAACAAGAATAAGCAAAATCAAGTAGTTTAGTAGACTTACGAGGACATGTAGACCGACGAGTAGGATTATCCGCATAAAACATTTACAGGAGGAGGAGGAGGAGGAGACGTTTCGAGATTACTAGATTCAGTGAAGCTGTCATGAGGAAGAGTAACCGTGGGAGAGGCTTTATCGGTGTTGGTACTAAAGGGATCAATACGAATATAAGATCTACAGGAGCCATGTCATATGGTAGTGTTAGGACCAAAAGAATTTATATATCTCCACAATAACATGATATTGTCCACTTTGAACCTAAGGCTTTATAGTTTTACTTTTGGGCTCCCCCAAAAGGCCTTATACCAATGAAGATATGTTTCTCTTATAACCCCATGATCTTTTCCATGTGTTTTTAATGTGGAACTATATTTGCAACCTTGTAAACCCAACAATTCCCCCTAAAACAAAGGACCATAGGATCCCTAAAGCTGAAGTCTTTCTATTTAATATCCGATCCTCGACCTACCAGAACTTTCTGCCACTCGATCCACCCGACCTACTAGGACTTCATTGCCTAGCCGCAACTAGGACTTCTCTGTATGGTGTCTGATCCTCTTGATCAAGACACAGGAGCTCATACTTTCTTTGTTCAAGGCTTAACCCACATGATTCAATTAGACCATAGCTCCATGTGCACAGTTGGTGGTTAAACCTTCTGGCAATCTGGGCTCCAATATCAATTGTTAGAACCAAAAGAAATTTAGGTGTCTCTACAATGACATGATATTGTCCACTTTGGATTTAAGTCCTCATGATTTTGCTCTTGGGCTTTTCCCAGAAGGCCTCATACTAATGGAGAGATCTTTTTCTCTTATAAGCCCACGATCTTTCCCATGTATTTTTAATGTGGAACTATGTTTGCAACCTTGCAACCCCAATAGGTAGAAGAGGTACAGAGAAGAAAGGAATATGCTCAAGAAACACAATGATGAGAGATATATAATTTTTTACTAATTAGATAAAAACAACGATATTCCTTTTGACCAATACCATAACCAAGGAAGACATACAAAGCAGACCTAAAGAATAACTTATCACGCTCAATGTGTAGTCAGAGAACAAAATAGGCACAACAAAAAGCACATAAAAAGGAATAATCAGAAGCATGACCATATAGTTTTTGAAAAGGAGGCAGACCTAAATTGTGAGAAGTTGGAATTCTATTCATTACACAAGTAGCAGTAAGAATTGCTTCTCCCCAAAAGACACTAGGAACATCGCTGACAATAGGAATGAGCGGGCTATCTCAACAAGATGTCTATGCTTTCTCTCCGCAATCCCATTTTATTCAAGTGTTTCTTGACATGAGGTTTGATGTATATATAGTACCTTCTGATATAAGCAAATGAGAAAAAACATTGAAAGTGTACTCGCCCTCCCCCAATCATAACGAAAGCACTTGATAACAGCCAAATGTTGATTTTTGACAAGAGCTTTAAAGTCATTGAAGATGGTAAGATAATTAAATTTGTATTTCATAAGATAAATTTAAGTATAACAAGTGTAATCATCAATAAAAGAACACATAATATCTTAATCCTCTTTTATAGTAAAAGGGAAGACCCCCACATTTAGAATGAACAAAGTTAAAAGGATTAGGAAAAAAAGACTTTTATTGAAAGATAATGCAGAGAATTTTACGGTTTACAATTACTATAATCAGAAATATCATGACTTTTTAAAGTTTATAATACTCCTGATGATTCTAAAAATTATAAACGAGATGATGAAACATGACCTAGACGATTATGACACAGATAAAAGTCAGAAGAAGAACGACTCAAATAAAAAGATGGCAGATCGACACTAGAAGCTACAACATCTAGAACTTGGAGCTTATCCAAGACATAGAGTCCCCCATGCCTATGACCTGTCCTGATCACCTTTTGAGATCGCAAGTCCTGCATATAACAATTAGATGGAGAAAAAAATTGTATGTCCAGACTCACACAATTGACTAACAGTAAGATCAAGTGTAATACTAGGAATATGATAGACATCAAGAAGAGACAAGCAAGTTATAACAACAGAATCAATACCTACTAATGACATTGAAGTACCATCAGCAATCACAATTGAGAAAGATGAACTAGGAGAGAAAGAGATAAAAGACGCCAAATCATGTGGAATATGATAAGAAACTCCAGAATCTAAGATTCACAAAGAGGAAGATATACTTGATATACCAGAGGAGGATAAACCTATATGAGATGAAGTCATGACAGAGGGATGTAAAGCAAGGAACTGTTAAAACTGCTCAAGCATATATGGATCAGATTTCTATGAAGCATTCTGATGTAGTAACGGTGGTTGTTGAGGTCATTGTTGCTGATTACTAGATTTCCATGAAAAATTATAGATTGAATTAACAGTTCTTGAATCGAACTATTAAAACCATGAGGATGAATGCTCTAATACCATGTAGAAATTGAGAAGAGAAAAAAGTAAAAGTCTTGATAAATCCAAATTGTTATTGAAAAAATACAAAACCTTATACAAGAGGATTAAGAAACCCTAAACCCTAAACTGAAAAGGGAAAAGACTAGATTACCCTAAAGGCTATAAACAAATAATTCTAATAAATATATATACAATCTAATAGTAAAAACTATAATTTCGTAGTTACTACAATTTGTTACTGGTCTTTCAAAAGACTAACAACAAGGTTTTTTGAAAGACCAGTAACTTACAATTGTTACTAGTCTTTCTAAAGATGAGCAATAAGGTCTTTGGAAAGACTAGCAACTTGCAATGGTTGCTGGTCTTTGGAAAGATCGGCAACTTGCAATTGTTGTTCGTCTTTTGGAGACTAGTCTTTCGAAAAATCAGCAACTTGCAATTATTGCTAGTCTTATAAATATCAGCAACAAGGTCTTTGGAAAGACTAGCAACTTGCAATTGTTGTTAGTCTTTCGAAAGACCAACAACAACGTTGTTGTTGGTCTTTTAAAGACCAACAACATGTTATAGCAGCTACGAAATCGTAGATGTCATAACTATAAGTTATAATTTTAAAAGATCATAATTTTTATTTGAGTTGCACTATTGGACTCATAATATATCAAATCAAAGCCCATTTAAATATCTTCAATTTGATATATTATGTAAATCTGAGTCAAAAATTATGACCTTTCAAAGTTTAAGTCAGCAACAACATTATTATTGGTCTTTCAAAGATCAACAATAGGTTGTAGTAGCTACGAAATCATAGTTGCCATAACTATAAGTTATAACTTTGAGGTCATAACTTTTAATTTAGGTTGAACTATAGGAAGCATAATATATAAAATTGAAACTCGTTTAAAGATCTTCGATTTGATATATTATTCGTCTCATAGTTAAATCCCATCATTATAGTAGCTACGAAAAATCAACAACACAAATTTGGGTTTGATAGTGATTTAAAAATAGTAATAAAATATTTAGAATCTCGAATCAGTGTTTAAACAGTGAAATTTGAGCCCGAAAATTGACAGTTAAGAGTTCCTCTTATATCAATCCTAGATTTTCGAATTTTGCACATGTGGCCATCGACATAGCCTGATTTCAAGTCCCGAGTCAAAAGTTATGCCCATTTGAAATTCAAGGGGTCATGTTGGTCCTGTATCAAATACAAATCGAAAGTTATAACATCCTAAAGTTGAACTTGTAGTTATAGCAGCTATGATTTCGTAGTTGTAACAACGTATTACTAATCTTTAAAAGATGAATAACAACGTATTGCTAATCTTTTGAAGACCAGCAACATAGTTTTTTGCAAATCAGCAACCATTAGTCGATTTCATCCATAAAGTGTTGATGGACCTAGAGATGTTTGATTCACTCTAAATAAAGTCCTATATGCTCACTTTGTCTCTTATTCCACTTATGTCGTCAAACACCATCGTGATACACTATACTGAGAGCGGTGATTTTTTTTTCAACTTTATTCAAGTATGATAAATTTTTTCAACGTGAAGACCAATAATAATGTGTTGCTAACTTAAACTTTGAAACGTTGATTTTTGGAAACCATCACAACATTAATAATGTGTTGCTAACTTAAACGTTGAAATCAGTGAAATAACACTGATTTTTGAAAATAATCAACACAACACCGTGTCGATGATTTTTGAAAATCAACAGCATAGTAAAAAGTTTATAAACATGGTTTAGAATTTTTTTTAGATAAATAGTAAAAGTAAAAGTAAAAGAGAGATAAGTAAAAAATAGAGACTATATTATTTGAACATTTCCAAAATTATACGTGTGATTGGGAAATAAATAATCACTTATGTTGTTTGGTAGATTGTTAGCTATAATATTACAAGAACTAATTAAGGTAGTGTTTGGTAGAGCTTCTACTAAGCACTTCTTAGATTTTAACTGTATTGAAGCACTTTTGAGTGTTTGTGAATATCAAATTTTGTTTAAGCTTCTATAACTTTTACTCAAAAGCTAGAAGCAAGAATTTGATATTTTTTTTTACTTCTGCTTTTTTGTTTACACTCTAAAATTAAAAGTTGGCATTTATGTCCTTAATAATGGTCACTACACTTTTGATGTTTATGATTTTTTCGATCATATTTTATTATAAGTATTTATTTTTTAAATAATATTTTATATTTTTGTATAATTTGCATTTCCAAAATTATACATATATATATATATATTTGTATAAATTTTATCATTTTTATATTTTTATTTTTATTAATTTTATATATTTTTCAAACATTCATGTTATAAAAAATATTAATTTTGATACCATATTCAAAATATAATAATAATTATATAAACATATTATTATTGATGATGTATCAAAATTATATTTAGATAATTAAAAATAATAATTTATATAGTTTAAGGATATTATTGTTATTTAACTAAAAATTAAAGTTAAAAATAATTATTCATCAAATACTTAAACTCTACCTTGTATTAGCTTTTCACTTCTAATTTTAAATATTTCATACTTTAACTTCTCACTAACTTTAAAATAATCTTTATAAGAATCATTTTTAAATAAGTAAAAATGCTCTCCAACACTCCCTAAGTATTATTATACTAATTATAAGATGATTTGATCATATTGCAACAATCTTAATTAAATTAGTAGAGATTTTTTTTATATCAAAATATTTTATATATAACTTTATTAAAAAATTAAATTTATAACTGTCAATTTTTTTATACTTTTATAGAAAAAACCCTCTAAAAATCAAATATATTTACAAATAAAAATAGAATAGATTGGTATGGCACAAGGTTCCATTGGGTTACGAGAAAAGTCACACATTTTCGTGGATAATTCTTTCGTATAAAATCATTATAAACCATAAAACCAATCACCTTTTCATCACGTGGCAGCAACTATTTGTCTGTTTATGACGGGATTGCCAACTGGCTCACGTGCCCAAAAAGAGTAATACAGGTGTGAAAATTCGCCCACTGTTAATATTCTCATCACTCCATTCCAAATCAATAAAAAAATATAAATTATAACTAGAAAAACAAATACATTTTATATTCAAAAGACGAAATGCTCGTCCCAGCTCAAAAAGAGTAATACAAATTCGCCCACTGTTAATATTTTCATCACTCCATTCCAAATCAATAAAAAAATATAAATTATAACTAGAAGAACAAATACATTTTATATTCAAAAGGCGAAACGCTCGTCCGAGTGCCTCCGCCAACCTGCCCCAGGATCAACACGGAGGAGGTAAATCACGGTAGGTCGAGGGAATTTAATGCCAGCAGACCAGGATTTTATCTCCATACGCAACTGGCGACCCTCGACCCTGAGACCTCCAATTCAAGCAGTAGATGCCTTACCATCTGATCCAGCCCGTAGAGACAACAAACACATTTTATAACTAATATATAAGGAGGATAAATACATTGATTTTTATAAGATTTTGATTTTTAAATTTTAAAATGACGATAATAATATATTAATCATTAATTTTATAAGAAGATCAAATATTTTTTATAAAAAAAATAATTAACGAGATTATAAATAAATATATTTTATAATTAATATATAAGAGGATAAATACATTGATTTTTATAAAATTTTGATTCTCGAATTTTAAAATGACAATAATAATATATTAATCATTAATTTATCTTATAAAAAATAAACGAGGAGAAAAAAATAAGAAAGAGAAAAGCCCAAAAGAGTAAACAGAATCTATAAAAAGATTAGTTATTAACAAACTTTACTAAATTTGGCAAAACAAATTTAAGGCCGTGTCAATCCTTTGGGAATGTTTTCCTCCAAAACGTAAACACAGCTATTGAGAGCAAAAATTCAAATTTTCTTTCTTTTGTTTTTTATAGAAATAGTTAAAGAGAAGAAAAATTTTATTTTATATATAATAGTTTTAGGACGGTGCAATACCATGTTGATTAATGTTAATAAAAAATAAAGTATGATTTATAATTAATATAATATAGTATTGATAAATGCTAATTAATGTTGTCCGTTGATCAGAAATAAAATATTTATATTATGGTAGTTATGTAAATATTATATCAAATATTAATAATATTGATAATAGTTAAAATGTTTTTAAATATAATATTAATCAATATTGATTAGAGATTAAATATTTATATTTATAATAATTAATAACTATGCATTATAACTATTAAAATATAGTGTTATTAGTATCCATCAAAATTGAAATGTATATATTATAATAATTTTGAAATTATAATTTTTATAATTAGGTAGTTGCTATTTGATTTTTTTTTTCCTTCTAATTCTGAATAAATAGTTTTATTCAATTTCCATGAATAAAAAATGATTAAAAATATTTTACATTTATCCTCTGTTTGTTTTTACCCAACTGGTCCATTCCTTTTAACAATCAAGGCCTGTCATGACAGTGATGTCACTATATCATAAAGGCAATTTATTATTGATGGCTATTTATACATCATCCCCTTGGAATTACAAAAATACCCCCAATATCCTTTTTGTAACCATGGTTAAAAGATCATATGCATATATTTTCATTCTTTCCAATAACTAATATTTTTTTGTAAAAGGTTAGTTATTTACACTATATCTTTTATCCTTTTTTACAGATCTAAAACTATGAGTTCTAGTTGATATTCTTTAATGTTAATATTGGAGTCAAATATTATATGAAACTAAATATTAAGTTAAGTGTGTATAATTAAAAATGAGAGTCCTAAATATTAAAATGTCAAAAATAGATGTAAATATATGAAGATGAATATGATAAAAAAAAATAATACGGTGCCTCCTACATTTACAATTGTGTGAATATGTGCATATGGTAAATAAGCATATTAATAGAAAAGATTAAAAAGAATTAATTTAAAACTAATAAAATAGGATAAATTAATTTAAATATAAATGAGAATATAATATGAAACATGGTTAGGAATTACACTCATCAAGTGAAAATTTTGAGAAATATACTTATAATTACATAAATAGTAAAATAGATACTTAGATAACAAATAAAACACTTTAATTTTTTTAAAAAAAATTAATCAAGAGCAATAAAATAAAATTTATTTAAATATAAATGGAAATATAACATGAAATCCCATGTAATTATATAAAATGATTTATATAATTAGCTAGATTAGAAAACATCCATATATATGAATTTAGACTAACAAGAATAGTTGAAGGAATGATAAAATTATTGTTACATGATCTTAAAATGATGGATGAATAAGAATATCAAAATTAGAATGTAAATCTTAATAAAAATTAATATTTTAAAAAATTTATTTAGTGACGAGTAAGAAGAAGATCATTTAACTTAGAATTAATAGAATGATTTATGTTATTAGGTTGGATAATAACGGCAATTAAATTAATTGATACCTTAGAATTAATAGAATAAATTTGAGTGAAGGAGTAATTTTGGAAGAGATTTTGGTAAATTACGGCGGGAAGAAGTTGGGAGTAAAATTTACCCTTGGAGTAATCCGGAGAGTGGAGTGAAATAAATTGCCGTAAAAAGTGAGGAGGAGGGAAAGTAATTGTAGTTGTTGGAGACTTGGAGTGAGCTAAGGCCCGAGGCGGAGTGAAGCATCTTTTTCTCTCTCTCACACACAAGCGAGGCAGAGCATGGGTGTCATTGTAGTACATCTGCTCCCGTGTCGGCTTTGGCAGTTTGTTTGCATTGGCCCTTTGCGTGTCCGATTGCTGCAGCGTGGTCTTTGTTTTGCCCTTTTGTGAGGCGGAGAGGAGGACGGTATGGGCATATGGGACACTGCCAGACTCCAAGGAATCCACCACCCTTGCCTACGCTGCTCCTGCTTTCTTCGCTCGCCGACTCCCCCGGCGCTGCTGCTAAAGCCAGGGCGGCAACGGCCACCTCGCCGCGGCTCCGTTGACGTGAAGAAGACGCTCCTCCTTCGTAGATCTGTCAATTCCTTTCTTGAGGTGGTAGATTGTCCCGAAAAGAGCAGGAAAAGCGGAGGAAGAGAGCTGCAATTTCTCCCCTTTTTAAATATTCTCTACGCTCCTCCTCCTCTGCGTGAGAGTGTGTGATTTTCCGAGGAAAGGTGGTTCTTTGACGATTTGGCAAAAGAAATCAAGGCGATTTTGCGAGGATTCGAGAAGGAAAGGAGTATCTTGCTCCCTTTTAGCTTCCAGGATCTGACAGACTTTCGATTCGTGACTATCTGGAGTTTGATCCCGAGGGTTTTTCTTCGGATGGGAGCATTAAACTAGTAATGGTACTAGCTAGCGAGAGCGTGTAATCTTTTGGAGGGAGGGAAGTTGGTTCTCTGGCGAGTTGGGAAACGAAATTAAGACGATTTTGAGAGGATTCAAGAAGGAAAGGAGTATCTTCTACCTTTTGGCTTCCAGGATCTGGCGGGCCTTGGATTTACGATTATCATGACGTAGGGAACTCTGATTTTGCTCGGATTTTCCTGTTCGTGATGGCAGTTCGTGAGGTGATTTGCTACGGACGTGTTGACTGCAGCTAATTGATTGTCTATGCGAAGAACGTAAGAAAGTAACGAGCATGGCTACAAGACATCTTCTCTTTTGGGCGTTCTTCTCGCTGCTGATTGGCTTCCCATACCCGTCATCGTCCGCCACACTGACGCCGTCCGGCATTAACTATGAAGGTCTGCAGCACTCTGTCACTTCTTTCTTTCTTCGATCTCCAATTCATGGACAACTTCTTCCAATTGAACGTGTGTTAGCATGTGGTGTTTACCTACTCTGGGATCTCCTTTTAACACCCCAACATTGTTGCTGTGCTATTAAGCTTCAATCACTACCGGTAGCAGTAAACTAAAAGGAAATTGGAAATGCAGAATGCGATTGATTAAAGGCTCAACCTAAATTACAGTTCTTACTGCACTCTCTATTCCATCTGTTGGTAGTTTGGTATTTCACTGTCTTCTAGACCTGCTCTGACTGTCTCATTTAAATCACAATGCATCAGAAATCGGATGATTCACATAGCTACTTGATCTTCTTCCCTGTTCTATGTTTATGAGTCTTTACCTGCTCTGACTGTCTCATTTAATTATCATGTGTCAGAAATTAAATGATTCACGTAGATGCAGCTATTTAATCTTCTTCCGTATTCTTTGTTTATGAATCTTCTAGCTGACAAATAATTGTCATTTGTCAATTAGCTGAAATGAGATATATGTTCTTTCTAACCATCTCCAAAGCACATCTTGTTTCTCACATTTGATTTTTTTTTTTCCTCTACAATTTTCAGTGGTAGCATTGATGGCAATAAAAATCGAATTAAATGACCCTTACAATGTTTTGGAGAATTGGGATATCAACTCAGTGGATCCATGTAGTTGGAGGATGGTCACCTGCTCAGCCGACGGATACGTGTCTGCTCTGTAAGGACAAACGCCAGTTGTGCAGGATTAAATTTATTTTCTTTCTGTTAATTACCTACTTATGTAAATCCTTTCTCTCTGACGTTGTCAGGGGACTACCCAGCCAAAGCTTGTCTGGTATACTATCACCTGGTATAGGAAATCTTACAAATCTTCAGTCTGTGTAAGCTGGAAAATTCTTGTTCTTGTTGTTGCCACAGATTATATTATCTCTATGATAAATGATTATGACCCTCATGGGGAAATTATCCCTTGTATCAAGGGATAAAAAGTCACATCTATATTGCATCACCATAATTCAATTGAAGATTTATTAATGGTGATTGTTTCTGCAGGCTGCTCCAAAACAATGCATTGTCTGGTGCAATTCCTGCTGAGATAGGCAAATTGGAGAAACTACAGACACTAGACTTGTCCAACAATCAATTCCGTGGCACTATTCCTAGTTCACTTGGCGACCTTAACAACTTGAATTACCTGTATGATATATTCATAGTCAAAACATTGAGTTCTTTTAAAATGATCATGTATCAATTCTCTGGACCCAAAAATATGTGATGCTTTCTTCTTTTTGTTTTTTCTTCCAGGCGATTGAACAACAATAGTCTTTCTGGACCTTGCCCAGATTCACTGTCCAACATCAGAGGTCTCACTCTCGTGTATGTCTTTTTCTTCCATTACTTTCTTTGGTTGTCGCTGTAGTGGCTCTCTGGTCTACAATAATAGTAGCATTTTGTTTTAAACTGAGGCTTTTATTGAATTGGTTGATAATGCTTACAGGGATCTTTCTTACAACAATTTAAGTGGTTCCTTGCCAAAAATATCTGCAAGAACATTTAAGTAAGCTATTGTTTTTTTCCTTGCTTTTTCACTATGTTTTTTTTCTCTGAAAATCAGTGCACTCATTCGATCTATAGTCTCTGACTTGTAACTCCTTTTTAAATTTTCAATCAGTATTATTGGAAACTCCTTAATATGTGGATCAAATTTAGACATTAACTGCTCGTCTGGATCAGTGGATCCACTTTCATATCCACCGGAAGATCTAAAGTGTAAGCTAATTTTCTATTGTTTTACATGTTGGTTACAGTTCCTTCTTGAAAGCAATTGAGTAATTCTTTTGTGGCTAATCTAATTCAGATAGGTCACAACTCGGAGGAACAAGAAGCCGGCATGTTGCTATTGTATTTGGTGCAAGTGTTGGTTCGCTTACTTTTTTAGTGATTGTTATTGGATTGCTACTTTGGTGGAGATACAGACACAATCAACAGATATTTTATGATGTAAATGGTAAGCGACTTCACATTACAGTTCTCAAGCTTGTGCGTTTATATTTCATATTCTGTCATTCTGTATTTTTTTCAGCCATTTGTTCAATTTACGGTTAGTTTCTTTTGTTCAATCATTTGTACGATATATATATATATATATATAGCATTTTTTAGCAGAACAATTGTTTTTGTCTGTCTGGAAAGCAAGGTCATAAGCCTAGAGATTAATAATTTGTATCAACCAAAGTTCCAAACATTGTGAGGTTCATATCTGTCAAATTTCTTCTGCTAATGAAGCTCTAATCTTCCAAATCATACTTCCTCTTCCAAGATCCAACTCGAGAAGCTCAACAGTAGTTTACAATTAGCTTACTCTTTCAATCAGAAGAATGAAAGTTATGAATATGTATACTTTGATAATCATTCTCTAAGTTATTGATTAATGCATGATTTGATTTGAATAATAAAATTCATTTTTTTACTTATATTTGTTTTATATGTCTATGCAAAATGTTGCTATACTCATGGGTTGCTAATTTGTTCAATTCTAGAGCAATATGATCCAGAAATTTGCTTGGGACACTTGAGGTTATATTCGTTTAAGGAGCTACGAACAGCCACCAATAATTTCAATTCAAAAAATATTCTAGGTAAAGGAGGTTATGGAATTGTTTACAAAGGATGTTTGCGGGATGGAACCATAGTGGCTGTTAAACGTTTGCGAGACTATAACAGCATCGGTGGTCTTCAATTCCAAACCGAGGTTGAAATGATAAGCTTGGCAGTTCATCGTCATTTGCTCAAGCTTTGTGGATTCTGCACAACAGAGAATGAGAGGCTCCTTGTCTATCCTTACATGCCTAACGGGAGCGTAGCTTCTCAACTTAGAGGTGAATCTCCTATGCTTCTTACTTTCTTGATTGAATATGATTCCTGAAATTACTTAAGAAAACACTATCAAGACAGGTCATGTATCAGGATTGTTTCTATCCTTTATCAACAAGTAACTACACATTTCAATATCTTGGAAAAACAAGAAATATGATGGATGTCTGATTAAATTCCTAGTGATGAAATTGTTGTTGATTATCTACCTTTCAATGAGAAGTGACAACAATTATACATTGCTATAAGATGTATTGAATGTTTGATTTTTGCATAAATGTACGACTCGGTGGCTGATTCCTACTGGTTCTAAACAGCGGTGTGCAGGGATTAGAACCTTGTTTCTTATGTCAGAAACCAGAAATAATACATCCAACATTGTAGATTTCTTGAACTTGTAGATCCTTTTTTTGCTTGATTTCACACCTCTACCATAAATATTTAGACCGAGAAGTGTAGGAAAGTTCATACCATGATGCATGCCGACCTAGTGAAAGTTTGCTTATTGTCATTGTTGGATAGTTATAATTAGCGCGCTGCCCATGCAATGCTCTAAATCTCGAAGATTTTTTTTCTTTGATTTCCGGCAGAGAATGTTCATGGAAGGCCAGCTTTAGATTGGTCAAGACGAAAGAGGATAGCATTGGGGACTGCCCGCGGATTATTGTACCTACATGAGCAATGTGATCCAAAAATCATCCACCGTGATGTAAAAGCTGCAAATATTCTTCTCGATGAAGAATTCGAAGCAGTGGTTGGAGATTTCGGGCTGGCAAAACTTTTGGATCACCAGGAGTCACATGTTACGACCGCAGTTCGTGGAACAGTGGGGCATATTGCACCGGAATATCTTTCAACCGGACAGTCATCAGAAAAGACCGATGTTTTTGGTTTCGGCATACTATTGCTTGAGCTGATTACCGGACAGAAAGCATTGGATTTTGGGAGACTCGCAAACCAAAAAGGCCTCATGCTCGATTGGGTAAGTGTACAATTCTCTTAGTTGGAGTCTTCTTTAACAAAAGGAGAATCATATGCTTCTTTCGGTTGTGTAGATTATCAACTGATAAGTCACTATCGATAACATGTTCTTGTGTTTGTTTGTCCCCTTGGCCTTTGCAGGTAAAGAAACTTCACCAAGAGAATAAACTGTACATGGTGGTCGACAAAGATCTCAAAAACAACTACGACAGGGTAGAGCTCGAAGAGATGGTTCAAGTGGCTCTTCTTTGCACACAATTCCATCCGTCACAACGCCCCAAGATGTCGGAAGTCGTGCGAATGTTGGAAGGTGATGGTCTCGCGGAGAAGTGGGAAGCCACACAGAAGGCTGATACGCCCAAGTCTCAATCCTCGGAGCAACCAACACATCAATATGCTGACTTGATGGATGATTCCTCAATGGTATTAGAAGCAATTGAACTTTCAGGCCCTCGGTGACCGAGACTCGGATCATTGTGCAATGTAAATGTGATTCTTTTTGCGGGTTTTTTTTGTTGTGTAGTGATAACAGTTTCGTCTTGTGGTCTCTCGGCGATTGCGACTGAACACATTGTATCGAGGGAAGAAAAGGGCCGGTGTACAAATAAAGGTAACAGAATTTAAATGTTTATGTTTGGTTTCTTGTTTACATTTTTTGATGTTGAAGAATATACTTTGTGGTATGGACAATTGGAATTTTAATTTAGATGTGAGCTTTATATTTTAACAATTTAAGCAGTGTTTATAACTTATAAGTGAATCAAGATTTAAAGTTGAGCCCCCATCATATTAAATGTTTTTGTTAATTCTATTTTTTTTAAAAATAAATTATATTATTATGTATCTATTTAATTTAATTCTTAAATTTTTATATTGATATATTAATTAACGTTATTGAATAAATGTTGCCTTAAAATAGTAATTTTTTTGTGTACAATTTGAGGGCGACAATTAAAAGAGCTTCTTATTTTTATTTGAATGGACACTTTTTCGTTTATAATTAAAGTAATATCTTATTTCATCTCAATTCATTTTTATTAGGTAAAAATTAAAAGGTCATCTCAAATTATGTAAATGCCATCTTTTTTATTTAAAAAAATAATTTTTATGTTAAAAATCCTAAATTTAAGGGTGAGATTTGAATTATCTAAATTTAGAAGGCCTTTTCGCAATTTAGCCTTAACTTATTAAAGAAAACCCTATTTTTCTTTCTTCCTTCTGGAAACTACCCGACGTCGACCCCTCTCATCGCCCGATTGGAGAAAACCACAGCCTCCTTGTGAATTTTCTTTTTCTTTCTTCTTCTTCTTTCTTAATTCGCTATCGCCGATTGATTTTGGATGATCCGTAGATGAACATGTGTTAGATCAGTTTGGTTTAATGGTTTCACAGTGTTGGAAGTTTTAGTAGATGCTTGCTGTGAATTCATGTGGCTGTCGTGAGCCACCAAGGAGGTGTAGAGTCGTTCATAATGGTATAAATTAGTGGATTTTGTTATTTAGCCCTGTTTTGGGGTTATGCTGTGAGCTTATCAATGGATTGGTGTTGATTTTGTTGCCGAAAATGTACTTTTGAAGAGTTTATAATAAATTGAAATTACAAATAATAATTTCAACTTATGGCCCGAGCTGCTTTTCTCAAACTGTAGTCTCCCGAGCTGAATTCCCGAGCTCCAGACCAGGTGTCCCGAGCTCCCGACCAAGTCTCCCGACCCAAGCAGTGTCTCACGAGCTCCCGAGCCGAGCTCCCGAGTTTTCGAGCAGTAGTCGAGCGTCTCCCGACCGACCAGGAATTTGCTGAGGCCTGCGCAGCGCAGTTTCTTTGAAACAGATTTGTCCTCCTCCGGCGGTACTTCGAGGCTCAGATGGCCGTCTGTCTCTCAGGATACAACAGCCGAACCACGGGCACAACGGAGCACTTGTTGCTCGTGGCGAACTGAGGAAGTATCCGAACGCTACCAAAAGAGGTCGGGAACGAGGTTGAGTGGAAGAGAATTTCTTTCTTTCTCTGTGTCTCTTTTGCTCTCAGTCACAACCCCTTTATATAGGCTCAGACCCCCGCAGTATTCAATGACAAATTAATCATCAATTACTGTCAATTAACCGGCCAGATCCGAACGCCTGGGGGTGCATTAATCAAAAGTTAATGCATCAGTTACATTTGAGCAAAAACAATTTGGCAAAATATTGGTTCATCTGCTTGGACAAATTTTGTCCCGACCGGTCGGACATTCGGCGTGCGCAAGTCGTGCACGCACACGAGTTCACTTGGTTCAGTACAAATCCGGGCATTGGATTTGTACCCCCCGCGTGAGAGAGAGCCTCTCCCCTAGCATTTGTTCACAACTAACATGATTGTGAAACAATATAAACCAACCATTTTGCTTTAAAACTCCTAATATGGGACTAAAGTCTCACTCACAAGGGAGTCTCTTTATTCTTCACCTCACTTTCTATTCACTAGAAAGTCTCACCACCTTCCTTTCCATTCACATGATATCCAACAGATTTTGGTTTGGGACAGTGTGTCGTTGTGTTTTTCTTATTCTGTCGAGATTTGTTATGAAGTGGTGCCGAGAGAGAGAACTTAGGTTGTCATCTAATTCTTTGTTTATTTGACAACAGATCTGTTATGCTTCCTTGGATAAAGGAAACCCCGGAACTATGGTGCAGTGGTAGGACGATTAGTCGCTATCCTAGACATCTACGGTTTGATCCCTAGCTATGACGTATTTTGTAGAAATTTTTCCTCCAGATGAGGCGTGAACCCTGGGTTGTTGGACTTCTAGACCGCCCACCGTGAGCGCTTTTCGATTTATCCGGGTGACAGGTGGAAAATTTCTGTAGGACCGAACCGTTCGTTTGATATCTGGTCCAATATTTTGTTTTCCTTGGATAAAGAAAATTTCAGATTAGTTATCTGTCCTAACAACAAATTTTTCTCTGAGATAGATTTCAAATTTCCCCTATGATTTTTTTTTTTGATAGCTAAGAGTTCCTCCTCACTTAGATGGTAGTTCTGTTAGAGTTTTAAAACGTTCCAGATGCATTTGAAGTTTAGTTAAAAGGATTGGGAGCTATTTGATTCATGGATTGGGATTAGTTAAATGGATGTCGTAATTAGGTTTAATTCTAATTATATTTGGTAGTTAATTTAGGTAGTTTATTAATTTTATAAATAGCTAAACTATGTCCTCGATATAGGACTTTAACTTTAGACTCGCAAGGTTGATTGCGGGAGGCTCTCTCTTATACACATACTATATTTACGAGGCGGATATTTCTTGCTTGATTTTATAGTTTCTTTTATCTTAAATGCATGATTATTCTGTTATCTGAGTAAGTTATGTTAGATCGGCAGGAGGGGGAGAGTATTGTCCCTGTAAAATAAAATAAATCTTTTCTGCAGCTCGCAAAGATTCCAGATTAGTTATAACAATAAATTAAAATAAACATAAACTAATTAAACTAGCAAAATACTAAGACACAAGAAGTTATTTAGTTGCAACCTGGGTAGTTGCTAATCCAAGATGGTTGAAGTTTACTATCAAAATCTTTTTCTGACGGAGAAACCTTTTACAGACTTTGTAGCACAAGACAGAAGCTAGAAAACACGAAGAAATTCATATGCTTTGATGGATGATTTGGCACTGAGCTCTGGGGGTCTATTTATAGCTCCGATCAATTCTATCCGATTGCTGACGTGACATTATAGGGGTGCTCGAGTGATTGAGAGCGTCTGACACGTATCTTATGTGTTATTTGATGCGCAACGTTCACAAACAACTAGTTGGGTGGATAAGAGTTGCTCTCAGATGCCTGTAAACATAAGGGGGGGCGCCCGAGTAGGTCTTGGTCAGCAACTTGCTGACTAGTCTCCAACGGATTTTCTTGGGTGATTTTTGACCAACCGGAATTAGGCTCACCCGAACCTGACTCCGGCCTTTCGCCCCTCGAGCATCCTTCCTTCCGGCTTCTCGTCCCTCGGACGTCGCGCATATTCTTCTCACTCCACCGGTGTACTCTTTCACAGCTTCCGCGTCTCTCGGATACACCGAGCCCGTCGGCTCACTTCCTCGTGCAATCCTTCTCGTTCACTGCGTCTTACGCTCGACTTCCTCCGCTCTTAAACTCTTGTACACTTAGACAGAGGGATCAAATACACAACAGGACATAACCTTACTTGATTGATCACATCAAAATCAATTGAGACGCCAACAATCTCTCACTTTTTGATGTGCATCAACCTAAGTTAGTTAGGGTTAAAAAGAGCAATAACACTAACTAAAACAATTAAACATAAAAAAATATTACAATTTAAAACTACAACCTCTCCCTGAACTTAAGTTAGTCTTCCCCTTTCATCACAATAAAAAAATTAGGGCACAAAATAAGAGTAGGGAAAGGGAAAAGAAAAAAAATGCAAATTTCAAAATATTTTCATTGGAAAATTTTGAAAATTTTTGAGCAAGTATAATAAAATATTTGAGAACAGATCAAAACTTTCAGAAAAAATAAAATTTCTATGATCGAAAATAAATCAAATATTCATAGATTAAAATTCTTGAAGATTAAATATTTAAAATTTGAAATTATATAAAAAAAATTTAGAGAAAATATATGAAAGTCAACGAATGAAGAATAGATCTAGAAAAATCAAATTTGATAAAAATAATTTTCTATCGTTATAATTCAAATTTCAATAAAAAAATTCATAGAAAACTGCAAAAATGTTAGAAAAATCTGAAAATTTTTGTATAAGTGGAAAATAGAGTTTTGAGTTATAATAAATCAAATACTGACAGGGTAGAATTTTTGAAGAATAAATATTTAAAATTCAAAAATACTTAAAAAAAATTAAATAAAATTTTACTGAAGTCTACCGATCATATCTAGATTCGAAAAAAATTAGATTTGGGAAAATAATTTTTTTTATCTATTTTTAAATTTTAAAATTTGAATTTCGAACGTAAAATCGTGAATATTAAAAAAATATTTGAAAATTTTCAAAAATTCACAGTAATTAGAAAAAATATTCGTGTATTAAGAAAAAAATATGAACATGATTTTATCAAAGTAAAATTAGACTGATATCCATTTTTCAAAGAAGGTTAATAATGAAGAGTAACAAAAAATGTTAGTATATTTCTAGATAGCACTAAAACATATAATAATTGAAAATTAATTTCGAAATGACTTAGGAACCCAAAATAAGTTCTTATCTACGTGGTTAATTAAAAATTTAAAAGGAATATAGTTCTTAGCTACTTTTCTAAGTTAACTCTTGTGATTTTTAATATACCAGTTTAAATGATCAGGATAACTATTTTTCCTCTGGCGTAAACATGCAATATCAAATTCTAATTTTTCAATTAGGTTTCTCAAATTATTATTTTCATTTTTTAGATTATCAGAAATATTAGAAGAACATGCATTAGTCAATTTCTTTTTCAATTTTCGATTCTCTTTTTCTAATTACAGTTAGCTTTAAGTATCGCTTTAATTCCATAATATAATTGATTGTGAGGGAGAAGATATACCTCACCTATTGGGTCACTTTCGAAAAGAGGGACTCTCCCTTCGTCTCTACTTTCTTCTGACGTAGCTCCCTCTTTATAAGTGTTTTCCTCTTGATGACTTGTCATCAGCGCAAGTCCAACGTATTCTTTAGTTTTCAATTCATCGAACGAGGTCTCGTCCCAGGTGGCTTTCAGCGTCTTCTTTTTCTTTGGCTGGTTCTTGAGTTTGGGACACTGGTTTTTTAGATGACTCTCCTCTTTGCAGTTATAACATCGGACTGTATGTTTCTTCGGAGATCGCCTTTTGCCTTGAAACTTTGAAAATTTATTAGCTTTTTTAAAGAAACTTTTAAGGCTTTTTAATTACCATCTCCGTCGTATTTTCACCGTCCATTGATGACTCCTCCTCGATCTGGTTTTTCCTCACGTTCAGAGCGACGTTGTTCGTTTTCCTGCTCTTCCCTACACACCGAAATTCGTAAAGCTCAAAAATCGAAAAGAGTTATTCTAGAGTACTTGCCTTAGGGTCTTTTGATATAAAGTATGCGTCGATTACTAAAATCCAATCTAGGGTTCTCAGGAAAGCATTTAGTGTGTGCCATTAAGTGTCACAATTTGTTACCTTTTCATTGAGGTTCTCAAGGCTCGTGATTAACTCTTTTACCTTGGCGTGCAGTTGGGCAACTAATTGTTCGTCTTCCATTCGGAGGTTGGTAAGTTGGCTTCGAAGGATATCTCGTCACGCCAGTTTTGCCTTCGAGGTGCCTTCGTGCAATTCCAGGAACTTTTCCCAAAGTTCCTTTGCCGAGTCGTACTTTCCGATTCGATTAACATCTTGTTCAGAGAGGATGACCAGCAGATGGAATTGTGTTCCCGTTTGCTATAGCGCCTGCTTGCTCTTTCTTGTTCCAGGAGTCAGGTTCCTTGATCTTTCCTTCGTTATCTTTCGGAGTTGAAAAAGTCATTTTTCATTGTCAGTAATAGTTCATACTCAGTAGTAAAAAATACCTTTATCTTCCTCTTCCATGCTGCGAACTCCCCCTCAAACTTTGGCGAGTAGATCACTGGTCCACCATTTTTTGAGAATTTGTTATAGTTGGCGGTTAGTCCTTTTGCGGCATCCTGGCTATGAAACCACTCGTCAAATTGATATGGACCGGCAAGAGGAGGGTGAATTGCCCCTGTAAAATAAAATAAACCTTTTGTGTGGCTCACAAAGATTCTAGATTAGTTACAATAATAAATTAAAATAAATATAAACTAATTAAACTAGTAAAAGGCTAAGACACAAGAAGTTACTTGGTTGCAACCTGGGTAGTTGCTAATCCAAGACGGTTAAAGCTTACTATCAAAATCTCCTTCTACACGGAGAAGTCTTTTACAGACTTTGTAACACAAGACAGAATCTAGAAAACAAGAAAAAATTCATATGCTTTAATGGATGATTTGGAACTGAGCTCTAGGGTTTATTTATAGCCTCGGCCAATTCTATTCGATTGCTGATATGACACTATAGTGGCGCTCGGGTGGTTGAGGACACTTGACATGTGACTTGTGTGTTATCCAATGCGCAACGTTCACAAACGGCTAGCTGAGTGGATAAAAGTTACTCTCGGGCGCCTGTAAGCATAAGGGCGCCCGAGTGGGTTTTGGTCTGCAACTTACTGACCAGTCTCCAGCGGATCTTCTTGGGTTATTTCTAGCCAACCTGAGTTAGGCTCACTCGAACCTGACTCCGGTCTTTTGCCCCTCGAGCATCTTTCCTTCCGGCTTCTCATCCCTCGGACGTCACACACGTCATTCTCACTCCACCGGTGTACTCTTCCGCAACTTTCGCGTCCCTCAGATGCACCGAGCTTGTCGGCTCAGTTCCTCGTGTAATCATTCTCTTCCACTGCATCTTACGCTCGACTTCCTCCGCTCCTAAACTCCTGCACACTTAGACAGAGAGATAAAAAATACAACATGACCTAATTGTTGATGCAGTCTGGCCCTGATTGTTGTTTTGGTGTTGACACCGATTTTAGTTTAGGTGGATGATTATTGATTATAATTAAGTCCTGATCGGGGATCAGGCATGGTATGGAAAATCCTAGTCTGGAGGGCTAGGTGTTGGAAAATCCTAACCTGGAGGGTTAGGTGTTGAAAATCCTAGTTTGGAGGGCTAGGTGCTGGAAAATCCTAACCTGGAGGGTTAGGTGTTGAAAATCCTAGCTTGGAGGGCTAGGTGTATGAAAAGACCTAATTCGGAAGAGGTGGGTGAAAAGTCCTAGCTTGGAGGGCTAGGTGAAAAGTCCTAACTTGGAGGGTTAGGTGTAAATTCCCATCTTGGAGGGTTAGGTGAAAAAGTCCTGGCTTGGAGGGTCAGGTGCCTAGCTTGGAGGGCTAGGTTGGATGATGTTCTAACTCGGAAGGGTTGGGTGAAAAGTCCTAGCTTGGAGGGCTAGGTGAAAAGTCCTAACTTGGAGGGTTAGGTGCAAATTCCCAACTTGGAGGGTTAGATGGTGAAATCCTTGGCTTGGAGGGCTAAGGTGGATGAAACCCTAGCTTGGAGGGCTGGGTTTGACTCCCTGGATCGGTCTGGTGACCGATCAGGGGCATTGGCACGCTGCTCCTTCGTGGATCGGTCTGATGACCGATCCAGCGACGTCTGATCGGACTGGTGACCGATCAGGGAGGGCACGGTGAGGTTGGGAACCTACTGTGTGGCTCCTGATCGGACCGGTGACCGATCAGGGAGCAGGCTGCTTCCTCACTGCCTTGCTCCTGATCGGTCTGGTGACCGATCAGGGAGCTGGAAGTGAGTGAGTTCCCTTGCTGATCAAGTCCTGAACGGTCCGGTGACCGATCAGGAACTTTGGATCTGATTAAAAAATCACTGTTCATCTGTCCTGATCGGTCTGAGTGACCGATCAGGCTTCACTCTGATCGGTCGGGTGACCGATCAGGCGTGTATAGCCGCGAGAGCTGGGAATCCCAGCGAAGCAGTGGATCGGTCTGGTGACCGACCCACAAGCCCTGGATCGGTCCGGTGACCGATCACTTTAATTCAAATTGCGCTGTCAGACGCTCTGTTCGCGTCTGACCATATCCGATTTGCTGCCACTTACATCTAATATTTGATTTACTGTGTGATACGCTGCTCTAACACTCTGATTAAGCTGCAGGTGACAGGGGAGGATTCAAACACTCAAGGAGAGGTCAAGGGAGGCTTTCCTTGGAGCAGGTTTGTCCGATTCTCCATTTCAGGTTGCAACGGCCGAGCTGTAGACTGGAGCCAAGACTGGGGCTTGGCTGAGGGGATCTCAGGAAGACCAGAGAGGGCTCAGTGGTAGCTGGCGTTGGCAGTGTGGTAGCTGGAGGCTACGGAGGATGTTGTCACCTGGTGCTGTGTGGAGAATCAAAAGCGCGGAAGCTAGCTTCGGTGAAGCAGAGTTCGAATACAGTCTTCTTGCTGCGCCTTGAGTTCTCCATTACAAGCTTGCTGCGTTCTTGAAGTTTCATAACTTTGAGCAAGCTACTGATTTCGAGAAGCAATAATCCATTACTTGAGCGCTTGAAGGAGAGAACAAGGAGCTTGGAGTCCGACAGTGGGAAGACACGAAGAAGGGTTCTTGCGTGAGATCGCCACTGGGTGGAGCTCAGGGAAGCTTGCTGTGTTCTTGTACTTGCTAAGTGTTTGAGTAAGATCCTTCTAGTTGTTTCTTTGTGCTTAAACTTTATCTGTGATTGAAACACTGTGGAGAGGTTTCTCCATCGAGAAGGAGGTTGCTTCCTATCCGGTGATAACCGGGGCTTGATCTGCCGACGATCAAGGGATCGCCCACCTTAAGGGCACGCCAAGGAGTAGGGGCAAGTTATCCCCGAACCTTATAAACCCTCCTTGTTAGCGATCTTGCTAATTGTGGTTGTTTGTTTTCGGTTTCTATTTTGGTTTTCTGCACTGCTCTATTGCTTTATTTCTTTCGCTGTGCTACTGATAAGATTGAGTGCAGAAATCTTGATAAGTGCCAAAGATAAAAGAGATTGGCTATATTCACCCCCCCCCTCTCTAGCCATCCGTTTCCAACAAGTGGTATCAGAGCTTGGGGCTCTGTTTACGGCTTAACATCCAAGAGTTATCAACAAAATGGCTTTGAGTGATGGCTTCTCTACCACCCGACCTCCATTCTTTGACGGCGCCGACTTTCAGTATTGGACATCAAAGATGGAATACTATTTAAAGATGGATATCCACACTTGGTTCGCGGTGAAGGAGGGATTCATCCCTCCTAAGGATGACGAAGGCAAAGAACTCGAGTCTTCACGGTGGACTGCCGAACAAATGCGAAAGAGTGGAGCCGACGCGAAGGCGATTGTCACTCTACAATGTGGCATGAACAAAGACCAACTCATCAAGGTTGGTCCTTTCACAAGTGCAAAGGACTTGTGGAACAAACTCATCGAGCTTCACGAGGGCACCCGGGACTCAAGAATTGCCAAGAGGGATTTGTTCCTCAATCAACTCCAAAATCTCTCCATGAAGGAGAATGAGTCAGTAAGTGAGCTCCATAGCCGGTTCAAGGAAGTCCTCAATGGGCTTCATTCAATTGATGAAAAGGTCGAGAATCGCGACCTTGTGAGGTATGTCTTGAAAGCATTTCCAAGGAATGTTTTGTGGTCATCCATGGTGGATGCCTACAAAGTATCCAAGGATTTATTTATTGTAAAGTTAGATGATTTGTTTTGTGAGATGGAATTGCATGAAATGGCTAACAAAGGCCCCAAGGAGAAGGGGATTGCCTTAGTTGCAGGGGACTGAATCAACAAAAAGAAGAAGGAGAAGAAGAAGGAGAAGGAAGTCTCGTCATCTTCATCCTCTTCCGAATTCGAGTCCTATTCCGAAGAAGATGGCAGTGACTCCTCTTCATCCGAAATGGCGAACTTCGTGCGAAGGATGATGCGAAGGGATCGACGATTCAAGAGTAGAGGTAACTCTAGTGAATCCAAACTTGATAAGACTAATGTCTCTTGCTTTGAGTGTGGTAGGAAAGGGCATTTCATGAATGAATGTCCAAAACTAAAGAAGAAGGAGGAGAAATCCAAAAGGAAAGAAGAAAATCCAAGAAGAAGAAGAAGGCCTTGAAGGCCACTTGGGATGAGTCATCCTCAAGCTCATCCGATGAAGAGAATGAGGAGAAGAGCACAAGGCAAGTGGCACTCATGGCTCTTGGAGAGGAGAGCAGTGATGAATCTTCAAGATCCTCAAATGCGGCTTCATCATCTTTGGATGATGAAGAGGTAACTTCTCCCGAGCTTGAAAAGTGTTATAGAGCAATTGCATGTTTAACTAGTATGCTTAAGAAATCAAAGAATAAGGTTAAAGCATTGCAATTAGAAATTGATCAATTGAAGGCATCTAGAGATGATAACATTGATGATTTGCATGTTGAATTGCTAGAAGATGAAATTAAATCATTGAAACATGAGATTGTAAATT